>JACBWV010000613.1:377449-541012 GCA_013435795.1 Chlamydomonas sp. ICE-L | reverse complement strand
GAAGAACTACTCCCAATACTCCCTTTCCCACAGTAGTGTGGCCAAAACCCCGGCAAAACACCCCGGTAAAGGAGGGGGTCATTAATCCTCACCCACAAGCAATTAGCCCCCCCCCGTACACCATGAAGCCAATGAAGACCTGGACTGGTTGCCTGCGTGACATCACCTTCGGCTCAAACCACCAACCCCTACACACATAATGTCGTACATGCCCCATGACCAAAACCAGCAACGCCAAGCGCCTATACCTACATCGTGGACTCACACCAAAAAGCCCAACACACCATCATATGCTGTGGAGGGGATGGGAATGCAACCTCTTTCCCAGCTAGATCTACCCCACGCCATTCCACACAGAACAACATCACATATTCTATGTGCTCCCAACCTCAACTCCACCCACCAACCCGTTCCACTGAGCACCACACCCCTTCATTGCTACCAGGAAGGCACCACGAGACCACAGCACGCAGAATCGATGACCATCCTCATCTCCCACTTGGCCCCAACCCCCTCACCCCATTGAGTTGAAAAGACCAGGGGAGGCGGCGGATACCAGACCCATAGGCACTTTCACCAAATTATCCCCCTATACTTTTCCTTCCCATACCCTGACATTGATGACCACCCCCATCTCCATGACCCCAACAAACTATACCCCCGTCAGCAAGGGCTCCATGACAACGTCCATAGAAGGCCATGAAGAAACGCACACTACCTCTTCATGGAACACACCCACCAACCATCAGGGACTGGTGGGACCAGGCCACCAAACACTATAGGAGACAATTCTCTCCCACCCACCTCCACCAAGTCAACCACACTTCTCCTTGCAAAGGATAGACCCTCGACCATCTTCATGGCAACCAGATTAGGAAACCTAGTAGGATGGCCCTCACCACTATGTTGAAACCTGCCCTAACAGGAACCAAATCCAAAGGCACTTCTTGACAGAAAGAAGAGCAAAGCCCAAACGCCAAAATCAACTACCATATCCAACAACTTAAAAACGTACGGAAAACTCCAACACCACGCACCACCAACTCTACCACAACGCCAATTCTATCTCTAGAAAACATGCCAAACATCTACCACCCTCACCCATATCCAGCTTGCTGCAGACCATGCCTCAATCTTGGCTTGCAATCATTATGATATCGTCCTCGATGAGGCCCTCCCTGCCCGGAGAATTCTCACAACAGCCAGAAAAAAGCTACCGCCACTGGCAAAGCAGCCTTCATGGCCCAAAACTTCAATCAAAACCTAAACACAGCCACATGAAAAACATCTTCAAAAAAACTCTGATAATCCGACCGTACAAGACCTCCAAGACACCACCACATGGGCCAAACAAAAAGTACCACTAATGACCTCCGGGACGATCTTGGGGAGCACATGGGACACTTGATGGCCTCCACCCCCCCCTCCACCCACGTGCACCGGCAAGTACTTACCCCAGTTAACAGACAGACGCGCCCCGCCCTCCATGGGCACTCCCTGATAGACACATTCATCCCTGAAGAAAACCAAGGCCCACACCCACAACAATTCCAACCCCATCTACCCTACCTCATGGAGTTCTTAATACCAAAATGCATGCAAAAACTTAGCAAAAAGCAACAGGATGGCCCGACGGATAATCCCCAATGAACACTAACCTGCCCTCCCTGTCTTGGCACCAAACCATACAGTAAAATGTTTGGGCTAGTGGACAACGGCTACACCCCCATGTGCTGGAAGACCTAAAACACCATCATGCTTTACAAGAAAGGAGACCCACCCCAAGCCAACCAACTACAGACTATGGCCTCAAACAACACGATGGGTCAATTGTGGACAACTCGGGTACAACAGTGAGTCCAAAGTACTTGGACCAATACCAAGTCTCAGTGAACTCCCAGAGGGATTCAGACAGACCACGACCCCAACGAAGACCCATCGACAGCTCACCCACCTCCTAATGACATCGAGGGATGGGCCCACGCAAAAGAGACAGTTTGTCTGCCTACTTTGCACTTCTCATCTCCTTAAATATGGTGACCATGACAAGACTGCCTCCAACTATGTATGACTTGGAACCGTAGAGGTCATTGCAACAGTGAAGGAATTTAATACAACGGGGCTAATACCCAAATGTACACTAACAACACTCAAGGCCCAAACCAATTCAATCAAAAGAGCACAATCCACATTCTGGTGACACCCCTACCCCTATGTCATCATCTTCATCGAAACCTCTCTCAGATGGTTACAAGCGGGGGCCAGAGACGGATACACGACAGGCATAACCCTCAACAGCCATACTGACCAAGTTAAAACAGGTTAGCCTAGGATATGCTGATGACCACCAGTCCGGTCACTAAACAGCAGACAACTCAAGGTTACAATGCCTTAAAGTGCAACAATCAGACTTGGCTGGGATTCATCTTAACGGGGTTTTTTTTTGGTTCCCCCGCACCGCCTCCTACTTCCACCGAATCCATTTTTTCAACTGTGTTCCCCCGGCCATCCTCACGAGGAACAAATGACCATTACCACCCTGCATGGTTGCCCCCCCCCCCCACCCCCCCACCCAACCGATGAGCAGAACTCTCCATGCTACAACACTGAAACTACCCCCAAAGCCCCCTCCCCCTCCATTCCACCCAGACAAGACCTCCACCTCACTAACCTCCAACAACAAGGACAGTGGGCGGAGGGAGGAGAGTTTGATGCCAAATGGTATAGCGAACTCAGGCAAAACCTCATCATTAACACGGCAGACCACCACCCAGACTGGGATATCCACCCCCCCGGCAAATACCACATACAGGCTGGTACACTGAATGACAGGTACCACCACCTCCCTCCCCAACTCAACAACGGAGACACCACCTACATCTACTCACCAACAGGCCAATGTGTCGGTCATATACCACTCTCCCAACTCCACCTCCTCCACCACAGATACCATACCACCAAGGCACACTCTCCCCACCTCTGGACCCTCCACAGCACAGGAACCTTCGCTGGAGACGTAGCCACCCTCCTATCACAGCACAAAGACACTACCATCTCCAATGTCTCCCCTGCCATACACAAAGCTATGTCCACCCTGGGGATGACAACGGACCTTGACACATCACCCCTCCTAATGAGTCCCCACCTCCCCATGGGCAACACCCCCACCCCCATTGGCCAACTATTTGGCTTAGGACCCCACTGCTACACCCAACCTTGGTACGGGGGAAACACACACCTCACCAGCCAGAACCCTGAAGAGGCCCACAAGGCTGTTCGATGGGCACTAGGCAGTGCCATACATGCTCACACCCTTGATATTCCCGCGTGCACCATTCTCTTGGTCCCACACAAACCCACATATGCCCATAACGCCCTCCTAAATCACCCATGGGTTATGGAACTAGCCACTCTGCCTCCCAAGGCCAAACCCCTCACCCCCTCCCTAATCTGGACGGGGGGAAAACTCAACCCTGCCAAGAGACACAGAGGAACCTACAAACTCATTGCCATCTCAAACCCAGCTGGCCATGCCAAGTACCTCCACAAACCACCCACCACATGGGCCCAAACCATGAGGGACATGGGGGCCACTTCCATCCCACGACCAGGTCCCCCCCCTCCCAACTGGGCCTTCCTACCACCCACCTACCCAAGGCACTTAGCTCCCTCCTTAAGACCTGGGCACAACAACCCACCCCCATGCAGATAGACCCCACACCCATAACACCCCCCGTGCTCCCGTGCACACATGCTATCCTACAAGCACCAGGCCTCGCTCTATACACAGATGGAAGTGCCATCATAGACAAAGACGGCGTCCTCCGCCTAGGGGCAGGCGTATACTCCCCCAGGGCCGCTTCACGTTGCCTCCGCATAGACCCTGGCGGACAGGGCATCACTGCCGACATCAATCGCGCCGAACTCGTGGCAATCCAACAAGCACTCATACACTCCGAAATAGATGAAGAACTCACCATCTACTCCGACAGCTTATGTTCCTTGCAGCTTATTAACCTGCACATTTACCATCCCAGCAGGACCCGGGAAAACAAACACCGTGACCTCCTGCAAGACATCGCCATCCACATTATCAACAGACACAACGCTGCTGCTACCACGCGCCTGCTTAAGGTCCGATCTCACTCAGGAATCATAGGGAATGACGAGGCAGACACGCTCGCGAAAGAAGCGACGACAGGATACAATGTAATTGGGCCAGTTAAAACAGGGGAACATGCGCACCTCAATATGCACTGGCCGTCTGTCCAGCCCCCCAAATCTATTAATGGGGACCAGCCCCCCCGGCACCCGGCCAACAATCTCACCAAGGGTATCAAGGCTAACCTCCCCACCCCCCTGCACACCGGGCATGCCAACACCACGGGCATATACGCCTCCATGTGGGAGCAAGCCAACCCCTTCCTCCTCCCTCAGGCTAGTAATCGTTTCTGGCAATCCACCGACATGAAATGGTGGCAAAAAATACAAATCCACAAGGCTCGGTGGGGACGCTTATGGACTAGGAAATTGGCGTACAGATACAAACGCCCCTATGGTACTAGCACTAGCCCCCCCTCTGATGATAACTGCCCTCTTTGTCGCAAAGCACAGGACGGAGCTGGCCATATTCTTGCTGGGTGCAGCCACCCTGTCTTCAAAGGAATGTATATTAACAGACATAATAAGGCGGTCCAACTCATCCAAAAGGCAGTAGCCAAAGGAGCTCTGGGGGCTCTCCCCATGTACATGGATGCAGGCACTTGTGAAGCGACCTCCGACATTCCCACAAGACCCCCAGCCACCCTCAAACCCCCTGATCTTCCCCAAGCCACATGGGATAAATACAGGCCTGATCTCCTCCTCATTGACGACGAATCCAAACCAAGAAAAGCCTACCTAGTTGAACTGGGCTACTGCTCAGACAATAACCACCAAATCAAATTTCAGGAAAAGAGCGTTCAGCATAAGGAGCTCTAACGTATCCTTCAACAACAAGGATTCCTTGTACACTACCTAGTCTTCACCATAGGTACCACTGGTACCATACCAATCCCAACTATTACCAATCTCTCCACCTTAGGGATCAGTCGCGAACACGTAGACAAACTCATCTCTAAGCTGCACAGAGAATCTACCGCCTCCTGTACCAGCATTCTTGCCACACGTCGCCTGGAGGCTTACTATGTCTGCCATGGTGACTTTCCCCAGCTGCGGCGTACGGGAGGGTCCCCTTAACACCACGCCCCTCCAGGCGTTATCTATCCTTCAGTGGACAATGAAACGCTGTGGACCCGGCCTTGACTCCTGATCCTTGTACTGTGGTGCAGTTGGTCTAGACTGGATTTCAAGAAATTTCAATGCCAGCCGCCCAAACTTGTACCCCATATTCCGTGCAGCCTCCTTCTCGCCGACCCTCCCAGTGGACAATGACACCCTGTGGCCTTGTCATTGACCCCTGATCCTTGCACCGTGGCACTGTCGGTCTAGACTAGATTTCTAGACATTTCAATGCCAGCCGCCCAATCTTGTCTCCCCTATTCCTCTCAGCACCATTTTCCCCGACCCTCTCAGTGGACAATGAAACGCTGTGGACCCGGCCTTGACCGCTGATCCCTGCACCGTGGCGCTGACAGTCTAGACTGGTTTCAAGAAATTTCAATGCCAGCCGCCCAAACTTGTCTCCCCAATTCCACGCAGCACCACTCTCCCCAACCCTCTCAGTGGACCATGAAAAGCTGTGGAACCGGCCTTGACCCCTGATCCCTGTACCGTGGCGCTGTCGGTCTAGACTGGATTTCAAGAAATTTCAATGCCGGCCGTACAAACTTGTCTCCCCTATTCCTCGCAGCACCATTCTCCCCAACCCTCTCAGTGGACAATGAAACGCTGTGGACCCGGCCTAGACCCCTGATCCCTGTACCGTGGCGCTGTCGGTCTAGACTGGATTTCTAGAAATTTCAATGCCAGCCACCCAAACTTGTCTCCCCTTTTCCTCGCAGCACCTTTCTCCCCGACCCTCTCTATGGACAATGAAACGCTGTGGACCCAGCCTTGACCCCTGATCCCTGTACCGTGGCGCTGACGGTCTAGACTGGATTTCAAGAAATTTCAATGCCAGCCGCTTAAACTTGTTTCCCCTTTTCCTCGCAGCACCTTTCTCCCCGACCCTCTCTGTGGACAATGAAACGCTGTGGACCCAGCCTTGACCCCTGATCCCTGTACCGTGGCGCTGACGGTCTAGACTGCATTTCAAGAAATTCCAATCCCAGTCGTACAAATTGTCTCCCCTATTCCTTGCAGCTCCATTCTCCCAGACCCTCTCAGTGGACAATGAAAAGGTGTGGATCCGGCCTTGACCCCTGATCCCTGTACCGTGGCGCTGTCGGTCTAGACCGGATTTTAAGAAATTTCAATGTCGGTCGTACAATCTTGTCTCCCCTATTCCTCGCAGCACCATTCTCCCCGACCCTCTTAGTGGACAATGAAACGCTGTGGACCCGGCCTTGACCCCTGATCCTTGTACCGCGGCGCTGTCGGTCTAGACTGGATTTCAAGAAATTTCAATGCCGGCCGCCAAAAATTGTCTCCCCTATTCCTCGCAGCACCATTCTCCCCGACCCTCTCAGTGGACAATGAAACGCTGTGGACCCGGCCTTGACCCCTGATCCCTGCACCGTGGCGCTGTCAGCCTAGACTGGATTTTAAGAAATTTCAATGCTGGTCGTACAATCTTGTCTCCCCTATTCCTCACAGCACGTTTCTCCCCGACCCTCTCAGTGGACAATGAAACGCTGTGGACCCGGCCTTGACCCCTGATCCCTGTACCGTGGCGCTGTCGGTCTAGACTGGATTTCAAGTAATTTCAATGCCGGCCGCCCTAATTTGTCTCCCCTATTCCTCGCAGCACCATTCTTACCGATCCTCTCAGTGGACAATGAGACGCTGTGGACCCGGCCTTAACCCCCTGATCCCTGTACCGCGGCGCTGTCGGTCTAGACTGGGTTTTAAGAAATGTCAATGCCGGTCGTACAAACTTGTCTCCCCTATTCCTCGCAGCACTTTTCTCCCTGACCCTCTTTGTGGACAATGAAACGCTGTGGACCCGGCCTTGACCCCTGATCCCTGTACCGTGGCGCTGTTGGTCTAGACTGGATTTCAAGAAATTTCAATGCCGGCCGCCCTAACTTGTCTCCCCTATTCCTCGCAGCACCATTCTCACCGACCCTCTCGGTGGACAATGAGACGCTGTGGACCCGGCCTTTACCCCCTGATCCCTGTACCGCGGCGCAACGGTCTTGACTGGATTTTAAGAAAAGTCAATGCCGGTCGTACAAACTTGTCTCCCCTATTCCTCGCAGCACTTTTCTCCCTGACCCTCTCGATGACAATGAAACGCTGTGGACCCGGCCTTGACCCCTGATCCCTGTACCGTGGCGCTGTCGGTCTAGACTGGATTTCAAGAAATTTCAATGCCGGCCGCCCAAACTTGTCTCCCCTATTTCTCGCAGCACCATTCTCTTCAACCCCCTCAGTGGACAATGAAACGCTGTGGACCCGGCCTTGACCCCTGATCCCTGTACCACGGCGCTGACGGTCTAGACTGGATTTCAAGAAATTTCAATGCCAGTCGTACAAACTTGTCTCCCCTATTCATCGCAGCACCATTCTCCCCGACCCTCTCAGTGGACAATGAAACGCTGTGGACCCGGCCTTAACCCCCTGATCCCTGTACCGTGGCCCTGTCGGTCTAGACTGGATTTTAAGAAATTTCAATGCCGGTCGTACAAACTTGTCTCCCCTATTCCTCGCAGCACTTTTCTCCCCGACCCTCTTTGTGGACAATGAGACGCTGTTGACCCGGCCTTGACCCCTGATCCCTGTACCGTGGCGCTGTCGGTCTAGACTGGATTTCAAGAAATTTCAATGCCAGCCGCCCAAACTTGTCTCCCCTATTCGTTGCAGCACAATTACACCCGACCCTCTAAGTGGACAATGAAACGCTGTGGACCCGGCCTTGACTCCTGATCCCTGTACTGTGGCGCTGTTGGTCTAGACTGGATTTCAAGAAATTTCAATGCCAGCTGCCCAGACTTGTACCCATATTCCGCGCAGCAGCATTCTCGCCGACCCTGTCAGTTGACAATAACACCATGTGGCCTTGTCATTGACTCCTGATCCCTGTACCGTGGCACTGTCGGTCTAGACTGGATTTCTAGACATGTCAATGCCGGCCGCCCAAATTGTCTCCCCTATTCCTCGCAGCACCATTCACCCCGACCCTCTCAGTGGACCATGAAACGCTGTGGACCCGGCCTTAACCCCCTGATCCCTGTTCCGCGGCGCTGTCGGTCTAGACTGGATTTAAGAAAAAATTTATGCCGGTCATACAAACTTGTCTCCCCTATTCCTCGCAGCACCTTTCTACCTGACCCTCTCAGTGGACAATGAAACGCTGTGGATACGGCCTTGACCCCTGATCCCTGTACCGTGGCGCTGTCGGTCTAGGCTGGATTTCTAGAAATTTCAATGCCGCCCGCCCAAACTTGTCTCCCCTATTCCTCGCAGCACCTTTCTCCCCGACCCTCTCAGTGGACAATGAAACGCTGTGGACCCGGCCTTGACTCCTGATCCTTGTACTGTGGTGCAGTTGGTCTAGACTGGATTTCAAGAAATTTCAATGCCAGCCGCCCAAACTTGTACCCCATATTCCGCGCAGCACCACTCTCGCCGACCCTCCCAGTGGACAATGACACCCTGAGGCCATGTCATTGACCCCTGATCCTTGTACCGTGGCACTGTCGGTCTAGACTGGATTTCTAGACATTTCAATGCCGGCCGCCCAAACTTGTCTCCCCTATTCCTCTCAGCACCATTTTCCCCGACCCTCTCAGTGGACAATGAAACGCTGTGGACCCGGCCTTGACCCCTGATCCCTGCACCATGGCGCTGACGGTCTAGACTGGATTTCAAGAAATTTCAATGCCAGCCGCCAGAACTTGTCTCCCCAATTCCACGCAGCACCACTCTCCCCAACCCTTTCAGTGGACTATGAAACGCTGTGGACCCGGCCTTGACCCCTGATCCCTGTACCGTGGCGCTGTCGGTCTAGACCGGATTTCAAGAAATTTCAATGCCGGCCGTACAAACTTGTCTCCCCTATTCCTCGCAGCACCATTCTCCCCAACCCTCTTAGTGGACAATGAAACGCTGTGGACCCGGCCTAGACCCCTGATCCCTGTACCGTGGCGCTAACAGTCAAGACTGGATTTCAAGAAATTTCAATCCCAGCCGCCCAAACTTGTCTCCCCTTTTCCTCGCAGCACCACTCTCCCCAACCCTATCAGTGGACTATGAAACGCTGTGGACCCGGCCTTGATCCCTGATCCATGTACCGTGGCGCTGTCGGTCTAGACTGGATTTCAAGAAATTTCAATGCCGGCCGTACAAACTTGTCTCCCCTATTCCTCGCAGCACCATTCTCCCCAACCCTCTCAGTGGACAATGAAACGCTGTGGACCCGGCCTAGATCCCTGATCCCTGTACCGTGGCGCTAATAGTCAAGACTGTATTTCAAGAAATTTCAATGCCGGCCGTACAAACTTGTCTCCCCTTTTCCTCGCAGCACCACTCTCCCCAACCCTCTCAGTGGACTATGAAACGCTGTGGACCCGGCCTTGACCCCTGATCCCTGTACCGTGGCGCTGTCGGTCTAGACTGGATTTCAAGAAATTTCAATGCCGGCCGTACAAACTTGTCTCCCCTATTCCTCGCAGCACCATTCTCCCCAACCCTCTCAGTGGACAATGAAACGCTGTGGACCCGGTCTTGACCCCTGATCCCTGTACTGTGGCGCTGACGGTCTAGACTGGATTTCAAGAAATTTCAATGCCAGCCGCCCAAACTTGTCTTCCCTATTCCTCACAGCACCATTCTCCCCGACCCTCTCAGTGGACAATGAAACGCTGTGGACCCGGCCTTAACCCCCTGATCCCTGTTCCGCGGCGCTGTCGGTCTAGACTGGATTTCAAGTAATTTCAATGCCGGCCGTACAAACTTGTCTCCCCTATTCCTCGCAGCACCTTTCTCCTCGACCCTCTCAGTGGACAATGAAACGCTGTGGACCAGGCCTTGACCCCTGATCCCTGTATCGCTGTCGTTCTAGACTGGATTTCAAGAAATTTCAATGCCGGCCGCCAAAACTTGTCTCCCCTATTCGTCGCAGCACCATTACACCCGACCCTCTAAGTGGACAATGAAACGCTGTGGACCCGGCCTTGACTCCTGATCCTTGTACTGTGGTGCAGTTGGTCTAGACTGGATTTCAAGAAATTTCAATGCCAGCTGCCCAAACTTGTACCCCATATTCCGTGCAGCACCCTTCTCGCCGACCCTCCCAGTGGACAATGACACCCTGTGGCCTTGTCATTGACCCCTGATCCTTGTACCGTGGCACTGTCGGTCTAGACTAGATTTCTAGACATTTCAATGCCGGCCGCCAAATCTTGTCTCCCCTATTCCTCTCAGCACCATTTTCCCCGACCCTCTCAGTGGACAATGAAACGCTGTGGACCCGGCCTTGACCCCTGATCCCTGTACCGTGGCGCTGTCGGTCTAGACTGGATTTCAAGAAATTTCAATGCCGGCCGTACAAACTTGTCTCCCCTATTCCTCGCAGCACCATTCTCTTCAACCCTCTCAGTGGACAATGAAACGCTGTGGACCCGGCCTTGACCCCTGATCCCTGTACCGTGGCGCTGACGGTCTAGACTGGATTTCAGGAAATTTCAATGCCAGCCGCCCAAACTTGTCTTCCCTATTCCTTACAGCACCATTCTCCCCGACCCTCTCAGTGGACAATGAAACGCTGTGGACCCGGCCTTAACCCCCTGATCCCTGTTCCGCGGCGCTGTCGGTCTAGACTGGATTTCAAGTAATTTCAATGCCGGCCGTACAAACTTGTCTCCCCTATTCCTCGCAGCACCTTTCTCCTCGACCCTCTCAGTGGACAATGAAACGCTGTGGACCAGGCCTTGACCCCTGATCCCTGTATCGCTGTCGGTCTAGACTGGATTTCAAGAAATTTCAATGCCGGCCGCCAAAACTTGTCTCCCCTATTCGTCGCAGCACCATTACACCCGACCCTCTAAGTGGACAATGAAACGCTGTGGACCCGGCCTTGACTCCTGATCCTTGTACTGTGGTGCAGTTGGTTAAGACTGGATTTCAAGAAATTTCAATGCCAGCTGCCCAAACTTGTACCCCATATTCCGTGCAGCACCCTTCTCGCCGACCTTCCCAGTGGACAATGACACCCTGTGGCCTTGTCATTGACCCCTGATCCTTGTACCGTGGCACTGTCGGTCTAGACTAGATTTCTAGACATTTCAATGCCGGCCGCCAAATCTTGTCTCCCCTATTCCTCTCAGCACCATTTTCCCCGACCCTCTCAGTGGACAATGAAACGCTGTGGACCCGGCCTTGACCCCTGATCCCTGTACCGTGGCGCTGTCGGTCTAGACTGGATTTCAAGAAATTTCAATGCCGGCCGTACAAACTTGTCGCCCCTATTCCTCGCAGCACCATTCTCTTCAACCCTCTCAGTGGACAATGAAACGCTGTGGACCCGGCCATGACCCCCGATCCCTGTACCGTGGCGCTGTCGGTCTAGACTGGATTTCAAGAAATTTCAATGCCGGCCGTACAAACTTGTCTCCCCTATTCCTCACAGCACCATTCTCCCCGACCCTCTCAGTGGACAATGAAACGCTGTGGATCCGGCCTTGACCCCTGATCCCTGTACCGTGGCGCTGTCGGTCTATACTGGATTTCAAGAAATGTCAATGCCAGCCGCCCAAACTTGTCTCCCCTTTTCCTCGCAGCACCATTCTCCCCGACCCTCGCTGTGGACAATGAAACGCTGTGGACCCAGCCTTGACCCCTGATCCCTGTACCGTGGCGCTGATGGTCTAGACTGGATTTCAAGAAATTTCAATGCCAGCCGCTTAAACTTGTTTCCCCTTTTCCTCGCAGCACCTTTCTCCCCGATCCTCTCTGTGGACAATGAAATGCTGTGGACCCAGCCTTGACCCCTGATCCCTGTACCGTGGCGCTGACGGTCTAGACTGCATTTCAAGAAATTCCATTCCCAGTCGTACAAATTGTCTCCCCTATTCCTTGCAGCTCCATTATCCCAGACCCTCTCAGTGGACAATGAAAAGGTGTGGATCCGGCCTTGACCCCTGATCCCTGTACCGTGGCGCTGTCGGTCTAGACCGGATTTTAAGAAATTTTAATGTCGGTCGTACAATCTTTTCTCCCCTATTCCTCGCAGCACCTTTCTCCCCGACCCTCTTAGTGGACAATGAAACGCTGTGGACCCGGCCTTGACCCCTGATCCCTGTACCGTGGCGCTGTCGGTCTAGACTGGATTTCAAGAAATTTCAATGCCGGCCGCCCAAATTGTCTCCCCTATTCCTCGCAGCACCACTCCCCGACCCTCTCAGTGGACAATGAAACGCTGTGGACACGGCCTTGACCCCTGATCCCTGTACCATGGCGCTGTCAGTCTAGACTGGATTTTAAGAAATTTCAATGCTGGTCGTACAAACTTGTCTCCCCTATTCCTCGCAGCACCTTTCTCCCCGACCCTGTCAGTGGACAATGAAACGCTGTGGACCCGGCCTTGACCCCTGATCCCTGTACCGTGGCGCTGTCGGTCTAGACTGGATTTCAAGAAATTTCAATGCCGGCCGCCCTAACTTGTCTCCCCTATTCCTCGCAGCACCATTCTCCCCTACCCTCTTAGTGGACAATGAAACGCTGTGGACCCGGCCTTGACCCCTGATCTTTGTACTGTGGCGCTGTCGGTCTAGACTGGATTTCAAGAAATTTCAATGGCGGTCGTACAAACTTGTCTCCCCGATTCCTCGCAGCATCATTCTCTCCTACCCTCTCAGTGGACAATGAGAAGCTGAAGACCCGGCCTTGACCCCTGATCCCTGTACCGTGGCGCTGTCGGTCTAGACTGGATTTCAAGAAATTTCAATGCCAGCCGCCCTAACTTGTCTCCCCTATTCCTCGCAGCACCATTCTCCCCGACCCTCTCAGTGGACAATGAAACGCTGTGGACCCGGCCTTGACCCCTGATCCCTGTACCGTGGCGCTGTCGGTCGAGACTAGATTTCAAGAAATTTCAATGCCGGCCGCCCAAACTTGTCTCCCCTATTCCTTGCAGGACCAATCTCCCCGACCCTCTCAGTGGACAATGAAAGGCTGTGGACCCGGCCTTGACCCCTGATCCCTGTACCGTGGCGCTGTCGGTCTAGACTGGATTTCAAGAAATTTCAATGCCGGTCGTACAAACTTGTTTCCCCTATTCCTCGCAGCATCATTCTCTCCTACCCTCTCAGTGGACAATGAGAAGCTGTAGACCCGGCCTTGACCCCTGATCCCTGTACCGTGGCGCTGTCGGTCTAGACTGGATTTCAAGAAATTTCAATGCCAGCCGCCCTAACTTGTCTCCCCTATTCCTCGCAGCACCATTCTCCCCTACCCTCTTAGTGGACAATGAAATGCTGTGGACCCGGCCTTGACCCCTGATCTTTGTACTGTGGTCCTGTCGGTCTAGACTGGATTTCTAGAAATTTCAATGGCAGTCGTACAAACTTGTCTCCCCTATTCCTCGCAGCACCATTCTCCCCTACCCTCTTAGTGGACAATGAAACGCTGTGGACCCGGCTTTGACCCCTGATCTTTGTACTGTGGCGCTGTCGGTCTAGACTGGATTTCAAGAAATTTCAATGGCAGTCGTACAAACTTGTCTCTCCTATTCCTCGCAGCATCATTCTCTCCTACCCTCTCAGTGGACAATGAGAAGCTGTAGACCCGGCCTTGACCCCTGATCCCTGTACCGTGGCGCTGTCGGTCTAGACTGGATTTCAAGAAATTTCAATGCCAGCCGCTTAAACTTGTTTCCCCTTTTCCTCGCAGCACCTTTCTCCCCGATCCTCTCTGTGGACACTGAAACGCTGTGGACCCAGCCTTGACCCCTGATCCCTGTACCGTGGCGCTGACGGTCTAGACTGCATTTCAAGAAATTCCAATCCCAGTCGTACAAATTGTCTCCCCTATTCCTTGCAGCTCCATTATCCCAGACCCTCTCAGTGGACAATGAAAAGGTGTGGATCCGGCCTTGACCCCTGATCCCTGTACCGTGGCGCTGTCGGTCTAGACCGGATTTTAAGAAATTTTAATGTCGGTCGTACAATCTTTTCTCCCCTATTCCTCGCAGCACCTTTCTCCCCGACCCTCTTAGTGGACAATGAAACGCTGTGGACCCGGCCTTGACCCCTGATCCTTGTACCGTGGCGCTGTCGGTCTAGACTGGATTTCAAGAAATTTCAATGCCGGCCGCCCAAATTGTCTCCCCTATTCCTCGCAGCACCACTCCCCGACCCTCTCAGTGGACAATGAAACGCTGTGGACCCGGCCTTGACCCCTGATCCCTGTACCATGGCGCTGTCAGTCTAGACTGGATTTTAAGAAATTTCAATGCTGGTCGTACAAACTTGTCTCCCCTATTCCTCGCAGCACCTTTGTCCCCGACCCTTTCAGTGGACAATGAAACGCTGTGGACCCGGCCTTGACCCCTGATCCCTGTACCGTGGCGCTGTCGGTCTAGACTGGATTTCAAGAAATTTCAATGCCGGCCGCCCTAACTTGTCTCCCCTATTCCTCGCAGCACCATTCTCCCCTACCCTCTTAGTGGACAATGAAACGCTGTGGACCCGGCCTTGACCCCTGATCCCTGTACTGTGGCGCTGTCGGTCTAGACTGGATTTCAAGAAATTTCAATGGCGGTCGTACAAACTTGTCTCCCCGATTCCTCGCAGCATCATTCTCTCCTACCCTCTCAGTGGACAATGAGAAGCTGAAGACCCGGCCTTGACCCCTGATCCCTGTACCGTGGCGCTGTCGGTCTAGACTGGATTTCAAGAAATTTCAATGCCAGCCGCCCTAAATTGTCTCCCCTATTCCACGCAGCACCATTCTCCCCGATCCTCTCAGTGGACAATGAAACGCTGTGGACCCGGCCTTGACCCCCGATTCCTGTACCGTGGCGCTGTCGTTCTAGACTGGATTTCAAGAAATTTCAATGCCGGTCGTACAAACTTGTCTTCCCTATTCCTCGCAGCACCTTTCTCCCCGACCCTCTCAGTGGACTATGAAAGGCTGTGTACCCGGCCTTGACCCCTGATCCCTGTACCGTGGCGCTGTCGGTCTAGACTGGATTTCAAGAAATTTCAATGCCGGTCGTACAAACTTGTCTTCCCTATTCCTCGCAGCACCTTTCTCCCCGACCCTCTAAGTGGACAATGAAACGCTGTGGACCCGGCCTTGACCCCTGATCCCTGTACCGTGGCGCAGTCGGTCTATACTGGATTTCAAGAAATTTCAATGCCAGCCGCCCAAACTTGTCTCCCCTATTCCTCGCAGCACCTTTCTCCCCGACCCTCTCTTTGGACAATGAAACGCAGTGGACCCGGCCTTAACCCCTGATCCCTGTACCGTGGCGCTGTCGGTCTATACTGGATTTCAAGAAATTCCAATGCCGGTTGTACAAACTTGTCTACCCTATTCCTCGCAGCACCATTCTCCCCTACCCCCTCAGTTGACAATGAAACGCTGTGGACCCGGCCTTGACCCCTGATCCCTGTACCGTGGCGCTGACGGTCTATACTGGATTTCATGAAATTTCAATGCCGGCCGCCCTAACTTGTCTCCCCTATTTCTCGCAGCACCCTTCTCCCCGACCCTCTCAGTGGACAATGAAACGCTGTGGACACGGCCTTGACCCCTGATCTCTGTACCGTGGCGCTGTCGGTCTAGACTGGATTTCAAGAAATTTCAATGCCAGCCGCCCTAACTTGTCTCCCCTATTCCTCGCAGCACCATTCTCCCCGACCCTCTCAGTGGACAGTGAAACGCTGCGGACCTGGACTTGACTCCTGATCCCTGTACCGTGGCGCTGTCGGTCTAGACTGGATTTCAAGAAATTTCATTGCCGGCCGCCCTAACTTGTCTCCCCTATTTCTCGCAACAACCTTCTCCCCGACCCTCTCAGTGGACAAGGAAAGGCTGTGGACCCAACCTTGACCCCTGATCCCTGTACTGTGGCGCTGTCGGTCTAGACTGGATTTTATGAAAAATCAATGCCGGTCGTACAAACTTGTCTCCCCTATTCCTCGCAGAACCATTCTTCCCGACCCTCTCAGTGGACAATAAAACGCTTTGCACCCGGCCTTGACACCTGATCCCTATACCGTGGCGCTGTCTGTCTAGACTGGATTTCAAGATATTTCAATGCCGGACGGCTAAACTTGTCTCCCCCATTCCTCGCAGCACCTTTCTCCCCGACCCTCTCAGTGGACAATGAAACGCTGTGGACCCGGCCTTGACTCCTGATCCCTGTACTGTGGCGCTGTCAGTCTAGAAAGGATTTCAAGAAATTTTAATGCCTGCCGCCCAAACTTGTCTCCCCTATTCCTCGCAGCACCATTTTCCCCGACCCTCTTAGTGGACAGTGAAACGCTGAGGACCCGGCCTTGACCCCTGATCCCTGCACCGTGGCGCTGTCGTTCTAGACTGGATTTCAAGAAATTTCAATGCCGCCCGCCAAAACTTGTCTCCCCAAGTCCTAGCAACACCTTTCTCCCCAACCCTCTCTATGGACAATGAAACGCTGTGGACCCGGCCTTGACCCCTGATCCCTGTACCGTAACGCTGTCGGTCGAGACTGGATTTCAAGAAATTTCAATGCCGGCTGCCCTAACTTGGCTGCCCTATTCCTCGCAGCACCTTTCTCCCCGACCCTCTCTGTGGACAATGAAACGCTGTGGACCCGGCCTTGACCCCAGATCCCTGTACCATGGCGCTGTCGGTCTAGACTGGATTTTCAGAAATTTCAATGCCAGTCGTACAAACTTGTCTCCCCTATTCCACGCAGCACCTTTCTCCCCGACCCTCTCCGTGGACAATAAAACGCTGTGGACCCGGCCTTGACCCCCGATCCCTGTACCGTGGCGCTGTCGGTCTAGACTGGATTACAAAAAAAATTAAATGCCGGCCGCCTTAACTTGTCTCCCCTATTCCTCGCAGCACCCTTGTCCCCGACCCTCTCAGTGGAAAATTAAACGCATTGGACCCGGCCTTGACCCCTGATCCCTGTACCGTGGCGCTGTCGGTCTAGACTGGATTTCTAGAAAATTTCAATGCCGGCCGCCCAAACTTGTCACCCCTATTCCTCGCAGCATCTTTCACCCCGACCCTCTCTGTGGACAATGAATCGCTGTCAACCCGGCTTTGACCCCTGATCCCTGTACCGTGGCGCTGTCGGTCTAGACTGGATTTCTAGAAATTTCAATGCCGGCCGCCCTAACTTGTCTCCCCCATTCCTCGCAGCACCATTCTCCACGACCCTCTCTGTGGACAATGAAACGCTGTGGACCCGGCCATGACCCCTGATCCCTGTACCGTGGAGCTATCGGCCTAGACTGGATTTCAAGAAATGTCAATGCTCGCCGCCCAAACTTGTCTCCCCTATTCCTCGCAGCACCATTCTCCACGACCCTCTCGATGACAATGAAACGCAGTGGACCCGGCCTTGACCCCTGATCCCTGTACCGTGGCGCTGTCAGTCTAGACTGGATTTCAAGAAAATTCAATGCCGGCTGCCCAAACTTGTCTCCCCTATTCCTCGCAGCACCATTCTCCACGACCCTCTCGATGACAATGAAACGCAGTGGACCCGGCCTTGACCCCTGATCCCTGTACTGTGGCGCTGACGGTCTAGACTGGATTTTAAGAAAATTCAAAGCCGGCCGCCCTAACTTGTCTCCCCTATTCCTCGCAGCACCTTTCTCCCCAACCCTCTCAGTAGACAATGAAAAGCTGTGGACCCGGCCTTGACCCCTGATCCCTGTACCGTGGCGCTGACGGTCAAGACTGGATTTAAAGAAATTTCAATGCCGGCCGCCCTAACTTCTGTCCCCTATTCCTCGCAGCACCATTCTCCACGACCCTCTCTATGGACAATGAAACGCAGTGGACCCGGCCTTGACCCCTGATCCCTGTACCGTGGCGCTGTCGGTTGAGACTAGATTTCAAGAAATTTCAATGCCGGCCGCCCAAACTTGTCTCCCCTATTCCTCGCAGCACCATTCTCCACGACCCTCTCGATGACAATGAAACGCAGTGGACCCGGCCTTGACCCCTGATCCCTGTACCATGGCGCTGACGGTCTAGACTGAATTTTAAGAAAATTCAATGCCGGCCGCCCAAACTTGTCTCCCCTATTCCTCGCAGCACCTTTCTCCCCGACCCTCTCTGTGGACAATGAAACGCTGTGGACCCGGCCTTGACCCCTGATCCCTGTACGGTAGCGCTGACGGTCTAGACTGGATTTCAAGAAATTTCAATGCCGGCCGCCCAAACTTGTCTCCCCTATTCATCGCAGCACCATTCTCCACGACCCTCTCGATGACAATGAAACGCAGTGGACCCGGCCTTGACCCCTGATCCCTGTACCATGGCGCTGTCAGTCCAAAATGGATTTTAAGAAATTCAAAGCCGGCCGCCCTTACTTGTCTCCCCTATTCCTCGCAGCACCCTTCTCCCCGACCCTCTCAGTGGACAATTAAACGCTGTGGACCCGGCCTTGACCCCTTATCCCTATACCGTGGCGCTGTCGGTCTAGACTGGATTTCAAGAAAATTTCAATGCCGGCCGCCCTAACTTGTATCCCCTATTCCTCGCAGCACCTTTCTCCCCGACACTCTCTGTGGACAATGAATCGCTGTGGACCCGGCCTTGACCCCTCATCCCTGTCGCATGGCGCTGTCGGTCTAAACTGGTTTTCTAGAAATTTCAATGCCGGCCACCCAAACTTGTCTCCCCCATTCCTCGCAGCACCATTCTCCACGACCCTCTCTGGGGACAATGAAACGCTGTGGACCCGGCCTTGACCCCTGATCCCTGTACCGTGGAGCTGTCGGTCTAGACTGGATTTTAGAAAAAATTCAATGCCCGCCGCCCAAACTTGTCTCCCCTATTCCTCGCAGCACCTTTCTCCCCGACCCTCTCTGTGGACAATGAAACGCAGTGGACCCGGCCTTGCCCCCTGATCCCTGTACCGTGGCGCTGACGGTCTAGACTGGATTTCAAGAAATTTCAATGCCGGCCGCCCTAACTTGTCTCCCCTATTCCTCGCAGCACCATTCTCCACTACTCTCTCGATGACAATGAAATGCAGTGGACTTGGCCTTGACCCCTGATCCCTGTACCGTGGCGCTGTCGGTCTAGACTGGATTTCAAGAAAATTCAATGCCGGCCGCCCTAACTTGTGTCCCCTATTCCTCGCAGCACCCTTCTCCCCGACCCTCTCAGTGGACAATGAAACGCTGTGGACCCGGCCTTGACCCCTGATCCCTGTACCGTGGCGCTGTCGGTCTAGACTGGATTTCTAGACATTTCAATGCCGGCCGCCCAAACTTGTCTCCCCTATTCCTCGCAGCACCATGCTCCCCGACCCGCTCAGTGGACAATGAAACGCTGTGGACCCGGCCTTGACTCCTGATCCCTGTACCATGGCGCTGTCAGTCTAGACTGGATTTTAGAAAAATTCAAAGCCGGCCGCCCTAACTTGTCTCCCCTATTCCTCGCAGCATCTTTCTCCCTAACCCTCTCAGTGGACAATGAAAAGCAGTGGACCCGGCCTTGACCCCTGATCCCTGTACCGTGGCGCTGACGGTCTAGACTGGATTTCAAGAAAATTCAATGCCAGCCGCCCTAACTAGTGTCCCCTATTCCTCGCAGCACCCTTCTCCCCGACCCTCTCACTGGACAATGAATCGCTGTGGACCCGGCCTTGACCCCTGATCCCTGTACCGTGGCGCTGTCGGTCTAGACTGGATTTTAAGAAATTTCAATGCCGGCCGCCCTAACTTGGCTCCCCTATTCCTCGCAGCACCAATCTCCCTGACCCGCTCAGTGGACAATGAAACGCTGTGGACCCGGCCTTGACTCCTGATCCCTGTACCATGGCGCTGTCAGTCTAGACTGGATTTTAAGAAAATTCAAAGCCAGCCGCCCTAACTTGTCTCCCCTATTCCTCGCAGCACCTTTCTCCCCAACCCTCTCAGTGAACAATGAAAAGCTGTGGACCCGGCCTTGACCCCCTATCCCTGTACCGTGGCGCTGACGGTCTAGACTTGATTTCAAGAAATTTCAATGATGGCCGCCCTAACTTGTCTCCCCTATTCCTCGCTGCACCCGTCTCCCCGACCCTCTCAGTGGACAATGAACGCTGTGGATCCGGCCTGGACCCCTGATCCCTTTACCGCGGCGCTGACGGTCTAGACTGGATTGTAATAAATTTCATTGCCGGTCGAACAAACTTGTATCCCATATTCTGCGCAGCACCTTTCTCCCGACACTCTTTCTGGACAATGAAACGCTGTTGACCCGATCTTGACCCCTGATCCCTGTACCCTGGCGCTGTCTATCTAGACTGGATTTCAAGAAATTTCAATGCCGGCCGCCCTAACTTGTCTCCCCTATTCCTCGCAGCACTCTTCTCCCCGACCCTCTCAGAGGACAATGAAACGCTGTGGACCCGGCCTTAACCCCTGATCCCTGTACCGTAGCGCTGTCGGTCTAGACTGGATTTCAAGAAATTTCAATGCCGGCCGCCCAAACTTGTCTCCCCTATTCCTCGCAGCACCAATCTCCCCGACCCTCTCAGTGGACAATGAAACGCTGTGGACCCGGCCTTGACTCCTGATCCCTGTACCGTGGCGCTGATGGTCTAGGCTGGATTTCTAGAAACTTCAATACGGGCCGCCCTAACTTGTCTCCCCTATTTGTCGCAGCACCATAACACCCGACCCTTTCAGTGGACAATGAAACGCTGTGGACCCGGCCTTGACTCATGATCCCTGTACCCTGGCGCTGTCTATCTAGACTGGATTTCAAGAAATTTCAATGCCGGCCGCCCTAACTTGTCTCCCCTATTCCTCGCAGCACCTTTCTCCCCAACCCTCTCAGTGGACAATGAAAAGCTGTGGACCCGGCCTTACCCCCCTGATCCCTGTACAGTGGCGTTGTCGGTCTAGACTGAATTTCAAGAAATTTCAATGCCGGCCGCCCTAACTTGTCTCCCCTATTCCTCGCAGCACCAATCTCCCCGACCCTCTCAGTGGACAATGAAACGCTGTGGACCCGGCCTTAACCCCTGATCCCTGTACCATGGCGCTGTCGGTCTAGACTGGATTTCAAGAAATTTCAATGCCGGCCGCCCAAACTTCTCTCCCCCGTTCCTCGCAGCATCAATCTCCCCGACCCTCTCAGTGGACAATGAAACGCTGTGGACCCGGCCTTGACTCCTGATCCCTGTACCGTGGCGCTGATGGTCTAGGCTGGATTTCTAGAAAATTCAATACCGGGCGCCCAAACTTGTCTCCCCTATTCGTCGCAGCACCAGAACACCCGACCCTCTCAGTGGACAATGAAACGCTGTGGACCCAGCCTTGACTCCTGATCCCTGTACCGCGGCGCTGACGGTCTAGACTGGATTCCAAGAAATTTCAATGCCAGCCGCCAGTGATTTTCCTAAGTTTTTTGGACGAAACATTAATAATCGTTTGGGTCCGATTCCTGGGTCTGCGCTTTGGAAACCTGAAAACATTAATAATCGTTTTGAATGATTCTGCACGATTACAGATTTGCTGGAAGAAAAACGATAGACACTAGGGCAGTGCGCCCGTCGTACCGACGGCAGCAGCCCCCCCCCCCCCCCCCCCCCCCCCCCCCCCCCCCCCCCCCCCCCCCCCCCCCCCCCAAGGCAGCTTGATTCGTGCAAAGCGGACACAGCGATGTAGGAATCAATGCGATGCATTTCAGGTTTGCCTCGCAAGGGGACCCTTCCCGGCCCACCGACTCATTAACCCAATACTCGGTCGGTTCCTACAAAGCAGACAGATTGCTGCAGGAATAAATGCGATGCCCATTAGCTATCAGCTATGCCCGCGCTGGAATTAAAGGGTAGGGGGAAAAAGCAGGGATCAGCTGTCAGTCAGAGCTCCGGGGGAAATCTGCATACAGCGCGGAATAAGTAGGCATTGATGCCGGAAGCGAGTAGAAGGGTACGCATTTCCGACCAGTGCAAAGCATTGCTACAAGCGCGCCCAGTCAGAGCTTTGTTCCTGTTGCGAGTGAAAAAGGGCGTCAAGCATTCAATGCAACAGCAGCAGTTGTAATCGTTGTGGACGAATAGCTTCAGAATGAGCGCTCATAAGAGACTGAAGTTTGGTCAATACTGGTATTTAACATGTGCCTGTCGCTGATTCGAAGCTCCCAGTGCTGGTCCATGCTTGTGTAGATTGAAAGATTTAGCGAGGAGCATGATGCCGGGGGAGCACGCGATGGAAAAGCAGTCAGCGAGCGAGGAAGAGTGGCAGCGCAGAAGGAAGAGAAGCGAGTGCTGTGACGGGGGAGCTGCAAGGTCAGGTGTTTTGGCAAGAGTTAGCAGCGAAGTAAGTGGTGCGTTGGGGCGTAACAGCTAGCGAGCTCAAGGTTTCACGAAGCCGTTTGACGAGGTTATTTCTTGGGGTGGCCTCAACTTCCCCCTGCCCCTTTCGCCTCCCCCAGGATGACCTGGCTGGAATCTGTCCAGCGTGTCAACCAGCGTTCCGGTCAAGGCATGTTCACATGGGGGATTTGGGATGCGCGATGCCTGAGCCAACAGTATGGCGATGCTAAACATTAATAATCGTTCTGCACGATGCTGCAGCCAGCGTTTGGGTCGACCGGAAACATTAATAATCGTGCATGAACGATGCCCTGGCCAAAGTTTCGCGAGCTCGAAAACATTACCGAGACCTGAGAAAACGATGGACCATTTCGCGAGAAACATTAATAATCGTGCCTGCACGATTAATCGTGCTTCGGAAAAACGCTGCCAGCCGCCCAAACTTGTCTCCCCTATTCCTCGCAGCACCTTTCTCCCCGACCTTCTCAGTGGACAATGAAAGGCAGTGGACCCGGCCTTAACCCCCTGATCCCTGTACCGTGGCGCTGTCGGTCTAGACTGAATTTCAAGAAATTTCAATGCCGGCCGCCTTAACTTGTCTCCCCCATTACTCGCAGCACCCTTCTCCCCGACCCTCTCAGTGGACAATGAAACGCTGTGGACCCGGCCTTAACCCCCTGATCCCTGTACCGTGGCGCTGTCGGTCTAGACTGGATTTCAAGAAATTTCAATGCCGCCCGCCCAAACTTGTCTGCCCAATTCCTAGCAACATCATTCTCCCCGACCCTCTCAGTGGACAATGAAACGCTGTGGACCCGGCCTTGACTCCTGATCCCTGTACCGTGGCGCTGTCGGTCTGACTGGATTTAAGAAATTTCAATGCCAGTCGTACAAATTGTCTCCACTATTCGTCGCAGCACCATTCTCACCGACCCTCTAAGTGGACAATGAAACGCTGCGGACCCGGCCTTGACTCCTGATCCCTGTACCGCGGCGCTGTCGGTCTAGACTGGATTTTAAGAAATTTCAATGCCGGTCGCACAAACTTGTCTCCCCTATTCCCCGCAGCACCATGCTCCCCGACCCTCTCAGTGGACAATAAAATGCTGTGGACCCGTCCTTGACCCCTGATCCCTGTACCGTGGCGCTGTTGGTCTAGACTGGATTTCAAGAAATTTCAATGCAGGCCGCCCAAACTTGTCTCCCCTATTCCTCACAGCACCATGCTCCCCGACCCTCTCAGTGGACAATGAAACGCTGTGGACCCGGCCTTGACTCCTGATCCCTGTACCATGGCGCTGTCAGTCTAGACTGGATTTTAAGAAATTCAAAGCCGGCCGCCCTAACTTGTCTCCCCTATTCCTCGCAGCACCCTTCTCCCCGACCCTCTAAGTGCACAATGAAACGCTGTGGACCCGGCCTTGACCCCTGATCCCTGTACCGTGGCGCTGACGGTCTAGACTGGATTTCTAGAAATTTCAATGCCAGCCACCCAAACTTGTCTCCCCCATTCCTCGCAGCACCATTCTCCACGACCCTCTCTGTGGACAATAAAACGCTGTGGACCCGGCCTTGACCCCTGATCCCTGTACCGTGGCCCTGTCGGTCTGGACTGGATTACAAAAAAAATTCAATGCCCGCCGCCCAAACTTGTCTCCCCTATTCCTCGCAGCACCTTTCTCCCCAACCCTCTCTGTGGACAATGAAACGCTGTGGACCCGGCCTTGCCCCCTGATCCCTGTACCGTGGCGCTGACGGTCTAGACTGGATTTTAAGAAATTTCAATGCCGGCCGCCCAAACTTGTCTCCCCTATTCCTCGCAGCACCATTCTCCACTACTCTCTCGATGACAATGAAACGCAGTGGACCCTGCCTTGACCCCTGATCCCTGTACCGTGGCGCTGACGGTCTAGACTGGATTTTAAGAAATTTCAATGCCGGCCGCCCTAACTTGTCTCCCCTATTCCTCGCAGCACCCTTCTCCCCGACCCTCTCTGTGGACAATGAAACGCTGTGGACCCGGCCTTGACCCCTTATCCCTGTACCGTGGCGCTGTCGGTCTAGGCTGGATTTCTAGAAATTTCAATGCCGGCCGCCCAAACTTTTCTCCCCTATTCCTCGCTGCACCATGCTCCCCGACCCGCTCAGATGACAATGAAACGCTGTGGACCCGGCCTTAACCCCCTGATCCCTGTACCGTGGCGCTGTCTGTCTAGACTGGATTTCAAGAAATTTCAATGCCGGCTGCCCTAACTTGTCTCCCCTATTCCTCGCAGCACCAATCTCCCTGACCCTCTCAGTGGACAATGAAACGCTGTGGACCCGGCCTTGACTCCTGATCCCTGTACCGTGGCGCTGTCGGTCTAGGCTGGATTTCTAGAAATTTCAATGCCGGCCGCCCAAACTTGTCTCCCCTATTCGTCGCAGCACCATTACACGCGACCCTCTCAGTTGACAATGAAACGCTGTGGACCCGGCCTTGACTCCTGATCCCTGTACCGTGGCGCTGACGGTCTAAACTGGATTTTAAGAAATATCAATTCCGGCCGCCCTAACTTGTCTCCCCTATTCCTCGCAGCACGCTTCTCCCCGACCCTCTCACTGGACAATGAAACGCTGTGGACACGGCCTTGACCCCTGATCCCTGTACCGTGGCGCTGTCGGTCTAGACTGGATTTTAAGAAATTTCAATGCCGGCCGCCCAAACTTATCTCCCCTATTCCTCGCAGCACCATGCTCCCCGACCCGCTCATTGGACAATGAAACGCTGTGGACCCGGCCTTGACTCCTGATCCCTGTACCATGGCGCTGTCAGTCTAGACTGGATTTTAAGAAAATTCAAAGCAGGCCGCCCTAATTTGTCTCCCCTATTCCTCGCAGCACCTTTCTCCCCAACCCTCTCAGTGGACAATGAAACGCTGTGGATCCGGCCTTGACCCCTGATCCCTGTACCGTGGCGCTGTCGGTCTAGACTGGATTTTTAAAAAATTCAATGCCGCTCGTTCACACATGTCTCCCCTATTCCTCGCAGCACCATTCTCCCCGACCCTCTCAGTGGACAATGAAACGCTGTGGACCCGGCCTAAACCCCCTGATCCCTGTACCGCAGCGCTGACGGTCTAGACTGGATTGTAATAAATTTCATTGCCAGTCGAACAAACTTGTATCCCATATTCCGCGCAGCACCTTTCTCCCTACCCTCTTTCTGGACAATGAAACGCTGTGGACCCGATCTAGACCCCTGATCCCTGTACAGTGGCGCTGTCTATCTAGACTGGATTTCAAGAAATTTCAATGCAGGCCGCCCTAACTTGTCTCCCCTATTCCTCGCAGCACTCTTCTCCCCGACCCTCTCAGAGGACAATGAAACGCAGTGGACCCTGCCTTGACCCCTGATCCCTGTACCGTGGCGCTGACGGTCTAGACTGGATTTAAAGAAATTTCAATGCCGGCCGCCCTAACTTGTCTCCCCTATTCCTCGCAGCACCTTTCTCCCCGACCCTCTCAGTGGACAATGAAACGCTGTGGACCCGGCCTTAACCCCTGATCCCAGTACCTTCGCGCTGTCGGTCTAGACTGGATTTCAAGAAATTTCAATGCCGGCCGCCCAAACTTGTCTCCTTCATTCCTCGCAGCACCAATCTCCCCGACCCTCTCAGTGGACAATGAAACGCTGTGGACCCGGCCTTAACTCCTGATCCCTGTACCGTGTCGCTGATGGTCTAGGCTGGATTTCTAGAAATTTCAATGCCAGCCACCCAAACTTGTCTCCCCCATTCCTCGCAGCACCATTCTCCACGACCCTCTCTGTGGACAATGAAACGCTGTGGACCCGGCCTTGACCCCTGATCCCTGTACCGTGGCACTGTCGGTCTAGGCTGGATTTCTAGAAACTTCAATACCGGCCGCCCTAATTTGTCTCCCCTATTCGTCGCAGCACCATAACACCCGACCCTTTCAGTGGACAATGAAACGCTGTGGACCCGGCCTTGACTCCTGATCCCTGTACCCTGGCGCTAACAGTCTAGACTGGATTTTAAGAAATTTCAATGCCGGCCGCCCTAACTTGTCTCCCCTATTCCTCGCAGCACCTTTCTCACCAACCCTCTCAGTGGACAATGAAACGCTGTGGACCCGGCCTTAACCCCCTGATCCCTGTACAGAGGCGCTGTCGGTCTAGACTGAATTTCAAGAAATTTCAATGCCGGCCGCCCTAACTTGTCTCCCCCATTCCTCGCAGCACTCTTCTCCCCAACCCTCTCAGTGGACAATGAAACGCTGTTGACGCGGCCTAAACCCCTGATCCCTGTACCGTGGCGCTGTCGGTCTAGACTGGATTTCAAGAAATTTCAATGCCGGCCGCCCAAACTTCTCTCCCCCATTCCTCGCAGCACCAATCTCCCCGACCCTCTCAGTGGACAATGAAACGCTGTGGACCCGGCCTTGACTCCTGATCCCTATACCGTGGCGCTGATGGTCTAGGCTGGATTTCTAGAAAATTCAATACTGGCCGCCCAAACTTGTCTCCCCTATTCGTCGCAGCACCAGAACACCCGACCCTCTCAGTGGACAATGAAACGCTGTGGACCCAGCCTTGACTCCTGATCCCTGTACCGCGGCGCTGACGGTCTAGACTGGATTCCAAGAAATTTCAATGCCAGCCGCCAGTGATTTTCCTAAGTTTTTTGGACGAAACATTAATAATCGTTTGGGTCCGATTCCTGGGTCTGCGCTTTGAAAACCTGAAAACATTAATAATCGTTTTGAATGATTCTGCACGATTACAGATTTGCTGGAAGAAAAACGATAGACACTAGGGCAGTGCGCCCGTCGTACCGACGGCAGCAGCCCCCCCCCCCCCCCCCCCCCCCCCCCCCCCCCCCCCCCCCCAGAGCAGCTTGATTCGTGCAAAGCGGACACAGCGATGTAGGAATCAATGCGATGCATTTCAGGTTTGCCTCGCGAGGGGACCCTTCCCGGCCCACCGACTCATTAACCCAATAATCGCTCGGTTCCTACAAAGCAGACAGATTGCTGCAGGAATAAATGCGATGCCCATTAGCTATCAGCTATGCCCGCGCTGGAATTAAAGGGTAGGGGGAAAAAGCAGGGATCAGCTGTCAGTCAGAGCTCCGGGGGAAATCTGCATACAGCGCGGAATAAGTAGGCATTGATGCCGGAAGCGAGTAGAAGGGTACGCATTTCCGACCAGTGCAAAGCATTGCTACAAGCGCGCCCAGTCAGAGCTTTGTTCCTGTTGCGAGTGAAAAAGGGCGTCAAGCATTCAATGCAACAGCAGCAGTTGTAATCGTTGTG
Source organism: Chlamydomonas sp. ICE-L (assembly GCA_013435795.1). NCBI lineage: Eukaryota > Viridiplantae > Chlorophyta > Chlorophyceae > Chlamydomonadales > Chlamydomonadaceae > Chlamydomonas > Chlamydomonas sp. ICE-L. The sequence goes on along the minus strand of JACBWV010000613.1, from coordinate 513,108 downwards.
GACGAATAGCTTCAGAATGAGCGCTCATAAGAGACTGAAGTTTGGTCAATACTGGTATTTAACATGTGCCTGTCGCTGATTCGAAGCTCCCAGTGCTGGTCCATGCTTGTGTAGATTGAAAGATTTAGCGAGGAGCATGATGCCGGGGGAGCACGCGATGGAAAAGCAGTCAGCGAGCGAGGAAGAGTGGCAGCGCTACCTACCTATGGAGCATGCCGGTCTTCGGGTCTTTTTCGATAACTTCATTTTACCCCCAAAAACCAGTAGGGGTCTTTCCGATAGTCCCTCCGCACGAATTATATCTCGGGGGATGTCCGATAGATTTACCCGTGCAATACCGTGGTAGTACCGTGGCAGTACCGTGATTTTGCCATGGATGATTCGCCTAAGATTCGGGAGCTGACGCGATTCGCCTTATAGATTCGAGAGCTGACGTGTGTCCCGCGAATAGATAAGAAACAATACGACAAAATACGATTAGCCAGACTTCGTTACACTTTGTTACACATTTCTACTCTCCCCGACAGGAACCAACTGCAACCGTCTGCCGATTCAGCCGTGAGACGAAGCCGAGGAAGTCAAGAGGAAGTCAAGAGGAAGTCAGCGGCAGGACCCGACTGTCTCCAGGTTCCCGTTCAGCCCGCGACTCATCACTGCGTGGCGGGAGCTGCTGCTACTCACTACTTGATGACTTTTGCTAGCCCTTGAGCTATACGACCTACCCCACTAGCTTTGGATAGTATTTTTCAACTTCTGGACTGAACTGCTGTAACGCGCTTCCTACGCCCCTTATTCCGTCCGCTACCCCTCCCTGTCCCAACAAGTCAGCAATGGAGGCTGCCGCATTGGACACTGGTCCCGCAAATTGTCCCACCTTCCGAGCTACACCTCCACCGAAATCAGCTACCTTCCTAACCACATTCCCGAAAGTGCCTACAGCCTTACCAACGCCAGATTTGAGAGTATTAAAGAATCCCATTAATATACTCTTTGATATTATTTGATGGAAAGTAAAAGCAATTTCTGGTCTATGGATTTCAAAATTGATAAAATAGAATTCATAGGATCAGTATCACTCTCATAATCTATTCTGAGAGTGATGCTCCAGTCGTAGGGAAAAGGTCCTATAGAGTCTTTATGTTCATCTTTAATGCTCAAACTCAGTTAGTTTATCCATTTTATATATTACCTTGTGAAAAAGTATTTCGAGCCGTTTTCACCAGTATCTATCTCCAAAAGAGAGTTGTACTTGACGAATAAAAGTGAATAGTTCTTCGTGTTGATATTACCAGTGCTGTGAAATGTGATGTTATAGGGTATGTCTTCATCCGTTACATCTATTGGTAGACCCAGGGCCCACTGACGAGTTGCTAGAGTACTTGCACTTCGTATTAATAGGGTACCATCCTTTGTCAATGTAGTCATGTGTTCCATTGATCTGTTGTCATTGTCAAAAATCATGTCCAAGTATTCATTTGCCCTGAAATAGTTTATTGGGTGGTCTGCAACAGGTATATTGTTGACACTAATACCAACATAAACTGGAGCATCATTTGTTAGAATACTTGGAATGCCATGTGAAAAATAGTAGCTTGTCCCGTTATAGTCTTGGGTTGAAGTCTTGGAGTGAAAATCTTCTGTCATGAACGTTGCAATAGCATACTCAATATCCCTGGAAGCAATGTATATATTCGTTTGTTGGTTTTCGTTTTCATTGAGTTGAAACATGGATGAGAAGTTGTCAAATTCAACACGTTCTGTGACATTGTCTTGAATTTCACTTCGAACAATAAGGTGTAGATCGGAAATCTCATAGCTTGTTGAATCATTGTCTCTCAACAATACTGCAGCATCTGCCCAAACAATACAGATTCGAACCCTGCCTTTGATTACACAGTCCTTGGTACCTAAGATACCATGGAAACGGTCTATAACATATGGCTCATCATCTGACATGGAAATTAAATCCACAGCCTGAGCATTACCCAACATATTGGAGGAAGTCGCAGGGGTGTTATGAACAGCCATTAGTCTTGTGAGGTGATGATAATTGTTGATGGACTGGACCTCAACGTCATCAAACGAAACTGATAATGAACTGATTAAGCAATCTATTCCCCTGGGTGCAACACCATCCGAATTAAAAGTGAACAAAAGCTTGACACTGGATAAATCCCAAATGCCATCAGTTATTTCAAACACGGTCTGCGTTTGGGGGAAACCTGTTTTTGTTCCTATTGGCTCAATTCTATGGATTTTAGTAATGTTTTGAGGAAGTGCATTCATTTATATTATTGTTACATTTATAATTATTTGTATTTATAGAACTAATTCGAGCTGCCGACCCGCTCCCACTCGGATCATGCTACTACACTCAATAAACACCATTGCAGTCAAGTTGGCTGAGCCTGCTGCTCCACTAACGGCTTGAGACTCGAATGCTCCAATCGAACTGTTCCCTCTGGTATCAATGCCCGACATGAACTCATCATCATTGTGGCATAACTTGCATGAGAGTACAAAGAATTTATCACGCCAGCTTGCAAATGAATCACAAAGGGGACTTGACCCTCCTAGGGCGTCCTGTAATTGGTTGTAAGAACTTTGTGTTAACGAAAAACACTGTCCAATATTGGCCCTAAAATCTGGATAATAAGTCCCATTGATAGTGAACTGAGCACTTTCCATCCCAGTCGCTTTCCTGACGAACGTGTTACAGTTTTTGGTCACTGCATCCAATGCTCCAGTAGGTGATTGATCTACAAACATTCCCCAAGCTCGATTAACCGACTGGGACGACACACTAAATTTGGTGGACTGACTGTAACTTGATGCAGCTGATGAAAATGAAAAATAGTTCTTGAACATGATTTCATACACACCTCCATTTTTCAGAAAGGCATTGTGCGCGGCATCAAAGAGCCCATCATCTATTGAGATAGTATCAACACTGAATGAAATGTCTGATAGAATAAATTGTCCTCCCCCAATTAGACAATTGGATCCATCTAGCTGTATCCTAAGGCGAACCTGACCTAAAATTTTGCTGTCCAAAATACTTGGCTGAAAGCTATTGAGAGTCAGCCAATTACAAATGCAATAATCTTTTGGAATACCAATGGGAATAGCTGAACCATCACCTCCTGATTGGACAATCTTACGTCTGTTGTGGCAATCTGCACCAAAGGATGTATCAGCAATAATATTAAAAAGCTGATTATAATTGGAGAACCCTCCTATCACTTGCCCATTCACTTCCAAGTCGCACCTTTGTATGATTGATTCAATGTTCCTTGGCATGCCCCCAGTATCTGTGATTGCTTTGAAACTCATTATCAGGCTATCAGTATCTATCAAAGTGTTGGAAGGCATGTCGACTGTGATCACACCATTGTTGGTTGCAGAAGTACTATTAAGGGTGGACAGCCGTTTAGTTGCTCGACTATAGTTAGAGATCCGTTTTGTAATGTACTGGAGGTTTTTTGGGTATGCAGACATGTAGCTTATACCGGTATACTCTATATTTTGATAATAATCAAAGTTTATTTTTCAGATAATTATAGATATCTATATAATGATTTTTGGTTCTCCGTTTGTCAAGTAGTCTTTGTAATCCAGGCTCATTAGAACGTTCTTGGTATTCGGTTGCAATTGCAAGCACCTCCCTCTTAGATTGGCCACTTGAATCTGGCGATGCGTGTCTGAAGTCAAATCTATCTAGTGACCGCCTCAAATCATACCGTTTTTTAGGTGCTGCATAATTGGCATTAGACGGAGATGGTCGAGAGGAAGGTGGTCTAGGTAAGTGGTCTATATACGTCCTAGTTCCTTGAAACACATTTTGTGGTGCAGTGTTTTGTTGAGTCATGGAAGCCCTCGCAGATCTAGCAAGCTGTTCTACAGCAGATACCCCATTTACAGCCTGAGCTATCATATTTTGATGGGGTTGTTTTGGGATCTTTATTACATATGCATAAGGGTTGAATCCCATCATTCGAGGGAGTGTCCTATCAGCAGGTAATTTAACATTAATTGTTGTTGCTCTTTGGTTTGTAGTATTCCCTCTTTGTTTGATTGTATTTGTTTTTGTTTTTGTTTTTGTTTTCCCCACATTTTTTCTGGACCTCATGGTTTAAATTATGTTATAAATTAATGTACAACACCTCTCAGTATATATTTGCTCAGCCCAGAGACACCAAAAAGATCACCAACAGTTTTTCAGGAGACTATAACGCGCTTATAAACAAGCCCACCTTATTTTCAGGGTCTTACAATGATCTTACAGACCAATTGAATGTACAAAACGCTTTTGTTGCTATTGGTCCCGGAGTGAAGGTGAGTCGTCTGGAACTACCAACGCAGACTGGAGCCAATGGGCCTGGTTTGATTCACTTTGCAGACACAGGGTCGGAGATTAATGGGAGCATATCTTTCTTGAGCGATGGGGGTAGCGAATCATTCAATTTCCTCTTCTAATTCATGACCAAAGCTAGGATTGACCAGACGGGATCATACATTAACCTTTCTGACAAGTCATATAAAAATCATATTGAATACCTCAACCCTGAGGAGTCATTGAAGGCCATAAAATCTTTGCAGCCGGCAAAATACACGTTCAAGGGAGATGCTAAAAATGCAGTGGAAATTGGGCTGTATGCCCAAGAAGTGATAGGCGTTTGTCCAGAAGCTGTGAGATTCCTAGACTCAGAGAAAGAGAGATTGGGTCTCAATTACAACTCCCTTGTACCACATCTAATTGGTGCAATAAGGGCTTTATCAGTCGAGGTTGATGACCTAAAGAAATTGAATACTTAAGGATTATAATATATTATACAGTATAAGATGACTGACGTTCAGCAACAGCCGATTAAGGTTTTTCAATACAACTCATTGATGCACAAAACGAAAATGGCGGAGGATCCAGAGTATAGAAGTCTGTAAGTCATGTAAACAGTATGGCTCGCATTGCAATGGTTAGAAGATATCAGACAGATGATGTGTACAGGGAGCGCCAAAAACAATTGAAGAATGAACGGTATAAGAATGACCCAGAATACCGTGCACAACGAAATGAACGTTCGCGGATTTATAATGCAAAATTGAAGGAACGGAAGGCTATGTTGAAGGCAGAGTCTGTGTAAGTGAATTAAAAAAATGAAATACAAATTATTATTTTTTAAGTTCTTTAAGATTGTTGCATAAAGATAAATTCCATAGATAATATTATAACAAAACATATAATGGCATCACGACAAACTTTGGTAAAATTTTACAAGAAGCACATGGTAACAGGGGAAGCTCCGCGTAGGATTACAGAGAAATATTTGATAGCAAAGGGATACGAATCACTAGCGGATTTCTATGATGATGTTGGAGTCGAGAAGGACCATCACGAAGCAAAGGAAAATAAGGTTAAGAGGCAAAAGAAGGTACAATATGATAGGGAACGCTATTTGCAGAAAAAGAAAAAAAGGGAGAGGGAGTTAGAGGAGAGTAAGTACGAGAAACGTGTTGTACGAATGATGTGTTATAGCTTTGACACAGCTTCCAAAAAACAACAAGAAGCCGGCATAACACACCATATGTATGCCCATGAAATAACGTCATTTTCAAAAGCTTGGAATCCCGTCAGAGACTTTCCATCAGGCAAATTCTTGCATATTGGCAGCCTTGAAGGCTTCATAATTCCTAAAACATCAAGATACTATGAACTGCTCACAAATCTACAAGGAACAGACTACAAAATGTTTCCTGATTATGTTGACTTCATTCACCACATCTTCCAGGATGACCCAGATGCAGCAGGATACAGGCTAGAAATCTTTTACAATACAAATTCTATTCAAATTATTTCAAACGAATCAAGCGCCCAAGACATCATAATTCCCTTCAAACACAGAATTTTACAGAACACTGCTACCATGTGTTGTGACAACAAATACTTGAAACGGGATATTGACGTTGAAGGGAAAGACACACTACGAGGTTCTATCAAGCAATCCATACTATTAGATCTCCCTCCCAATACATGTGCCTTTCAGGTTATTCTACAATCTTTGAAGAAATCGTATGACAAGCATTACACAAATCTGGTTTGTGATCCCAGGCCACTAATGAGCTACGAGTCATTGTACAGAGATTTTTTCAACAAAGACTCTACCGAACACACTGATGAAGACGTTGTCACGATAGAACTATTTCTCAAATGGTTTGAAAAAAACAATTTTGGATGCATGATATACGACAATGAGAACCAATATCTGGCAGGATGTACACCAGAAAAGTTACATCCTGCTATTGAAACCATAACTAAAGCGATCTACTGGAACGGACATCTCTCTCTCATTGACAAAAAAAGGAATTCAATGCGTCATCGCATGACACTGTATTGGAACATCCATCGTCTGAATTCAAGTTACCAAATGAGAAGGGAAAAAAGACACACCCTATTGCAGTAGCAAGCTCTGTGGAGGAGATATTTCCATTAATCAAGGAACAAATCCTTGCTAAAAATAAAAACATTGAAATCATTTATAATGGCAACTTGGCACTTATTCTTGAACAATTTGTGTGTATCGAAGGAGTAACCCCAGCATTTACCACGCAAGGAGGCTCAACAATCACTGGCATATATTTGAATCACTTGGAATTTGTTAAGATTTCGATTCAATCCGCCGTTAAGATAGATGGATGCATCGATTGTGTGATTGATGTCATAGATATTTATAAAAAGTTTATCATTCTAGAATCAACTGTCGTGAAATCTATCCTCAACAAAAAGAACCTTTCCACGTACCACCCTCTAGTTGCAAATGTATTTTAATCCGGAGTCTATCCCTAATGGTAAACTTGTTGACGAAGATCTCTCTCTTCGCATACGTGATGAATACGTAGGAATAGATTTTAACAAACACTATGCTTCATGCTTGATATATATTTTGAAAACATTGGGTTTTCCAATTGTCCATCCATGGGATACATTCCAAGCCAATGAAAACAGACCTATCAACAGTAAGTTCTTGTATGTTGTGAAAATAACTAAAAGACACAAAATTTACAGCAAAGAACGTATGCTCATATACGGATACGAATTGTTACAACTGGAATCAATGAACGTCGAATATAGCGTATTGTCATATTTAGAAGTTCTATGGGTAAAATGCGAAGAATTGGGAGACGTAGTGGCATCGTGTTTTGATGAAAAATACGAAGATATCCCACTAAAACTTCGAAAGGGTATACCCAACAAGTTGTCTGGATTGTTGGGAAAGAAATACAATACCAAAAGACACTCGGCTGTATTCACAAAAAAAGATGACGCTTGCAATTACTTGCTAAAAAAAAGAAAAAGCGGCAAGTCATCTTGTGTGATCTCACTATCCGAAGATTTACACATTGTGAATTTAACGAAAAAAACAGAACTAACAAGCGGATTTTTACTAATGAGAATAGCTATTGTCAATAGGGCAAGATTTCAAGTAAACGAACTGATAGAAACATTGGCTAAATCAAACATCGAGGTTAAAGCCGTCAAAACCGATGCTGTATATGTTTTGAAAGAAGGAAACGATTTCAGTTGCATTGAGCACCTTATTGGAGACGGACTGGGTCAATTGAAATGGGAGAACAAATCAATGCCACCAAATCATCCTATTGGTTATGATTTTCGCCCACATAATAACTCAATAAAGGAGGAGGAGAAGGAGGAGGACATTCCTAAACCCACACGAAAAAAAGCTGAAAAAGAGATTATCCACTATATGGACGGATGCTCTGAATCCATTAGCCTACAGGCGAATCCCTTAGGGACGAATCAAAGGCTAGACAAACCCACACGAAAAAAGGAAAAGAGATAACCCAAAAGCTACCCTCAGATCAATCCAAAATAACGGACCATCTAACACCGAATCCAAAGAATCAAAATACACCACAAATAGACGTTAGTAAACTCAGTACAAAGGAGATCAAACAATACCTTCAAACCAATCTAGACGAATATATATTACAATCCCGTGTAAATCCAGCAAGCACAAAAGAGGTAAAAAATAGAACATTTGTTAACGGTCTAGCTGGTTGTGGAAAGTCTTACTCTACAATTGTAGATGCATTAAAGAATTTTGAACCAAACCATATATTGGTAGTGGCTCCATGGAATTCACAAGTTAGAGAAGCTCTCAAGAAAACCACTGGTATCAACGCATGCACATTTCACAGCCTCATGGGATTTGATCATAATGGGAATAAAACACTAGATTGTCATTCGATGGAAGGAATTAAATGCGTCATATTTGAGGAAATAATGTTGCTCACAAGACGCAACCTGGTTGACGTGTACAAGTTTATGCAGAATAAAAAACTATACATACTGGCTAACGGAGACTCTCATCAACTGGAATCCATTGGAGATGACGTAAGCACTGATGAAAAGACAGGGTATATCACCAAAATGTTCAAATGGACAATGACGCTAACAAAGAATCATCGATTGGAAACAGATGAAGATAAATTGAAAATGATTGAATTTTTCAATGACCTATTTCATTCTGATTTGGGTGTTTATAAAACTATCTTGAAGCATTTCCCAAAAAAGAGATTGAAATCATTGGAAGACCTCAAAGAACTGGGTATTAATAAAGCGATCACACATCGAGATACTAGTTCGAATAGTTTCAACAAATATCTAGACAGTCTGATTGACAAGAAAAAGATAGAGAAAGCTGATAAACTCAAGACACTGGACAATGGAATCAAATATCACTACAATCAGGAACTGATCTGCAAGACAACAATAAACAGAGTGGTAAAGGATTCTCCTAAGACCAAGGATTCGCCTAAGATTACTCCCCGCGGGACTCATGCGCAAAGCGCTTCCAAGGGTGCGCCTAAGATCAAGAGCAAGAAGATAAAAATGCGACCCAACTACAGATACACTATTGTTGGACAAACCAATAAACATTTCACTCTGCAAGATGTCCAAGACAAAGAACTTAGAGTCGATATCCCCCATGACAAGATTGTCGAACATTTCAAACTATCACACGCTAACACTTGCCATTCAGAACAAGGTGCTTGTATTGATGAGAAATTTGTCATTTGCGACATGAGCATTATAACAGACATCCGCTGGGCCTACTGTGCTGTCTCAAGGTGTGTCAGGCTAGATGACGTGTATTTCTTGGACTTTGACTTGAAGGAATTGAACTTGATAGAGTTCTTCAACGGGAAGATTTGCGGCTACAAGAAACAAGACAGGAAACGAGACAAGAACTTCGTGCCTTGCAAAAATTACATCACTGTTGATTGGTGCATAGAGCTTTACAAAAAGGAAAATAATAGAATTTGCAGGAAATGCCAACAGTACATGGGAGTAGAAAAACATTCAAAAAACCAATGTACTGTAGGCAGAGAGGACAACGCCCTGCATCATATCAAATCGAATTGCCATCTGTGTTGCCTGCAATGCAACAGAGCGAACCAAAAAAATACTGATTGATCGTCCCCCTCCATAAACATTCATAATATATATAATGAATCTTGAATCCATTTTGAAAGCTAATCCAAATCTAAAATTGCTGTCCAAGGCAAAGCTATTTACTAGATTAAAAGACGACGGGATTACCAAACGAGATATCGAAGATCACTTCAATCCACGAGAGCTAACACAAATTTACCAAAGACCACAAAACACTAAATTCAAATTCAAGATCACTGCAAAACCCAGATCATTCCAGATTGATGTGGCAATTATGCCGTTGTCGAGCAAGAGGATAAATAACAACATCAAACAAATTCTTATGTGTATTGATATCATTTCTCGCAAAGCTTATTGCTACCCACTGAAAAGCGGTAAGATGGATGACGTTTTAGATGCCTATCAGGAATTTATAGGCGATGTAGACGAAAATATCAACAGTGTATCAGGAGATAATTTTTTTGCATCTTCAATATTTGAGTCTTTCAATAAAGAACTAAATATAAAGGTATATACGGACGTTGCAAAAGAAGGCCACATAACTCCGATGGGGAACAAGCTGGGAATCGTTGACAGATTTACTAGGACACTGAAGGGTCTGATAAATAAATACTCACTAGAGAACAAGACTAAAAAATGGGTAGACGCACTTGGTGAAATTGTTGAGCTGTATAACGACTCCCCTCATTCTGGGTTGAAAGATGCTTCGCCCAACGAGGTGTATGACGATCTCGATTATTCTCAAAAGCTATATGAAGCTCAATTCAAAAAAAATCAAAAGATGAACGACAAAGTGACCCTGAAAGCAGGAGACAGAGTGCGTGTAATGTTACAGAAGAAGACCTTTGAAAAGGAGAAGGCCAGATTTTCTACAGAGATTTACACCATTGAAGAACACATAGCATACAGATTCAAGCTGAGAGGAGTCAAACGTCTGTATAGACCAAGCGAATTGAACGTTGTTACAAACGTGAAAGATAGACTGGAGCCAGAAAAAGAAGACAATCAAATCAGAAGGATGCAAAGGTCAAAGGCGTTTAATTCCTATGACGAGATTGTTACTGCTATTGATAAGAAGGACGAACCAAAAGCAAAAAGAACCGTGCGAAAGCCCAAACGGTTTGCTGAGTAATAGCGGCGTTCCGCTAACCAACAGTCATTCGCTTCGCTCATGACTTCCTCTTGACTTCATCCATTCCTCCTCCTGCGAGTAGCGGGGGCGGAACGGTAACCGGTATATCAGTCGCATCCTGCGCGGAGAGTAGAAAGGTGTAACAAAGTGTAACGATTCGTATTTTGTCGTATTTTGTCGTATTTTTTCTTATCTATTCGCGGGACACACGTCAGCTCTCGAATCTATAAGGCGATTCGTCTTTGGTCTCATACGCAAAGCGTGTGTCGCGTCAGCTCCCAGATTTTCCCTGTCCCACATTGTCCCACTGTCTCCCGAATCTTAGGCGAATCATCCATGGCAAAATCACGGTACTGCCACGGTAGTACCACGGTATTGCACGGGAAAATCTATCGGACATCCCCCGAGATATAATTCGTGCGGAGGGACTATCGAAAAGACCCCTACTGGTTTTTTGGGGTAAAATGAAGTTATCGGAAAAGACCCAGAGACCGGCATGCTCCATAGGTAGGTAGCGCAGAAGGAGGAGAAGCGAGTGCTGTGACGGGGGAGCTGCAAGGTCAGGTGTTTTGGCAAGAGTTAGCAGCGAAGTAAGTGGTGCGTTGGGGCGTAACAGCTAGCGAGCTCAAGGTTTCACGAAGCCGTTTGACGAGGTTATTTCTTTGGGTGGCCTCAACTTCCCCCTGCCCCTTTCGCCTCCCCCAGGATGACCTGGCTGGAATCTGTCCAGCGTGTCAACCAGCGTTCTGGTCAAGGCATGTTCACATGGGGGATTTGGGATGCGCGATGCCTGAGCCAACAGTATGGCGAAGCTAAACATTAATAATCGTTCTGCACGATGCTGCAGCCAGCGTTTGGGTCGACCGGAAACATTAATAATCGTGCATGAACGATGCCCTGGCCAAAGTTTCGCGAGCTCGAAAACATTACCGAGACCTGAGAAAACGATGGACCATTTCGCGAGAAACATTAATAATCGTGCCTGCACGATTAATCGTGCTTCGGAAAAACGCTGCCAGCCGCCCAAACTTGTCTCCCCTATTCCTCGCAGCACCTTTCTCCCCGACCTTCTCAGTGGACAATGAAACGCTGTGGACCCGGCCTTAACCCCCTGATCCCTGTACCGTGGCGCTGTCGGTCTAGACTGAATTTCAAGAAATTTCAATGCCGGCCGCCCTAACTTGTCTCCCCCATTACTCGCAGCACCCTTCTCCCCGACCCTCTCAGTGAACAATGAAACGCTGTGGACCCGGCCTTAACCCCCTGATCCCTGTACCGTGGCGCTGTCGGTCTAGACTGGATTTCAAGAAATTTCAATGCCGGCCGCCCTAACTTGTCTCCCCTATTCCTCGCAGCACCAATCTCCCTGACCCTCTCAGTGGACAATGAAACGCTGTGGACCCGGCCTTGACTCCTGATCCCTGTACCGTGGCGCTGTCGGTCTAGGCTGGATTTCTAGAAATTTCAATGCCGCCCGCCCAAACTTGTCTCCCCTATTCGTCGCAGCACCATTACACCCGACCCTCTAAGTGGACAATGAAACGCTGTGGACCCGGCCTTGACTCCTGATCCCTGTACCGTGGCGCTAAAGGTTAGATGGGATTTCAAGAAATTTCAAGAGACAGGGATTCAGACGCACAAGACAGCAGATCCTGGTGGATTCACAAAGAAAGCGACTGTAGTCGTGAGCGCGCACAGCGACGGAAGCGTCGTCTCCAGCTAGTGTGAGTTGCCTGGGAAGCCGCAGGACAGGTAGGACACGACAGGCTGGAGGATCGGCCGAACAAAACGGGACGGCGAGCGATTTCCAGAAGGAGTGTGGGACAAGAATGACACGAACCGTGCGTGAAACATCCGGCCTGCCCCTGATCCCCCTGGTCCCGTGGCGCTGACGGTCTAGACCTGAATTCAAAGAAATTCAATGTCCGCCCGCCAAAATGTCCTCACCAATCCTAGCAAACATCTTTTCCCCGACCCTCTCAAGTGGACAATGTGAACACGCTGGGACCCGGCCTGATCCTGATCCCTGTACCGTGGCGTGTCGGTCTAGGATGATTTAAGAAATTCAATGCGGTATGAAAAATGTCTCCCCTATTCCTCGCAGCACCATTCTCACCGACCCTCTCAGTGGACAATGAAACGCTGTGGACCCGGCCTTGACTCCTGATCCCTGTACCGTGGCGCTGTCGGTCTAGACTGGATTTAAGAAATTTCAATGCCGGTCGTACAAATTGTCTCCCCTATTCCTCGCAGCACCATTCTCACCGACCCTCTCAGTGGACAATGAAACGCTGTGGACCCGGCCTTGACTCCTGATCCCTGTACCGTGGCGCTATCGGTCTAGGCTGGATTTCTAGAGATTTCAATGCCGCCCGCCCAAACTTGTCTCCCCTATTCGTCGCAGCACCATTACACCCGACCCTCTAAGTGGACAATGAAACGCTGCGGACCCGGCCTTGACCCCTGATCCCTGTACCGTGGCGCTGTCGGTCTAGACTGGATTTCAAGAAATTTCAATGCAGCCCGCCCAAACTTGTCTCCCCAATTCCTAGCAACATCATTCTCCCCGACCCTCTCAGTGGACAATGAAACGCTGTGGACCCGGCCTTGACTCCTGATCCCTGTACCGTGGCGCTCTGGGTCTAGACTGGATTTTACGAAATTTCAATGCCGGTCGCACAAACTTGTCTCCCCTATTCCTCGCAGCACCATGCTCCCCGACCCTCTTAGTGGACAATGAAATGCTGTGGACCCATCCTTGACCCCTGATCCCTGTACCGTGGCGCTGTCGGTCTAGACTGGATTTCAAGAAAATTAAACTCAACCTCATAATACCTCAACCTCAACCTCATAATAAGGTGTACTATTTATTTATTTAAAGCACCCTTGTAACACTTGTGCTACAATTACAACTTTAGAGAACACCCTAAAGCAAGAAACCTAGAGCAAGGAAGTTCCCCTAAGTGGCCCTAATAAAAAGCTATAAAAAGCTATGTAAGGCTGGAAAAACGATGTCCCTGGAGGAGCCCCCACACCATTAACCTAAAAAGCTAAAACAAACACTTTCACATCAAAAAAAATCCATGTGAGGAACCGGTTTACTTAGCACCATGGGTCTCCCGACACTGAGGATTCAGTTGGATTGGGGGTGCTACAGGCAGCCTTGTTGGGGGAAATATCAGAATACAAAAATAGAAACCTGCAAAGTCTCTAACATAGCACCATGGTGCTCCTAGTAGCCTTGGGGGTGCTGCTAGCAGCTTTCTTGGGGCAAGCCAAGCCAAGCCAAGCCACCATGGTGCTCCTAGTAGCCTTGGGGGTGCTGCTAGCAGCTTTCTTGGGGCAAGCCAAGCCAAGCCAAGCCACCATGGTGCTCCTAGTAGCCTTGGGGGTGCTGCTAGCAGCTTTCTTGGGGCAAGCCAAGCCAAGCCAAGCCACCATGGTGCTCCTAGTAGCCTTGGGGGTGCTGCTAGCAGCTTCTTGGGGCAAGCCAAGCCAAGCCAAGCCACCATGGTGCTCCTAGTAGCCTTGGGGGTGCTGCTAGCAGCTTTCTTGGGGCAAGCCAAGCCAAGCCAAGCCACCATGGTGATCCTAGTAGCCTTGGGGGTGCTGCTAGCAGCTTTCTTGGGGCAAGCCAAGCCAAGCCAAGCCACCATGGTGCTTCTTGGGGCAAGCCAAGCCAGTGATCCTAGTAGCCTTGGGGGTGCTGCTAGCAGCTTTCTTGGGGCAAGCCAAGCCAAGCCAAGCCACCATGGTGCTCCTAGTAGCCTGGGGGTGCTGCTAGCAGCTTTCTTGGGGCAAGCCAAGCCAAGCCAAGCCACCATGGTGCTCCTAGTAGCCTTGGGGGTGCTGCTAGCAGCTTTCTTGGGGCAAGCCAAGCCAAGCCAAGCCATTATGGTGCTCCTAGTAGCCTTGGGGGTGCTGCTAGCAGCTTTCTTGGGGCAAGCCAAGCCAAGCCAAGCCACCATGGTGCTCCTAGTAGCCTTGGGGGTGCTGCTAAGCAGCTTTCTTGGGGCAAGCCAAGCCAAGCCAAGCCACCATGGTGCTCCTAGTAGCCTTGGGGGTGCTGCTAGCAGCTTTCTTGGGCAAGCCAAGCCAAGCCAAGCCACCATGGTGCTCCTAGTAGCCCTTGGGGGTGCTGCTAGCAGCTTTCTTGGGGCAAGCCAAGCCAAGCCAAGCCATTATGGTGCTCCTAGTAGCCTTGGGGGTGCTGCTAGCAGCTTTCTTGGGGCAAGCCAAGCCAAGCCAAGCCACCATGGTGCTCCTAGTAGCCTTGGGGGTGCTGCTAGCAGCTTTCTTGGGGCAAGCCAAGCCAAGCCAAGCCACCATGGTGCTCCTAGTAGCCTTGGGGTGCTGCTAGCAGCTTTCTTGGGGCAAGCCAAGCCAAGCCAAGCCACCATGGTGCTCCTAGTAGCCTTGGGGTGCTGCTAGCAGCTTTCTTGGGCAAGCCAAGCCAAGCCAAGCCACCATGGTGCTCCTAGTAGCCTTGGGGGTGCTGCTAGCAGCTTTCTTGGGGCAAGCCAAGCCAAGCCAAGCCAAGCCAAGCCAAGCCAAGCTAAGCCAAGCCAAGCCAAGCCAAGCCACCATGGTGCTCCTAGTAGCCTTGGGGGTGCTTCTAGCAGCTTTCTTGGGGAAAAATAGCAAAATAGCAAAATAGAAACCCGTGAAGGCTATAACATAGCAGCCCCGTAGGTGGTTGGCCCCAGGGTACTACATTTTGTCAAATTGGTCAGCGCTTAAAGCGCCCAAACGTCAAATTGGTCAGCCCTTTGTAGTGCAAAAAGCGCAAAAACTGCGCGCTGCTCCCTCAGGGGGTTGAAAAAACTGCGTGAAACGCGCAGTGGGGCTCAAAAAGCGTGCGCGAAAGTTGCACCCTGGTTGGCCCCAGTGAAAGCAAATGGGCTGCTCACCTCAAACTCTCTAGCAAATTAATAAGGCTTACAATTTATGTATTTATTTATTTGAAGCACCCCCCTTAACACCAAGGTACGTAACGTAGCGTCATGGTGCTCCTAGCTTTCTTAGATTTCTTAGCCTTGGGGGTGCTACTAGCTTTCTTGGTGCTAAATAGCAAAATAGCCATCCGCAAAGTCTCTAACATAGCACCATGGGTCTCTCATGAGCCTTGGGGGTGCTACTAGCTTTCATGGGGCTCAATAGCAAAATAGCCATCCGCAAAGTCTCTAACATAGCACCATGGGTCTCTCATGAGCCTTGGGGGTGCTACTAGCTTTCATGGGGCTCAATAGCAAAATAGCCATCCGCAAAGTCTCTAACATAGCACCATGGGTCTCTCATGAGCCTTGGGGGTGCTACTAGCTTTCATGGGGCTCAATAGCAAAATAGCCATCCGCAAAGTCTCTAACATAGCACCATGGGTCTCTCATGAGCCTTGGGGGTGCTACTAGCTTTCATGGGCTCAATAGCAAAATAGCCATCCGCAAAGTCTCTAACATAGCACCATGGGTCTCTCATGAGCCTTGGGGGTGCTACTAGCTTTCATGGGGCTCAATAGCAAAATAGCCATCCGCAAAGTCTCTAACATAGCACCATGGGTCTCTCATGAGCCTTGGGGGCGCTACTTGCAGAAACTTTCGACAAAATAGCAAAATAGCCAATTGATAAGGCTTACTATTTATGAATATATTTATTTGAAGCACCCCCTTAACAACATGGGTCGCTTATGAGCCTTGGGGGCGCTACTTGCAGCTGGTTTTGACACAATAGCAAAATAGCACAATAGAAACCCGCATAGTCTGGTGGTTGGCCCTAGTGAAAGCAAATGGGCTGCTCACCTCAACCTGACGCCTCATAGTAAGGTGTACTATTTATTTATTTAAAGCACCCTCGGAAAACCAAGGTATGCAATGCAGCGACATGGTGCTCCTAGCTTTCTTAGCTCATGCCTCATAATAAGGTGCACTATTTATATTTTTAAAGCACCCTCGTAACACCAAGGTACGCCATGTAGCACTTGTGCTACAAGTATCACTTTAGAGAACACCCTAAAGTTATGACAACGCCTGGTGGGGCGTGGTGTTAAGGGAGCCTGTCGTACACGGATGGGGAGCGGTCTCCTACCTCAACTGGACAAGCTACCATCGCGGTTGACGACGACCTGCAACGCTAAGAGCGACCGAAGGGGGAGTCGAACCCCCGACTCTTCATCCTCAAAGTGATCTGGTCTACCACTAGACCATTGTAAATCACAGCTACTGGGCAGCTCCACGAGCCATAAAACAGCCAAACATTTGTGTTTAAGTGCGACGATTTTTATGCGCGTATTGTGTTTTGTGTGTGTTTTGTACGATGTATTTTTTGTTTGCGACGCAAATTGAGCGACTCAGTGTGACCCCAGTGCGACGCGCTGCCCCCCGAACCCTGCAAAACGTGTAGCATGGGGGGCGCAGGGTGGCATTTCTGACTAGTTTATCATGAACCAGCCCGCTTTAGTGATACGATTGGTCTAGTGGTACACCAAATCGCTGAACGACGAAGGGTCGTGGAGCCTGGGGGGTGCAGGGTGGCATTTCTGACTAGTTTATCATGAACCAGCCCGCTTTATTAATATGATTGGTCTAGTGGTACACCAAATCGCTGAACGACTAAGGACTATCCCTACGGTCACCCTTAGCTCAGTCACCCTTAGCTCAGTCACCCTTAGCTCAGTCACCCTTAGCTCAGTCACCCTTAGCTCAGTCACCCTTAGCTCAGTCACCCTTAGCTCAGTCACCCTTAGCTCAGTCACCCTTAGCTCAGTCACCCTTAGCTCAGTCACCCTTAGCTCAGTCACCCTTAGCTCAGTCACCCTTAGCTCAGTCACCCTTAGCTCAGTCACCCTTAGCTCAGTCACCCTTAGCTCAGTCACCCTTAGCTCAGTCACCCTTAGCTCAGTCACCCTTAGCTCAGTCACCCTTAGCTCAGTCACCCTTAGCTTTGCAGGTCGTTGTCAACCGCGATGGTAGCTTGTCCAGTCGAGGTGGTAGACCGTTCTCTTCCCGCGTGCGACGGGTTCTGTTAACACCACGCCTCAACAGGTGTTATCATTACCTTTATCCTGAACCATGCCTTGAGCGACAAAATGGCGACGGCATGGTCAGGCGTCGACAAAAAAATAAACAGTGCCCCAGGACGAGTCAGGGACACCAGCATGGCAAGCATACAGCATGCCAGGCTGGCAAGTCTCAGGACGCCAGCGTGACAAACCTCAGAAGTGACAGCCAGGACGTGACAGGGACACCGGCATGGCAAGTGCACAGCATGCCAGGCAGGCAAGTCTGAGGACGCCAGCATGGCAAACCTCAGAAGCGCCAGCCAGGACTCGTCAGGGACACCAGCATTTGAAGTGCACAGCTTGCCAGGCTGGCAAGTCTCAGGACGCCAGCGTGGCAAATCTCAGAAGCGCCAGCCAGGACGTGTCAGGGACACCAGCATAGCAAGTATTCAGCATTCCAGGCTGGCAAGTCTAAGGACGCCAGCGTGGCAATTGTACAGCATGCCAGGGTGGCAAGTGTAAAGCGTGCCAGCATGGCAAGAATACAGCATGCCAGGCTGGCAAGTTTCAGGACGCTAGTGTAGCAACCTCAGAAGGGCCAGCGTGGCACGTGTACAGGGAGCAAGGGTGGCAAAGAACTGGGCCGCCAGCATGGCAAGCATGAGAAGCTAACGCCAGGGTGGCAAGGCGTTCCCATCTGTCCCACTGGATGCAGTTGAATTATACCTATACTTGTTGTCTGGAAAGTTGGAGTGTTCATCTCTGTGTGTTCTCATAGACCGCTGCTTGCTTACAGGCTACCAGCGTGGAAAGCCTCTGGGACGCCAGGGTGGCAGGCCTGAGAAACTAATGCCAGGGTGGCAAGGCATTGCCACCTTTCCCGCTAGATGCAATTGAATGAGACTTGTACTTGTTGAAAGGAAAGTTGGCGTGTTCATCTCTGTGTGTTCCCATGGACTGCTGCTTGCTTACAGGCTGCCAGCCTGGCAAGCCCCTAGAACACCAGCGTGGCAAGCCTCTGGGACGCCAGGGTGGCAAGTCTCTAGGACGCCAGCGTGGCAAGCCTGAGAAACTAACGCCAGGGTGGCAAGGCGTTGCCACCTTTCCCGCTAGATGCAATTGAATGAGACTTATACTTGTTGACAGGGAAGTTGGCGTGTTCATCTTTGTGTGTTCCCATGGACTGCTGCTTGCTTACAGGCTGCCAGCCCGGCAAGCCCCTATAACACCAGCGTGGCAAGCCTCTGGGACGCCAGGGTGGCAAGTCTCTAGGACGCCAGCGTGGCAAGCCTGAGAAACTAACGCCAGGGTGGCAAGGCGTTCCCACCTTTCCCGCTAGATGCAATTGAATGAGACTTGTATTTGTTGAAAGGGAAGTTGGCGTGTTCATCTTTGTGAATTCCCATGGACTGCTGCTTTTTGAAGGGCATAGGCTGCATTGAATCGGCTCCGGAACCAGATTGCCCTTCTGTTAGGACTACCTTGTTCAAGGGCATAGGCAGCTTTGCATTGGCTTCGGAACCAAATGGCCTTAATGTCCGCACTGCTTTGGTTTCGGTTCCCATGGGCGTCTTTTCCTTAGGACTAGTGATCACAGTAGGCATGGCTCCACATTTAAAGGCTGGACGCGTACTGCTGTGGGCCGAGGCCTCCCTCTCTTGGAACTGCTTTTTTGGGCTAATGACCACAGTTGGTTTGGCCCCAGATCTACTGCTGTTGGCCGAGGCCCCCTTCTCCTTGGACTGCCCCCCAATGCTGTGGGCCGAGGCCCCACTCTCTTGGTGAGTCAGCATTCCCCCTGAAGATGAGGTGGCATTGGGCAAAGCCCCCTCAGAAGTGCTCACATCCATAGGTTTAACTGAGTCAGGGGCAGGGGGGACAGAGGGGGGACCAGCTTCTGATGGTGAGGTGATATTAAGCAAAGCCCCCTCAGAAGTGCTCCCAGCCAAAGCTATATGCGAGTCAGGGGCTAGGGGGGCTGAGGGGGGTCCAATGCCCCCCTGGCAGGACAAGGGGGGGGCGGACAAGCCCCCCACCATGTTGATTCTCCCCACTTTGACAGCTACAGATTCAACTACAGTGTCAGCTACAGAGGCATCAACAGTGTCAGCTACCGAGGCAGCAACAGTGTCAGCTACATATTCAGCCACAGTGTCAGCCACAGTGCCAGCTACAGTATCTGCTACAGTGTCAGCTACAGAGGCAGCTACAGTGTCAGCTACAGAGACATCAACAGTTTCAGCTACCGAGACATCAACAGCGTCAGCTACATAGTCAGCTACATAGTCAGCTACAGTATCTGCAACAGTGTCAGCCACAGTGCCAGCTACAGTGTCAGCTACAGTATCTGCAACAGTGTCGGCTACAGATTCAGCTACAGAGGCAGCTACAGTGTCAGCCACAGAGACATCAACAGTGTCAGCTACCGAGACAGCAACAGTGCCAGCTACAGAGTCAGCTAAAGTATCTGCAACAGTGTCAGCCACAGTGTCAGCTACAGTATCAGCTACAGTGTCAGCTACAGTATCTGCAACAGTGTCAGCCACAGTCTCAGCTACAGTACGAGCTACATTGTCAGGTACAGTATCTGCAGCACAGCTACTCAGGCCCTGGGTTGCTGCACTTGCTTCATCCACACCTACAGTGTCAGCTACAGTGTCAGCCACAGTGTCAGCTACAGTATCTGCAACACAGCTTTTCAAGCCCTGGGTTGCTGCACTTGCTTCATCTACACCTACAGAGTCAGCAACAGTGACAGCTACAGTGTCAGCTACGGTGTCAGCTACAGTGTCAGCCACAGTATCCACAGCCCCCCCTGCTAGGCCCCCCTTGTCCAAAGCCCCCAGTGTGTTCCGACTCGCCCCCCCAGTCGCTTCTATAGGTGTGAGGTAGCCAATAGCTAGACAGCCTGTCACCAGCAAAGCCATGCCTAGCAATGCTAATAGGGGGGAGGGCTTTTCCGCACCATCACCATCACCTACACGAGCACCCACACCAGCACCAGCATCATCATCGATATCAGCACCAGCACCAGCACCTACACGAGCACCCACACCAGCACCAGCATCATCATCGATATCAGCACCATCACTATCACCTACACGAGCACCCACACCAGCACCAGCATCATCATCGATATCAGCACCATCACTATCACCTACACGAGCACCCACACCAGCACCAGCATCATCATCGATATCAGCACCATCACCATCACCTACACGAGCACCCACACCAGCACCAGCATCATCATCGATATCAGCACTATCACCATCACCTACACGAGCACCCACACCAGCACCAGCATCATCATCAATATCAGCACCAGCACCAGCACCTACACCGGTACCATCATCATCATCGGCGAAATCAGCACCAGCACCCACACCAGCACCTCCATCAGCACCAGCACCAGCATCAGCACCAGCACCTACACCAGTACCAGCACCAGAACCTACACCTAAACCAGCACCAGAACCTAATCCAGGACCAGCAGCAGCACCTACACCAACACTTGCAGCAGAACCTACCCCAGCACCAGCACCATCATTGAAATCAGCAACAGCACCAGCAACATCATCAAAATCAGCACCAGCACCAGCACCAGCATCAGCAACAACAACAAAATCAGCACCAGCACCAGCTTCAGCACCAGCAGCATCATTGAAATCAGCAACAGCACCAGCACCAGCACCTGCAACATCATCGAAATCAGCACCAGCACCCGCACCAACATTGAAATCAGCATCAGCATCAGCACTAGCATCAGCACTAGCATCGGCAGTACTTGCAGCATCAGCAGCAGTACCATCAGTACCAACATTGAAATCAGCAGCATCAACATCATCAGCATCAGCACTAGCACCAGCAGTACTAGCATCATGAGCAGAAGCAATAGTAGCATCAGCACCAACATCGAAATCAGCATCAGCAGCAGCAGCACTAGCATCGGCAGTACTTGCAGCATCAGCAGCAGTACCATCAGTACCAACATTGAAATCAGCAGCATCAACATCATCAGCACCAGCATCAGCACTAGCATCAGCATCATTAGCAGCATCAGCAGGAGCATCAGCATCAGCATCAGCACTAGCATCGGCATCAGCAGCAGGATCATCATCATCATCATCATCAGCAGCAGCAGCAGCAGCAGCAGCAGCAGCATCGGCATTAGCAGCAGGATCAGCATCAGCAGCAGCAGCAGCAGCAGCAGAGTCAGCATCAGCACTAGCATCAGCAGCAGCAGCAGCAGGAGCATCATCATCAGCATCAGCACTAGCATCGGCATCAGCAGCAGGATCATCATCAGCAGCAGCAGCAGCAGCACTAGCATCGGCATCAGCAGCAGGATCAGCATCAGCAGAAGCATCAGCAGCAGAGTCAGCATCAGCACTAGCATCAGCATCAGCATCAGCATCAGCAGCAGCAGCAGGAGCATCATCATCAGCATCAGCACTAGCATCAGCATCAGCAGCAGGATCAGCAGCAGCAGGAGCAGCAGGAGCATCAGCACCAACAACCAAAACAGTAACACCAACTGTACCAACTCCATGACCAACACCATCTCCACAAACTCCACAGCCAACAACATCACCATCACCATCAACAGCACCATAAACTCCACCACCACCAACAACAGCACCATCCAATGCACCAACAACACCATCAACTGCACCATCAACATCAACAGCACCATAAACTCCACCACCACCACCACCAACAGCACCATCACCATCATCACCATAAACTCCACCACCAACAACAATAGTGCAATCAACAGCACCATCACCATAAACTACAACACCACTACCTCTACCACTACCACCACCACTACCACTAACATCATCACTACCACTACCACCACCACTACCACTAACATCAACACTACCGCTACCCTGACTACTACCACTTCCACTACCCTCAACACTAACAAAGGCCCCACCACCATGAGCTACAACATCATGAACAGCATTAACAGCATCAACCAACTCCATAGGCTCAACTGCCAAGTTAGTTGAGGCAGTTAATGTCTCCAGCTCAGCATCTCCAACTGATACATCAGTTAAGTTGGTTGAGAAGTTGAGATCAAGGTCAGACAGGCTGGCGAGGTGGGGGTCGGTTGAGTTGGCTGACAGGTCCAGCTCAGCAGGGATGGCAGAGTAGGTTGGGGTGGTTGGGGCGCCCATGAAGGGGATAGAGGAGTTGGATGACAGGCCAAGCACCTTAGGGCCCGTCCATGGCCAGAAGAGAGGGAGGATGAGGAGGAGGAGGAGAAGCATAGCGACGGAGAGCAATCCTGAGGGGGAGGGAACAGGTTGGGTTGTGTTTGTGTTTGGTTTGGTTTGGTTTGGTTTGGTTTGGTTTGGTTTGGTTTGGCATGGGTTGCCATTGACCCATTCCTTTTAGCCAAACCTGTGTCAGTGTAAGGCTAGTGGTGCAGGTGTGGTGTGTTGTACCTGCGCCTGTACATCCCTTTTGATGTACAGTACTTCCCATTGTGTACCTTCAGCCGAACCATCGTCAGCGTAAGGCCTGTGGTGCAGGTGTGGTGTAATGTACCTGCACCTGTACATCCCTTTTGATGTAAAGTACTTCACATAGTGTACCTTTAACCAAACCAGTGTCAGTGTATGGCCAGTGGTGCAGGTGTGGTGTATTGTACATCCCTTGTCATGTACAGTACTTCCCATTGTGTACCTTTGCCCAAACCAGTGACAGTGTATGGCCAGTGGTGCAGGTGTGGTGTGTTGTACATCCCTTGTCATGTACAGTACTTCCAAAGTACTTCTAGGCAGCTCCCCTGGCTTCCCACCCTAGCTGAACCATGGTCAGTGTATGGCCATCTCCTCCTGCCTAGGGGTGCTGCTGACCTACAAGCATCAGCTTCTAGGCAGCTCCCCTGGCTGCCCACCCTAGCTGAACCATGGTCAGTGTATGGCCATCTCCTGCCTAGGAGTGCCACTGACCTACAAGCAGCAGCTTCTAGGCAGCTACCCTGGCTGCCCACCCTAGCTGAACCATGGTCAGTGTATGGCCATCTCCTGCCAAGGTTGCCACTGACCTACAAGCAGCAGCTTCTAGGCAGCTACCCTGGCTGCCCACCCTAGCTGAACCATGGTCAGTGTATGGCCATCTCCTCCTGCCTAGGGGTGCCACTGACCTACAAGCAGCAGCTTCTAGGCAGCTACCCTGGCTGCCCACCCTAGCTGAACCATGGTCAGAGTATGGCCATCTCTTGCCTAGGGGTGCCACTGACCTGCAAGCAGCAGCTTCTAGGCAGCTACCCTGGCTTCCCACCCGAGCCTTACCATGGTCAGTGTAGGGTCACCTTCCAAGAACCTACGGGTGCATACTCCCTCCCTAGGAAGGAGTGACTCTGTCCATTATATATATATAGTTTTTTATACTTAGCTACAAGCGGCAGCTTCTAGGCAGATCCCCTGGCTTCCTAATCCCTTGTTGAGTGACTTCGCCAATAATATCCAAAGATTTTATATTTGCAGCTACAAGCTTATTTTCAGCTACGAGCAGCAGCTTCTAGGCAGCTCCCATGGCTTCCTACCCGAGCCTAACCATGGTCAGTGTAGGGTCACTTCCTTCCTAGGGGTGCCACTGACCTGCAAGCAGCAGCTTCTAGGCAGCTCCCATGGCTTCCCACCCGAGCCTAACCATGATCAGTGTAGGTTCACCTTCCGAGAACCTACGGGTGCATACTCCCTCCCTAGGAAGGTGTGACTAGGCCTACTCCCTCCCTAGGAAGGTGTGACTCGGCCCACTTCCTCCCTAGGAAGGTGTGACTCGGCCTACTCCCTCCCTAGGAAGGTGTGACTCGGCCTACTCCCTCCCTAGGAAGGTGTGACTCGGCCTACTCCCTCCCTAGGAAGGAGTGACTACTCTCCTACTACTCCCCCCTCCCTCCCTAGGAAGGTGTGACTCGGCCTACTCCCTCCCTAGGAAGGAGTGACTCGGCCTACTCCCTCCCTAGGAAGGTTGACTCATCCTACTTCTCCCTCTAGGGAATGTGGGGACTCGGCCGCCTCCCCTCCCTAGGAAGGAGTGACTCGGCCCATTATATCCACACTTTTTCTTTCCAGCTACAAGCGGCAGCTTACAGGCAGGTCCGTACTCGGCCCATCATGTCCACAGTTTTCGTTCCAGCTACCAGCGGCTAGCTTACAGGCAGGTCCCGCTAGCTTCCACCCGTGGGCTATAACCATGTCAGTAGGACGTCTCCCAACATCATAATTGGTACCTACTTACCGACTCCTTGCTCCCGTTATGTAGTGTGACTCGCCCATCATATCCACAGTTTTTCTTTCCAGCTACAAGCGGCAGCTTACAGGCAGGTCCGCTAGCTTCCCACCCGTGCTATAACCATGGTCAGTGTAGGGACATCTCCCAACATCCTATGGGTACCTACTCCTTCCCTATGTAGGAGTGACTCGGCCCATCATATCCACAGTTTTTCTTTCCAGCTACAGGCGGCAGCTTACAGGCAGCTCCCCTGGCTCCTGATCATACCCACAAAATCCTTAAGTCTAGGACTGTTGACCCTGTTTTGGCCCAAATTGCCGCTGTAAAATAAAAAAGTGCCCTAAAAAGCTATAAACAGCTAAACAAACACTGTCCCTGGAGGAGGCCTAAAACCATAAAGCTTGAAAAAAACCACTGTCAGATTTGAAAATAAAAATAAAAAATCCACAATGTCCTTGAGTCTACCCCCTACCACCACCCCACCCGACCCCCCCAGCCTACCCCCACCCCCCGCCTACCCCCACCCCCCAAATGAGGTGCTCAGAAAAAACTAAAACAATGCTAAAAAAACGCAAACATTCATGTAATTTACGTCCTATACTTGGAATACATTGATCGGCATGACCCAACTTTTGGCAGAAGATGAAAACTTCTGATCTCATACCCACAACATCATTTTTAAGTATAGAGCATGAAGATCCACCCTTTGAGGCAAAAAAATGTTTGCTATATAAGTACAAAACTTTTTGTAGTACTCCTGATCATACCCACATCATCATCCTTGAGTTTAGGGCACAGAGATCCACCGTTTGAGGATGTAATGATACCGCCGGTTGGGGCGTGGTTTAAAGGGATATTCTTTGAATGTCGTCCTATACTCGGAATAAATTGTTCGGCTTGAACTAACTTTTGGCAGAAGATGAAAACTTCTCATCTCATACCCACAACATCATTTTTAAGTATAGGGCCAAAAGATCCACTCTTGGAGGCAAAAAACTTGTTTGCTTTAAAATTACTAACTTTTTGTAGTTCTCCTGATCTCATACCCACATCATCCTTGGGTTTACGGCACGGAGATCCACTGTTTGAGGCTGTAATGATACCGCCGGTTGGGGCGTGGTATAAAGGGATATTCTTTGAATGTCGTCCTATACTCGGAATAAATTGTTCGGCTTGAACCAACTTTTGGCAGAAGATTATACCCACATCATCCTTCAGTATGGGGCACGAAGATCCACCCTTTGAGACGGAAACCTTTTTTGCTATAAAATGACAAACTTGTTTAGTACTCCTGATCATACGCACAACCTCCTACAGTTTAGGGCACAGAGATCCACCCTTTGCAAAAAACAACTTTGTAAAAACCTTTATTGCTGTAAAATTTCAAAGTTTTTGTATTACTCCTGATCATATACCCACCACCTCCTAGAGTTTAGGGCTAGCACACGGAGATGCACCCTTTGATGCGAAAACCTTTTTTGCTGCAAAATTATAAACTTTGTGTAGTACTCCTGACCATCCCCACAACATCCTTGAGTCTAGGGCTAGCACACAGAGATGCACCCTTCAAGGCAAAAATATGGCCATGAAAAAAAAAAAAGGGCATGAATCATGATAGCCCCATCCTCAAACAAAATTGATCGGCCTTGCCCAACATTTGGAGGCCTGGGCTCTTCCTGATCACCCACAAAACCCCACAAAACCCCAGGAGTCTAGGGCTAGCACACGGAGATCCAACCTTGGAGACAAAAATCTGTATTGCAAAAATTCAAAAAATTAAAGCCTTCCCATCCAGCATTGTACATCATATATTCGCTACATATAGCAATCGCAACTTTTGACCCCTTTTCGCCCCAATTGCCGCTATCAATTCCCTGGAGTCTAGGGCCAGCACACAGGGATCCAACCTTTTGAGGCAGAAATCTGGCTCAAAACATCGCCATGAATCCTTATAGCCCCATTCTCAAACAAAATCAATCGGTCTTACAAAACATTTGGAGGCCTGGGCTCTTCCTGATCATACCCACAAAACCCCTGGAGTCTAGGGCTAGCACACAGGGATCCAACCTGCATAGGCAAAAATCTGTATTGCAAAATCTGGCTCAAAACATCCCCATGAATCATTATTGCTCCACTATCAGAAAACATCGATCGGTTTTACAGAACCTTTGGAGGCCTGGGCTCTTCCTGATCATCATACCCACAACATCCTTGAGTAAAGGGCTAGCACACAGAGATTCACACTTTGAGGCAAAACATCGCCATGAATCATTATAGCCCCATTCTCAGACGAAATGGATCGGCCTTACAAAACATTTGGAGGCCTGTGCTCCTCATCATCATACCCACAACATCCTTGAGTCAAGGGCTAGCACACGGAGATGCACCCTTCGAGGAAAAAATCTGGCCATGAATAAAAAAAACATGGGCATGAATCATGATAGCCCCATTCTCAGACAAAATCGATCGGCCTTACAAAACATTTGGAGGCCTGGGCTCCTCCTGATCATCATCCCCACAACATCCTTGAGCCAAGGGCTAGCTCACGGAGATCCACCCTTTGAGGCAAAAACCTGTCCCCAAACATCGCCATGAATCATTATAGCCCCATTCTCAGACAAAATCAATCGGTCTTACAAAACATTTGGAGGCCTGGGCTCCTCCTGATCATCATCCCCACAACATCCTTGAGCCAAGGGCTAGCATACAGAGATCCAACCTTTGAGGCAAAAATCTGTATTGCAAAAATTCAAAAAATTAAAGCCTTCCCATCCAGCATTGTACTTCATATATTATAGCGATCACAACTTTTGATCCCTTTTTTGCCCCAATTGCCGCTATTAATGTATGCTAGCCCTGGAGTAAAGGGCCAGCATACAGAGATCCAACCTTTGAGGCAAAAATCTGCCTCAACACATCGCCATGAATCAGTATTGCTCCACTATCAGAAAAAATTGATTGGTCTAAAAGGCCCTAATAAGCCTCAAAAAGCTGTAGAACAAAAGGGCCCTAAAAAGCCACTAAAAGCAAAAAGCCACTACAAGCAAAAGCCACTACAAGCAAATAGCCACTACAAGCCAATGAAAAGCCACAAAAAGCCACTAAAAGTCATTTAAAGCTGTAAAAAGCCCTAATAAGCTGTAAAAAGCAATAAAAAGCTTGAAAGCTATAAAAGCCCTACAAAACCCTAATAAGCTGTAAAAAGCTGCAAACAATGTCCCTGGAGGAGGCCTAAAACTGTTAAGCTAGAAAAAAACCACTTTCAGATTTGAAAAAACTAATACCCACAACATCCTTGAGCCTAGCCTAGCCTAAAACCATAAATAATCCATCAAAGATAAAATAAAACTGATACACACAGCATCCTTGAGCCTAGGGCTATGAAAGCTTTAAAAAAACTATAAAAACTGTCCCTGGAGAAGGCTTAAAACCATAAATAATCCATCAAAGATAAAATAAAACTGATACACACAGCATCCTTGAGCCTAGGGCTATAAAAGCTTTAAAAAACTATAAAAACTGTCCCTGGAGAAGGCTTAAAACCATAAATAATCCATCAAAGATAAAATAAAACTGATACACACAGCATCCTTGAGCCTAGGGCTATAAAAGCTTTAAAAAAACTATAAAACCTGTCCCTGGAGAAGGCTTAAAACCATAAATAATCCATCAAAGATAAAATAAAACTGATACACACAACATCCTTGAGCCTAGGGCTATAAAAGCTTTAAAAAAACTATAAAAACTGTCCCTGGAGAAGGCTTAAAACCATAAATAATCCATCAAAGATAAAATAAAACTGATTCCCACAACATCCTTGAGCCTAGGGCTATAAAAGCTTTAAACAATTTATAAAAACTGTCCCTGGAGAAGGCCTAAAACCATAAATAATCCATCAAAGATAAAATAAAACTGATACACACAGCATCCTTGAGCCTAGGGCTATAAAAGCTTTAAAAAAACTATAAAAACTGTCCCTGGAGAAGGCTTAAAACCATAAATAATCCATCAAAGATAAAATAAAACTGATACACACAGCATCCTTGAGCCTAGGGCTATAAAAGCTTTAAACAATTTATAAAAACTGTCCCTGGAGAAGGCTTAAAACCATAAATAATCCATCAAAGATAAAATAAAACTGATACACACAGCATCCTTGAGCCTAGGGCTATAAAAGCTTTAAAAAAACTATAAAAACTGTCCCTGGAGAAGGCTTAAAACCATAAATAATCCATCAAAGATAAAATAAAACTGATCCACACAACATCCTTGAGCCTAGGGCTATAAAAGCTTTAAAAAAACTATAAAAACTGTCCCTGGAGAAGGCTTAAAACCATAAATAATCCATCAAAGATAAAATAAAACTGATACACACAGCATCCTTGAGCCTAGGGCTATAAAAGCTTTAAAAAAACTATAAAAACTGTCCCTGGAGAAGGCTTAAAACCATAAATAAATCATCGAAGATAAAATAAAACTGATACACACAACATCCTTGAGCCTAGGGCTATAAAAGCTTTAAAAAAACTATAAAAACTGTCCCTGGAGAAGGCCTAAAACCATAAATAATCCATCAAAGATAAAATAAAACTGATACACACAGCATCCTTGAGCCTAGGGCTATAAAAGCTTTAAAAAAACTATAAAACCTGTCCCTGGAGAAGGCTTAAAACCATAAATAATCCATCAAAGATAAAATAAAACTGATCCACACAACATCCTTGAGCCTAGGGCTATAAAAGCTTTAAAAAAACTATAAAAACTGTCCCTGGAGAAGGCTTAAAACCATAAATAATCCATCAAAGATAAAATAAAACTGATACACACAACATCCTTGAGCCTAGGGCAATAAAAGCTTTAAAAAATTTATAAAAACTGTCCCTGGAGAAGGCCTAAAACCATAAATAATCCATCAAAGATAAAATAAAACTGATACACACAGCATCCTTGAGCCTAGGGCTATAAAAGCTGTAAACAACTATAAAAACTGGAGAAGGCCTAAAACCAAAAATAATCCATCAAAGATAAAATAAAACTGATACACACAGCATCCTTGAGCCTAGGGCTATAAAAGCTGTAGAAACTATAAAAACTGTCCCTGGACTCCAAGGGCGACCAAGGGCACAAATCACTGACCTGGGGGTCGCCATCGTGGCGACCAAGGGCCCATTTCGACCAAATTTCGCACACCTGAGGGTCGCACGGGGTGGTTCACACGCCCCACCCACTGGTAGATGGAAAGCACTGATGGAGTGCGTGGAGTGCGTGGAGCCATGATGGGTGGCAAACTCCATCTACCAGTGGCCACAATGTGCGACCGGTCGCACAAATAAAATCTGTCCCTGGAGGAGGCCTAAAACATAAAATCTGTGGAGCCTAGGCCCCCACCCCCACAAATGAGGTGCTCAGACAAATGTAAAAAAGCTACACAAATCGCAAATATTCATGTCATCCATTCTATCTGCCATGGTGACTTTTTCCAGCTGGGACATCCCGTTTTGGCCCCAATTGACGCTATTGAATTCGTGGAGCCTAGGCCCCCACCCCTACCCTCACCCCCACAAATGAGGTGCTCAGACAAATGTAAAAAAGCTACACAAATCGCAAATATTCATGGCATCCATTCTATCTGCCATGGCGACTTTTCCCAACTGGGACATCCCGTTTTGGCCAAAATTTACGCTATAAAATACCCGGAGCCTAGGCCCCCACCCCCACCCCCAAATGAGTTGTACAGAAGAACATTAAAAAAACTAAACAAATCGCAAATTGTCATGTCATCCATGCTGTCTGCCATGGTGACTTTCCCCAGCTGGGACATCCCGTTTTGGCACAAATTGACGCTATTGAATTCGTGGAGCCTAGGCCCCCACCCCCACAAATGAGGTGCTCAGACTAATATAAAAAAAGCTAAACAAATCACAAATGTTCATGGCATCTATGCAATCTGCCATAGTGACTTTCCCCGGCTGGGACATCCCGTTTTGGCCCAAATTGACGCTGTTGAATTCGTGGAGCCTAGGCCCCCACCCCCACAAATGAGGTGCTCAGACAAATATAAAAAAGCTAAACAAATCGCAAATATTCATGGCATCTATGCAATCTGCCATAGTGACTTTCCCCGGCTGGGACATCCCGTTTTGGTCAAAATTGCCGCTACTAAATACCTGGAGCCTAGGCCCCCACCCCCATCCCACCCCCACCCCCCCAAATGAGGTGCTCAGAAACAAGTTAAAAAAGCTAATCCATTTTGGCAAAAAATTATGCTGTCAAATCCCAGGTGCCTAGGGCTAGCTCATGAAGATCCACCTTTCGAGGCGAAAATCCTTTTTGCAAAAACAATATAAAAAAGGCTTACTATTCAGCATTCTACTGGTTGGATACCGGCTACATGTAGCGTTCACTACGTTTGACCCCGTTTTTGCCCAAATTGCTGTTACAAAATCACTGGAATTAAATAAAGTTTGGCCTGAGCACCTCCTGACTGCTCACACAAAATCCCTGGAGGCTAGGGCTGGCACATGGAGATCCAGCCTTCGAGGCGAAAATATTTTTTGAAAAAGCAATAAAAAAAAGAGCCTTGCCATCCAGCATTGTCCTTGCTCTCTACATCCGCTACATATAGCGATCGCTATGTTTGACCCTGTTTTGGCCGAAAATGCTGGTACAAAATCACTGGAATTAAATAAAGTTTGGCCTGAGCACCTCCTGACTGCTCACACACAAAATCCCTGGAGGCTAGGGCTGGCACATGGAGATCCAGCCTTCGAGGCGAAAATATTTTTTGAAAAAGCAATAAAAAAAAGAGCCTTGCCATCCAGCATTGTCCTTGATCTCTACATCCGCTACATATAGCGATCGCTATGTTTGACCCTGTTTTGGCCGAAAATGCTGGTACAAAATCACTGGAATTAAATAAAGTTTGGCCTGAGCACCTCCTGACTGCTCACACACAAAATCCCTGGAGGCTAGGGCTGGCACATGGAGATCCAGCCTTCGAGGCGAAAATATTTTTTGAAAAAGCAATAAAAAAAGAGCCTTGCCATCCAGCATTGTCCTTGATCTCTACATCCGCTACATATAGCGATCGCTATGTTTGACCCTGTTTTGGCCGAAAATGCTGGTACAAAATCACTGGAATTAAATAAAGTTTGGCCTGAGCACCTCCTGACTGCTCACACACAAAATCCCTGGAGGCTAGGGCTGGCACATGGAGATCCAGCCTTCGAGGCGAAAATATTTTTTGAAAAAGCAATAAAAAAAGAGCCTTGCCATCCAGCATTGTCCTTGATCTCTACATCCGCTACATATAGCGATCGCTATGTTTGACCCTGTTTTGGCCGAAAATGCTGGTACAAAATCACTGGAATTAAATAAAGTTTGGCCTGAGCACCTCCTGACTGCTCACACACAAAATCCCTGGAGGCTAGGGCTGGCACATGGAGATCCAGCCTTCGAGGCGAAAATATTTTTTGAAAAAGCAATAAAAAAAGAGCCTTGCCATCCAGCATTGTCCTTGATCTCTACATCCGCTACATATAGCGATCGCTATGTTTGACCCTGTTTTGGCCGAAAATGCTGGTACAAAATCACTGGAATTAAATAAAGTTTGGCCTGAGCACCTCCTGACTGCTCACACACAAAATCCCTGGAGGCTAGGGCTGGCACATGGAGATCCAGCCTTCGAGGCGAAAATATTTTTTGAAAAAACAATAAAAAAAAAGAGCCTTGCCATCCAGCATTGTCCTTGATCTCTACATCCGCTACATATAGCGCTCGCTACGTTTTGAATAAAAATAACCCCCGTTTATGCCCAGATTGAATTATATTATTGTGAATAAAAATATGATTATGAATAAATCTAAAAATATGATTATGAATAAAAATGACCCCCGTTTATGCCCAGATTGCCGCTACAAGATCCCAGCAATTGAATAAAGTTTGGCCTGGGCACCTCCTTACCATACACACAGCATCCCTAGGGTCTAGGGCTAGTACGTGGAGATCCATCAGTCGAGGCGAAATCAGTTTTGCAAAGAAGCAAAAAGCCTTACCAACCAGCTTCTATGTGTCCGCTACAGATAGCGCTCGCTACGTCTGACCCCTGTTTTGGCCCAAATTGACGCTACATCATCCTTGGAGTCTAGGCCCCCACCCCCACCCCACCCCTCCAAATGAGATGCTCAGAAAAATAAAATAAAAAGCTAAACAAATCGCAAATATTCATGTTATCCATGCTATCTGCCATGGTGAATTTCCCCAGCTGGGACACCGCTGTTTTGGCCCCAATTGCCGCTACAAGATCCCAGGAATTGAATAAAGTTTGGCTTGGGCACCTCCTTACCGTACACACAACATCTCTAGAGTCTACGCCTAGCACATGGAGATCCACCCATTGAAGCGAAAATCCTTTTTTCAAAAACAATAAAAAGCCTTACAATTTAGTTTTCTACTGGATGGAGACCGGCTACATATAGCGCTCACTCGTTTGACCCTGTTTGGCCCAAATTGCCGCTGTGAAATCCCTGGTGCATAGGGCTAGCAAAGGGAGATCTACCTTTCAATGCGAAATCATTTTTTCCAAAATAATAAAAATAAAGTCTAACCAACCAGCATTGAACTGGATCGATACTGGCTACATATAGCGCTCACTCGTTTGACCCTGTTTTGCCCAAATTGCCGCAATACAATACCAGGTGCCTAGGGCTAGCACATGAAGATCCACCTTTCAAGGCGAAAATCAGTTATGCAAAAACACTCAAAAGCCTTACCAACCAGCATCTATGTATCTGCTACAGATAGCGCTCGATACGTATGACCCCTGTTTTGGTAAAATAACAATTAAGAATTGCCTTACCAATCGGCATTCTACTGGATAGATACCGGCTACATATGGCGCTCACTCGTTTTACCCTGTTTGGCCCAAATTGCCGCTTTGAAATCCCTGGTGCATAGAGCTAGCACATGGAGATCCACCCATCAATGCGAAAATCCACCTTTCAATGCGAAAATCAGTTTTGAAAAAACAATAAAAAAAGCCTTACCCTTCAGTTTTATACTGAATGGATACCGGCTACATTTAGTGCTCACTACGTTTGACCCCGTTTTTGCCCAAATTGCCGCTACAAGATCCCAGGAATTGAATCAAGTTTGGCCTAAGCACCTCCTGACCGTACACACAACATCCCTAGAGTCTACGCCTAGCACATGGAGATCCACCCATTGAGGCAAAAATCCTTTTTGCAAAAACGATAAAAAAAATCTTCCCATCCAGCATTGTCTTTGATCTATATATCTGCAACAAATAGTGATTGCTACTGTTGACCCTGTTTTGGCACAAATTGCCGCTGTAAAATCGCAGGAGCCTAGGGCTAGCACACGGAGATCCACCCTTCCAGGCGAAAATCTGTTTGCAAAAGTAAAAAAATAAAAGTCTTCCCACCCAGCATTGTACTGGATCTGAATCCGCAACAAATAGTGATTGCTACTGTTGACCCCGTTTCGGCCCAAATTGCATCTGTAAATCGCAGGTGCCTAGGGATAGCACACGGAGATCCACCCTTCCAGGCGAAAATCTGTTTGCAAAAGAAAAAATATATAAGTCTTCCCACCCAGCATTGTACTGGATCTTAATCTGCAACAAATAGTGATTGCTTCTGTTGACCCCGTTTTGGCCAAAATTGCCGCTGAAAAATCGCAGGTGCCTAGGGCTAGCACACGGAGATCCACCCTTCCAGGCGAAAATCTGTTTTGCAAAAGTAAAAAAATAAAAGTCTTCCCACCCAGCATTGTACTGGATCTGAATCCGCAACAAATAGTGATTGCTACTGTTGACCCCGTTTTGGCCCAAATTGCATCTATTAAACCCCTGGGGCTAGCATATGGACATCCACCCTTTGAAGGGAAAATCGGTTTTGCAAAAACAATTAAGAATTGCCTTACCAATCAGCATTCTACAGGATGGATACCGGCTACATATGGCGCACGCTACTTTTGACCCCGTTTTGGCCCAACTTGATGCTGTAAAATACCAGGTGCCTAGGGCTAGCTCATGAAGATCCACCTTTCGAGGCGAAAATCCTTTTTGCGAAAACAATAAAAAAAGCCTTACCGATCAGAATTCTACTGGATGGATACCGGCTACATATGGCGCTCGCTACTTTTGACCCCGTTTTGGCCCCAATTGATGCTGTAAAATACCAGGTGCCTAGGGCTAGCTCATGAAGATCCACCTTTCAAGACGAAAATCAGTTTTGAAAAAACGATAAAAAAGCCTTACCATTCAGCATTCTACTGGATGGATACCGGCTACATATAGCGCTCACTACCACGTCTGGCCCTCGTTTGTACCCAAAGTACCCAAATTTCCGCTATAAAATCGCTGGTGCTTAGGGCACGGAGACATAACCTTAGTGGCCACAAATTCTATGAAGCATTGCATGAGACGCTACAATTTGGAAGAGAGTTTCCACGACATGCGACAGGTGGTAACGGATGTGAGTTAGTTGCGAGACCGTTGGTTGACGTACCAGGCTTCAATTTTGCATTCGGTCAGGCGGTCGGACAGACAACGGGGTTACGGGGGCCCCTGCCCTCTTCAAGAGGGGGCCCCTGCCTTCTTCAAGAGGGGGCTCTGCCAAAACCTTTTTTGTTGTAAAATTACACAAATTAAAAGTATTAAGAGTACTAAGTAAAAGTTATGAGTAATAAGTAAGAAGTA
Source organism: Chlamydomonas sp. ICE-L (assembly GCA_013435795.1). Lineage (NCBI taxonomy): Eukaryota > Viridiplantae > Chlorophyta > Chlorophyceae > Chlamydomonadales > Chlamydomonadaceae > Chlamydomonas > Chlamydomonas sp. ICE-L. The sequence continues at coordinate 477,536 of JACBWV010000613.1, read as the reverse complement.
AAAGTGAAAGTAAAAATTTAAATTAAAATTAAAATACACCAATGCAAGCCGTACCTTTCAGCATTGTACTTGATGAGCGGGCCTTATGACAGCTATCACCACCATGTTCCAATGCCTCGTCATGACAGCTTGAAAACGAGTTACCCTGCCTCAGCCAATCCACGGGCCAGCTACCACTTGCTGCCTTGCTGGCAAAGGCTTGCTGACCTGGCTGATTGTTCATCAACAGCTCACCTCCTGGCTCACCTCCTGGTTTTGACAGGCTGTCAGCTGACAGCCTGGCATTGGGCACAGGCTGGCGCTGAGCTTGTGACCCAGATTTATTCAGCTTGACGTTCTTGCAGGGTTCAACTGAATTAATTGAATGCGGTGACAGCCTGTCAATTAAGGGGGCCTCGTCTAGGAGGCTGGAGAGGCTGGGGCTGGACAGCTCAGCGGCTGAAGAAAAAAGAACATCCTCCTCTATACTTGGGGTAGCTGACACTCTTGCTGGGCTTGTAGCTGACAATGTAGCTAAGTGCCCCTGTCCTGTTTCACGTGCCACAGAGGCTGACAATGCTGCAGAGGCTGGTCCTGCAGCTACTGCTGTAGCTGGTATTGTAGCTGAAGTTGTAGCTAAGATCTTGGCTACATCTACTTCTGCAGCTGCTGCTGTAGCTGAGTTAACTGACTGGGCTGTAGCTGAAAGGGCTGAAGAGGGTGAGAAAGAGGGGGCAGCAAAGGGGGCAGGAGACCAACCCTCTAGCGGTGTGGTCGCAGCCCCCACTGCCTTGGGCGCAGCCCCCTCATGTATTGTGGTATCGCCAATGCCTCCAGCCCCCTGATACCATTTGTTGTGTGCCAAGCCCCCATCGGATGACCTGTCATCGAAGGCAGTTGGCTTGGCATAACAATTGCCCATGGTGCTTAGCTGCATTGGGTACAAGGGAGTGGGAGTGTGTGTGTGCGTGTGAGTGTCTGTGTGTCTGTGTGGGTGTGTGTGGGTGTGTGTGTGTGTGGGTGTGTGTGTGTGTGGGTGTGTGTGTGGGTGGGTGGGGGGGGGGGGGGGTAGAAGGGAGTGGGAGTTTGTGTGTGTGCTTGTGAGTGGATGTGTGTGTGTGTGAGTAGGTGGGTGGTGGGGGTGATGGGGGGGGGGGGAGGGGGGTGATGGGGGAAGGGGGGGGGGGGGGGGGGGGGGGTAACCTCCTCCTCAAGCTCACCGTGGCGACCGACTGCTTGTGTCGGTCTCTCCCTCTATGAGTGTCTGTACTAACGCGTCAGGGAGCTGTCCGCTGTCGGTCTCTCCGTTTCTGAGGGTCTGTACTAACGCGTCAGGGACTACGTGTCCGAAGTATTCGAGGCTGGTTTACGTAGCCTGCGAGATATAACTCGACTTTTCAGGTAGAGTGGAAGTAGCAGGAGCAAGGGCAGGTTGGCTTCGGTTGCGCAAAAGGAGCTGGGATCTGGTCTGGAAACGGAACTAAGGCGTTACTTAATCAGCAACAAGACACATAGGCTGCGATGTCGGGATGTCGGTTGGTGGTCGCCACCATGGTCTGTGGTCGATGGTCGCACGGCAATTTTAGTAACGGATTTTTTGAGAAGCGGCAATTAGCCCTGGCAGGTGTCAGCTGTACATCAGGACAGTTAACAGTTAACAGGCAGTACGGTTACGCTTTCATTAGGCCTCGGAAAAGTGACATTCTCGAACGTATCGCTAGTTCGCTACCAGCAAACCAAATTCTCCCGGCAAACTTGCTCACCTATATTGCCGCAAACTGCGGCAATACCGTTCACGTATCTCTAAGGCTGCATTCGTGCTTGAAATCAGGGGACGATGTGGAGATTGGAGAAAGTGATCTGGGAATTTCCGACGACGACACGACTGCAATGCCACGATGACATGGCGGGTGCTGTACTGCCGCGTCTGAACAAAAAGGTGGTCGTATGGTCGTCGGTTCGGTTTCCCTGCTAGACCTCAGCAGTGGGTTTCGTCAAAACAAAATGGCCCAAAACTGGGCAACACTACCTTGAGTAGATGTGTACACTAAATTATGATGCATCATTCATGTCATTATTCCATTTGGCATCAGAAACTGGGGCCTAAAAATGTGGAATTGGGGATTTGGGGCTTCGGATAGAGCGTCCTGCACCACTCCAGACAGACTTTAGACGTCCTGTAATGGATAATTATGGTGAATTAATGTGTTACATGAACAGTTGGAAAGAAAAAAAAGAAACATGTGGCCGAAACGACATTCAACACCCAAATAACGTGTGTTAGCCCTTATTTGTTTTTTGCTAACTTTTTACTCAGACCTCCAAATGAAATTCTGAGACCACCTACGAGTAGGCATTGGAATGGATAGTCTACTGGCACCACTTTGGACCTCGTGCAATACGTATTTACCCTCCACCCTGCGACAACACCAGAACATGTTAGCCCCGAGGGGAAGTGTAGCTGAAGCAAGCTGAGAAACTGTCCTGCTACTGTTTTGTTTGAGATAATGAGAACTCTAGTTTCTGGCCGCCCCCTGCAAAGGTGAAGGGTGACTACAGTACTTGGGCAATCCAAAGGGAATTCAGAATTGAATTTTGACTGCCACACAAACCTAATGCGGGAATTCCGAGGATGCCAAATTGTAAATATCAGTCGTAGTTGTTTACGGTACTCTGTATACTCAACGGAGTGAAGATAAGAGTTAATCGCAATAGAGCGATATATAAGGAAGATATAATGCGTACTTCATAGTACTGCATAGTGGCGTGCGGGCCATAGCTAGCCCGGACGCCTGGGGGCATACAACACGGGAGGGAACAGGTAGGGACCGGTGTCGGCGGTGTGTACTTGCCTACTCAGGTGCCGAGCAGGGTAATTCAAAGCGCGCGCTTTTGCGCTTTTGAGCGCTGACTTTTTGACCCCCTCTGCGCTTTAAGCGCAATTTTTTGCAACCCCTTGTGGGCGCTGCAAGCAATTTTGCGCTTTTTGCACTACAAAGCGCAGTTTTTTGTTTTCAAGTGTGCTAAAGCGCTGGCCAATTTGGCCATTTGAAGTACCCAGGTGCTGAGTCTGCCGACATATAAGTCGGACAATAACAGTTAACCCCCAGAAGCCATATGACTAGGGCTGTCTATATCGTACGGTATTTTCAATTACCGTACGATATATCGTGATATAGCGTACGATATTGATACCGCAAGATAATTTTAGACCCTTTTTGGGGAAAATCAGTGTAAAACCAAGGGGATATAACAGGAAATACCGTTTACATGTCCATACACTTAAAATCAAGTCAAATGAACCAACACTAAGGGAGATAGAAAACACGGTAATATCGTGTAGTTTTCCGGAGTATGTGCAGAGCTCAGAGACGAGGGGAAGACGGTAAGGATAAGATCTTTACAGTTAGATAAGCATTCGATCAATGCGCTAGGAGGAAGTACTGAGATGGCGCGGCACCTCAGGGTACCGGCATCAAAGCGAGTCCGTGCCATAGCTGGCAGCGGCATCGCAGTACAGTGCAGCAGGGAGGTAGTCCTGTGCACTCTAAGTCACTCTAGGTGAACCGGTGAAACCCGGTGAATAACATCCCCCCCAATTCCTGGTATTCTTCATTCTGAAGAATTCCGGGAATTAGAGGAGTTAAAAAACTAGAGTGACAATTAAAAACTATTATGGAGGTACAATGCATTTGTAACCCATCAGGCTTGTCAAGGAGTTAATGATAAAATGATACTGGCTGTGGCGAGGCAGGCTGGCTCAGCAAAGGTGGTTATCATGTCTAAAGAACTCTCAATCACTGATCTAGGCTGGCAGCTTAAAGGGCTGCCATGGAGGTACAGACTTAAACTGGATAGAAGAGAGCAGCCAGTCATGGTGCAATCAATCAATATCAAGGAAAGGTCTGCGGGATCAGGCTCGGGCCTGTCATGAGGGTGCTGGGGTGAACTCCTAGGAGCTGCAAGGAGGCTGCAGGGCATACTACTAGGGGCTGCAGGGAAGCTGCAGGGAATGATGCAAGATGGCATTGCACATTAGGAGATGTCTTCAAAGAAATGTCCGTCTACTAAAGTAGCTGGCCCTGATAGGAAGCTGCAAAGGGACAGCAGGCTAGATTGCAGGGAAGCTGCTAGGAAACTAAAAGGAAGCTGCAGGTAGGCTGCATGCTAGGGTGCAGAGGGGCTGCTATGGGGCTGGAAGGAAACTAAAAGGAAGCTGCAGGTAGGCTGCATGCTAGGGTGCAGAGGGGCTGCTATGGGGCTGGAAGGAAACTTAAAAGGAAGCTGCGGGTAGGCTGCATGCTAGGGTGCAGAGGGGCTGCTGTAGGGCTGGAAGGAAACTGCCAGGCTTGGTTAAGGCTTGTGGAGATAACCTTGGTTACGAGAAGGGCATGATGTCTGGACTAGTCCCCCCATAATTTGGGTTGTAGCTGGATTGCTTGTAACCTAAATTAAAACGCAGACACCTGGTAGAGACTAGGATTATTCTAAATTCAAAATTTGACTGCCTTTGAAGGTACATGGGGCAGTACAGGTGGCGTACAATCTAATAAATTCTAGAGTGTTCAGGTCTGATACAACAGATGGGGAGCAATGTTTTAACTACTAGGTGCCTGGCGTGCTGGGGAAGCCGTCAAGGGCAAGCTGATGGCGGACTTGAGCTAGGAATGCTGCAGGGTAACTACAAGGTGTCAGCAGCTTGGGGCTGCGAGGTAGCTAGGGTCGCTGCAAGGGCACTAGGGGCGGATAAGAGAATGCAAGGACGGTAGGGACTGCTGGTGCTGTTGGGGCCTGCTGGGTCATTGCATATTAATGTAATCTTAACTATGACAGCTGCAGGGAATGCAAGGGCTGCAGGGAATACAACTGATGATGTCTGTGCTAGGCTCCCCCATAATTTGGGAGTGAAGGCTAAGTACTGAAATGCTAAATAAGAATCGGGCAGGCATCATGTTGTCAGCATGAAAACATCAAAGGGGTAGAAGCTTGAACAGCACGTGGCTAAGTACATGTGGCAGTACGGGGCAGATCAAGAATTATTTCCTAGAGTGTTCATTACTAATTATTTAACAGATGGTGGGGAATATCAAATCGCACTATGGAACTATGCCATGAGGTTGACTATGCACTGGAAGGTACATGGAATCTGCAGATCGCTAGTGCTGTACAGCACTGCAGTGTAGTGCAGCAGTACTTCTGTACATCAGCACATGGGTCACATGTAGATCATCACACGAGGGTATCGCTCATGCAACAGATCTGTTGTACAGCAGTGCAGTTCAGTGCACAGCAATTCAGTGCAGCAGTGCATTACACATGGGTTGGACGATTGTACCGTACAGCACTTCAATCTGTGCAGTACAGTACATCAGGCTGTACATCAGTGCATCAGGATTATGTTGCATGCAGATGAAAATCAGCTCACGAGGGTATCACTCATGCTTATATCTGCATGCAAGAATAGGTCACATCACATGATGCATTGCAGTTTAGTCCAGCAGTACTTCTGTACATCAGCACATGGGCAGTACGTTAGTGCATTCAATGCATAGGTCAGTCCCCTTGTATGTACATCAGGACATTTCCCTTTCATGCTATATACCTCCCCATGTTCCCCTTCACAAGTGTGTCCTTCATCCGATACCCACAAGGATGCATGGTCGCTTGCATGTCCTGTGGTGGTAGCGTGGGAAGGGCAGGTGGGGAATGCCTTGGAGGGCAGAGGTGAGTGGAAGGTGGTGTGATCTGATGACAGTTATCATGTCAGGAGTGGGGCTGACAGTATGCCAGGTGGTGGTGATGTTGCTGTGCTTAGTGGGAGTTGGTTCTTCATCACTAGAGCAGGATGTGGATGTGGATGTGGGAGCATAGGTGTTCATGTCCCCCCCATGCAAGTCATTAGAGACATCAGGAGGGAGGACAGATGCGAGTGTAGGGATAACTGCAGGTGAGGGAGCACGTGCAAGTTCGGCTGCTTGTGATAGCAATTCCCCCCCATGCAAGTGGTCAGATCTGTCCCCATCATCATTGTGGACAGATTTGTTGTCCCTAGCAGATGTGGCAGCAGGGATGCACAAAGATGCTGGAGGGAGATGCTGCAATGACCTGAGGTAGTTGGTAGCAATGCAGTCTCTCTGCCTATCTAGGTAGATGGCAGGCGATGTATGTACAATGATTCCTTTACCACAGGAGAAGTCAATCCACTCCATTTTTCTATGTCCATGATTCAGTACATGTACTCGAGCACGTTCTTCTTCGTATTTGACTTCGCACAAGGCAAGTGCAAGGGAAGTAGAATTGGCAGAATAGAATACAAGGCCTTCAAAGTGGCTAGGAGGTGAATAATCATCAGGGATCCCATTCATGCAATCCTGAAACCAATGTAGGTGGCCTGACAGGGTCCCAAACATTCTTTCAAGGTGTGGAAGGATCAGTTGGGGATGAGAAAAGAGATGGTCTACTTCGGCTAGCATTCGTGGGGCTAGGTGTTCAGCAATGATGCAAGCCCCCGTAATGAGTTCATTATAGTCACCTAGCCTATCGGTAGCCATGTCCAGCTCGTCGTTGATGTAGTGCTCCCATCTGAACCAGTCAGATTCAATTCCAGTAAATAGCATGAAGCAATCCTTGTCAAGTAGTCCCACTGTAGGGATTCTTCACGCAGTCCTTGGAAGAGGCAGGATGAAGAATGAGGGATAGGCGACAGTTGGAATTAATCCAGCGACGTGGCCATCGGCGATCTGGAGGTGCCCCCCATCAGGCGTTCAGCCGGATAAGATCCGTCGGGTGTGGCCACAGAGCAGGATGGGTGGCGTCGGGGGCGTTGACAGAGGGGGTTATTGGAGCGGCGGAGGGGGGGGGGGGGGGGGGGGGGGGGGGGGGGGGGGGGGGGGGGGGGGGGGGGGGCGAGTAACAGGGGATGAGGATTCGGGAGGTTGGAGGCGAAGGGAGGGGAGGAGATTGGAAAAGGTGGTGAAAAATTGCGAAGCAACTGGGGCGGGAAAAAATGGAATCCGGTGGTGGGAGGGGCGAGTTGGAGGTGGAGGCCAACTTGGGAGGGATCTGGAGGATACGATAGGTCAGGAGGTGGTTGAGAGGTGGCTGCGATTGCTTACGCAACGGGACGTGGGAGATGGGAAGGGGGTGGTGGGGGCGCAGTGGAGGTAGAGATGGTTGTCAGGGGGGGGGTGAGGGGTGTGTGCTGGACGACAGCTTGATGCTCAATGGAGCAGAATCAATCCGGATACGCGGATGATATACCGCACAAGAGTGGTGTCCCAGCGGGGAGGTTCTTGTCGGGTGGAGCTTTCTTTACTCCTTTCAATTGATTCACTCCGCGCGACAACAATCAAAATGCCCTTCAGCTCGGAATACTGTCGAGCAAGGACAATCTAAAGCGAAGGGACCATGACCTGTAGTTTTCCGGAGTATGTGCAGAGCACAAAGACGAGGGGTAGACGGTAAGGATAAGATCTTTACAGTTAGATAAGCATTCGATCAATGCGCTAGGAGGAAGTACTGAGATGGCGCGGCACCTCAGGGTACCGGCATCAGAGTCCGTACCATAGCTGGCAGCGGCATCGCAGTACAGTGCAGCAGGGAGGTAGTCCTGTGCACTCTAAGTCACTCTAGGTGAACCGGTGAAACCCGGTGAATAACATATCGTGGTCTATTACCGTACGATATATCGTGATATATCGTACGATATAAGGCGATATACTGAATTCCCTGGCCCAGACCCAGTGCAAGGAAATCCCAGGCAAATCTGCTAATCATGCCACTAGATCAAACTTCACCTCCACTTGAAGCCCCAAACTACACTTCCACCTATAGCACCCACCCTATAGCACCAGAAGTGCATGGAAAATCACGCTCACCACTCTCATTGCTGCTGATGCCATGGTGAGTGTGCTGCCCTTGAGAGCATCTGCGAGCGAGCAAAAATGTGCGCGCAGAGAGGTGTGTCTGCCCCCCGGGATCAAACCCGCGACCCCCCAAAAATACGGCGCAGTAGTCTAAGCCGATCTGAAATTACGTCCTATTCCACTCAACACGATATATACCGTACGATACAGAGCACGTTAATACTCTACACCAGTACGATATATCCCGGTAAACATGATATATCGTACGATAATCCGGAAAATATTGTACGATATATCGTACGGTACACGATATAATAAATATCGTACGATATAAAGCTTGACAGCCCTACATATGACCATATCTAAGTTTTTCAAAAAAGGGGTGACCCATACGCGCCTTGGGTATTGGCAATATAAAGTATTATCAAATGTCATTTACCCCTAAAAGTGGGTCTCAGAAAAGCATGGCAAAACTAACTTGGCTAAGGGGTCTATGGCTTTGACTGTCTCAAGCTCAGCTGAAATACGGTTGGAAAAGGGTATTATGCTATTGTTACATTTCCTTGTTACATGTTCACCAAGTAGTCTGCCCAAGCTTGCTGTAAAACCATGTAACAATTCAAATCAGGAGCATTAAACTTACTAGGGCTTAGTAGCCAGAACGGTACATGGCTCCAGCTAGCCAAATTGATGGCTGGGGCCATGTAACCAAGTTCAAGGTCAAGTTGTTACATGTTCACAAAGTAGTCTGCCCAAGCTTGCTGAAAATAAACCATGTAGCAATTCGAATCATGAACATTTAACTTGATAGGGCTTAGTAGACTGAGTACGTACCATGGTAACCGTAATTGGGCAAAGGCCAACCACGTGGAGTGGTCTCAAGCTAGATCCCTAATCCGGTTTGGCAAAGGGTTGTTTGCCAAACCGTTTGCCAATACTTAAGGCGCATGGTATCAGCCTGCTAGCTGGTGTTATTCACCGGGTCTTACCGGTTCACCTAGAGTGACTTAGAGTGCACAGGTCTCCCGCCCTGCTGTACTGTACTGCAGTGCCGCTGCCAGCTATGGCACGGACTCTGATGCCGGTACCCTGAGGTGCCGCGCCATCTCAGTACTTCCTCCTAGCGCATTGATTGAATGCTTAATCTAACTGTAAATATCTTATCCTTACTGACTTCCCATCGTCTCTGTGTTCTGCACATAACTCCGGAAACTCACAGCTGGCTGCCGGTCGAGAGTCGCAGACCTGACCGGACTTCATACATACCGGGTCAGCATGGTACACCATATAATGTGTACCATAACATCCCCCCCAAACCCTGGTACTCTTATAGTTTAAGAGTTCCAGGGTTTCTATTAAAACCGACCTATGTAAAAACAAGTGAAGGCATACTTGAGTGGTAAAATTCTAGCAGTAAACCACAGTAGATTGAAATTAAGTAAGGATTCTGACGTCTAAATAAACAAACTTGAATCGTGAGGCAGTGAGGCTGCCTGGAAAAAAAACTTTAAGTGACTCCAGGGTGGAGTGAGTTCTCCAAAGCCTGGCTTTTCAACTCCTGTAGGAAGTCAGAGAAGGTGCAGGGGGAAAGCTTGAAGATAGGGCACCTCATGACTATAAGAGTGTAGTCCATAGGAGTCCAGGACATGCTGAGATCATTAATACAGACTACATGAGATCCAGCTACTGCACAGCTCTCAGGATCCAACAGCATGACAGGGTGATTGGCTAGTGCTGCAACATGTGCATCTACCATGGCAGCTTGTAGAAAGACTGCCGGGTGCTGCGGGATATGTCAGCCATCAGCTGCTCTTTGTATGTCAGCAGCTGCTTCCGGTGGAAGGCATTGGACACGCCGGCATCCTGCAAGCGGGGTAAAAGGGGATGGGGGTGAAGGGTGAGGGGTGGGGGATGGGGGGTGAGGGGTGGGGGCTAAGACCAACACTATGGGACCACCTCAAGGTTCTGTGACTGCATCCTGCCGGGTCTGCCCACTGCAGGGTGACCCTCTGATGCCTAGGCTGTTCTGGAGAGTAGGACTGAACACACGTGTGGAGTATATCCATATGTTTGAGCAGAGGGTTGAGCAGGGGTACAAGGTGGTTGCTGTGGTGTGCATAGTGGGTGCCAGGTTATCAGCTTGCCAGATGTGGACTAGAGCAGTAAATATTTTCTTAATCCTGGAGATGATGGATCTAAGGGGCATTCTTGGGGTAGCTCGAAGGACAGGTACATAGGGTCTTGTGCCTAGTGACATATCCTTTGGAAGGAGGGCAAACTGTGAGAAGGGGTCACCAGATGTATTGGTGAAAATCACTTGGGCACGGTTGGTTTGTCTTTCTAACAGGGGGCCACCAGGTGGTGCTGAGGTAGAGGCATCTGATTGGCTGTACTTGTCAGTCACTAAACTCAAAAACTGCACTGTGCTTGGGGTCACGTGTACCTGGTTCATCAGGGGGTCCATCATATCCAACATATATCCTTATAAACCTAGCTCTGAGTTGGTCAGGTGTCTCATTAGCATCTGGCTCGTCTATCTCAGAGTGGGACAGCATCATGACAACATACAGGGGATTTCCAATACAATTCAGGTGGTAGGTGAAACAGTCATCATTCTCCAGTCTAGTACTCCATGCTGTGGCAGCCTCTGGTGTCATAGGTGCCACAGAGTTTCTCACATCAAGGTATCTGTCATCTCCAGGGCTGTCATCCTCAGGGTTGCCTCCAGCAGTGCTTGGCATGTCATGTACTGGGAGCCCATACATGTGCATGGGATACAACAGGCTTGCCCTCATGACTGTCCTCATAGTCAGCTCACCTTGCTGGTTCTGGTGTGGCAGTCTATAGAAAACATTGTCACTGGTGAAGGTGACCTGCAGCTTGTTGTCCGCTTTCATGGAAGCAGGTACACTGAGGATGTTGTAGGTGGTGTCAGGGGGTGCAAGCAGGACCTTGTTGAGGGTAACCACACATGCAGACTCTCCCCTACCTGATGTAGGCTCTCCCCATATAGTGACACTCTATGGTGCCTCCTTTTGAAGAGGCCAGGTGGACTTGGACAGGACACTGGCGTTTCACAATGTGGGTCAAGAGGGATGCATCACTTGTGATGTGGGTGGTAGCTCCACTGTCTATGCACCAGTTGTCCTTGTGGATGTAGAGCTTTTCCAGCATCCTTCCAGCAAGCGTGCCTTGTCTCTCATTTGTAGACTCGGGAGATGAGGAGACAAGGTCTGGCAGTGAGTCATCGTGTTCAGGCATCCCTGGTGAGAGGGCAGTATCAAGGTCTCCATCAGCAGGCATGGGAAACAAAGTATCTTTCTTCATGGCATGGTAGGCCAGTCTTGATGCACAGGCAGGGGGCAGGGAGGGGGTAGGAACACTGTTGCTTGGGGTTTGTGGGGCACGATCCTCAGCAGTCATGAAAGCATACTCCTAGGGCTGTCAATATCCTACAATATTATGTTTTAATATCGTTATCCTACGATATTATCGTAGGATATATAAGGATATCGTACACACCTTTAGGAGGGAAATCAGCATGAGACCAAGGGGGTATTACAGGAAACACCCCTTACATGTCCATGCACAAAAAATCAGATCAAATGAACCATTCATGAGCAAGATAGGAAAACACGATATTATCGTGCTCTACTATCATATGATATATCATACGATATCGTATGATGAAGGGCGATTAAGGGCTATATTCTGAATTCCCAGGCCTATACCCAGTGCTCCTGGCGAGAATCGGACCGCCGACCCCCCGAATTGTAAGATATTTTCGTGGACCACAGATAAATACAAATTTGAAAGGCGGCATTACGTCGAATTTATCCTTGGTTTATTAGCTCGCGATATTGACAGCCCTAGTTTTTTTTCAGTTTCCTTCCAGGTAACACGATATATCGTCATAAGGTAACACGATATATTGTAGGATAACGATATATCGTAGGATGCAAAACTAAAAAATTGTGCGATGCATCGTACAATATCGTAGGATAACGATATCGTAGGATGCCACCCTTGACAGCCCTACATATTCCTCGGTGGTCTCCTCACTGTCATACCTTGGGTTCTGTCGTCAAGCTCCAGGGCAATGAAGTTGGCAATTACATTACATTACATTACATTACATGTTAAAGTCTACTTGACACCGCGAGGGTGTATGAGACTCTGTGCTTTAAACAAAAAGAAAAAGCACCCACAAAGCAAAAAACCCCATTACATCAGGGGTGTGTCGAGGACAAACAAACCAAACTCCCAACCACCGTTTTGGTGGCGTAGGTATTAAACCCCTTAGAGCCGGACCCAGATCTCAACCACTCACAGTGGCGGAGGTAAGAAGCTAACAAATGAGAAGTCACAAGAAGAAGAAAAAAAGGGATGATAAATTACGGTGCCACTAAGCAGTCCAGGGCTTCCTGTTTTGCTCTTCTACAAGTAGAAAGATAGTCGGCTAGGTTGCTCCAAAAAGACTTAGTGCCATTTCCATTCATAAAGGTTCTGAATGTGGAATCGCAGAATTCCACATTCCATACGGTTAAGTTGGTATCCTCATGGACATGCCTATAAATATCTGTAAACAGCTTCTGGTAGCGGAGGCGAATATCATTATAAAAAGGGCACTCAAACATATGCATTTCATCCTCAGGTTTTTGGAACCCACACATTTGACAGTGTCTCATTGAGCGAGGGATGTGTGCTCTATCCACCACCCTCATTCTTTCTGTGTTCAGCCAATGGGAACCCATTCTAAACTGTGCTATAGAACGAATCTGATCCTGCTTATGTAAGGCGGATGTAAAGGGAATCAAGCCATTCTCATCATTGCTGTTGGCTGCGAACCATTTTTGGTATCGGAGGCGTTTAAAGCCAACCCTTCTCTCATCTGGGATGTCTCTAACTGCATTGGTGTCACTTGGGTACTTAAACCTCCATGACTCAAAAACTTCAGACATAATACCTTCGACATCGACAGCCTCCAAATGTTGATGTTTTTACTGGATCCTAGCTTGTGGAGAGCACAACGCAAGTCATGAACCCAGCCAGTGTTGGAGTCAAAAGATTCCTCAAGAGCCATTCTAATGAGATCCTCAGGTTCCTTATGTATGGTCTTGTTCCAGAAGCGCAAAGCTTGTTTAAGCCAAGCAAAACACAACGGGGTTCTACCCAGCTCTTCCATGATAATATTAGATGTAGTAGATTGGCAAACACCCAACATTTGTTTAAGTATACCTCTATGCCATTTCTCACAAGCATGGTCATTTGAGATAAGTGTGTTGTTCAGAATAGAAGGAGCCCACACCTCACAGCCAAAATTCAGGATAGGTTGTACAAGAGGCAATGTCCTCCTCCTCCTCCTCCTCACTGTCAGATTGCTTCCCAGTTCCCATCAGCCATGTTGGCAAAGCGAGCCCTCGGTCGTCTCGTCTTGTCATACCCAGTCTGACGAGGGGGGGATCCTGATGTGGCTGCAGAGGTGGAGGCTCCCTGGTTGTTGAAACCTCTAGAGCAGGGTACTTCGAATGGCCAAATTGGCCAGCGCTCTAGCGCACTTGAAAACAAAAAAACTGTGCTTAGTAGTGCAAAAAGCGCAGAAATAAATTGCTTGCTGGGCCCACAGGGAGTTGCAAAAAACTGTGCTTAAAGCGCAGAGGGGGTCAAAAAGTCAGCGCTCAAAAGCACAAAAGCGCGCGCTTTGAATTACCCTGCTCTAGAGTGGGATGGTGAATGGGACTTCAACTTGCTGGGGCAGGTGTTCTTTACATGTCCCTTTCCTCCACAGCAGGGTAATTCAAAGCGCGCGCTATTGCGCTTTTGAGCGCTGACTTTTTGACCCCCTCTGCGCTTTAAGCGCAGTTTTTTGCAACTCCCTGTGGGCCCAGCAAGCAATTTCTGCGTTTTTGCACTACAAAGTGCAGTTTTTTTGTTTTCAAGTGCGCTAAAGCGCTGGCCAATTTGTCAATTTGAAGTACCCTGCTCCACAGTTGTGGCAGACAACGGTGTCAAGGTTGACATAGGCAGCCATCTCATCCTATGGGGCAGAAGGTGTGAGTCCAGCAATGGTTGTGGCAGCAGGTAGGTTGTTGTCCTGGGCATACTGGGTCAGGGAGGTAGTCAGGGTCATGAAGTCATCCACAGTGGAATTGTGGAATGAAGACATGAAGCCTCGGAACTCTGGCCTGGACCTCCAACCACGAAGTTGTTGAAGCATTCCTTGGTCATCATGGGCACTCCTTCGATCTGGGGGGCCATGAAGTAGAGATCTTGGCATCTGTTGATGTAGGGAATGATGGACTTGTCGGGCCCCATCATCACACTGGTGAGGCCCTTAAGGGCGGTGTGCCGGTGTGCTCCATGTTTCTGTTGAGTCCTCCAAACTGGATTCTGAGGATGCGGAGGGTCTTGACGGCTGTGTCGGCCTGTCGCGTCAGAGACGCGGAGATGGACAGCGAGAGGCAGGAGTGGATGAGGGAGAGCGCCTTGAAGTTGACAGACAAGGTGATCACAGTTGGTGGTACCACAGGGGGCGGTTGGCCGTCAACTGTTGCTGCCGCGACGGGTTGGGACTCCGGCAGGTCAAACGCATCAGCGACCTCACCGTTTGCGGCTTAATCCAGCTGGGCCAGCCTACGGATGAGTATGCCGCCTGGCTTCGCCAGGATGGTCAAGCAGATGAGTTCATGCAATGTGGGAAAATTCTCCTCTCCTTTATAGATGTAAGGCTTTAAAAGACGATCCATAGTGGTAGGAATTCAGAGGAAGGGAGGAGGGGGAGGGGTTAAGGGCGGCAGGGGATGGTAGGGTTTGGCGAGAGTCGGTTTACGGGGAAGATCTGCCTTGGTCTGGTAAAATCAGATACGGAAGGGGGGGGGGGGGGGGGGGGGGGGGGGGGAGGGTTGGGAAGGGAACTGCAGATTGTCGAGCCTGCAGGTACGATGGCAATGGCGCAGCACGACACTGTCAAGGGGCGGGGGGGGGGGGGGGGGGGGGGGGGGGGGGGGGATAGGGAGCTGCAGATTGTCGAGCCTGCAGATGCGATGGCAATGGCGCGGCACAACAAAGTCAAAGTCCGGTAGCTGTGGTGCTACCTAACGTTCCAGATAGTTAAGATGTCCTTCAGTTGGCTCGTTGTCTACGGGGATGATCTTCACAAATGGACAATACCGCAGTCTCAGCTGGTATTGTTCAATCCTATGTGTTGCAAGTGGTGAACTGCAGTCTTAGTTAGCTACTAAGCTCACCCACTTCACAACTAAAGGTTCTTGTTCTCGGCAAGAAGCAGGGAAATCGAGTGCGCACCACGAGGCGCAGGCAATCCGGACGGAGACTTAGGTTTAGCGTTGATGAGCCCATGACCTTTTGTGTTCTTTGCTTCTTGTAGAGAATGGGGCAGAGGCACGAGAGGCAATATCACTGTATTTACAACAAGTGATAAGATGAAGGCAACGACAAACTTGCCAGAACAAATAGCAGCAGGGGCCGGCGGCCTCAGGGCCACTGGTGCTACAATCAAAGCGCCCTAGCTGGCAGATGGTATCAGCCTTCTAGCTGGCTGCCGGTCCAGACTCGCAGACCTGGCCGGACTTCGTGCATACCGGGTCGGCATGGTACACCATATAATATGTACCATAACACAATGGGACTGCCCTCCCCCCACACACCGACATGAGACGCCAAGGGTAGTGTAGGACGCAGCGTGCTGCCTCTCAGGACGCAACGTGGGGAGGGTCCGTTGCGTCCAAGACGCAGCTTTCGCAGGTTAGTTGCGTCTCACTTCTTTGCCAAGCAGACGCAGGTTCGGGAATCGGGATGTTGGTTGCGTCTTACTTCTTTGCCGTGCAGCAGATTCTTTGTGAGGGGAAATAGGGAATTTATGGGACGCAGCCTAAGGATTTTTTTACATGTATACCCGTTGACGATTTCCCACCACCGTGGTGCACTGAGGCCGAATTTGTCTGAATGATTCAACATCATTTGGCCCACAGATGCCCTGGTTATACGGGTTTGTTTTGCATATGCTCCCCGAGACTGCGTCCCCAAACGCAACCCCTACGCTCCGTTCGAAGTACCCTGTATGGGGCTACCCCCCCCCCCCCCCCCCCCCCCCCCCCCCCCCCCCCCCCCCCCCCCAGGATTCTGGTACCGTTTCATTCACCATGTACTTTTCTGTACTCCCGGAGGCTGGGAGCCATGTTACCGACTCGAGTTCAATTAGTCCACAACACTTTTTGTTACATCATACTAACACCTTGCTCAAATGCAACAATCAGTAGAACAAGATGCGCAAGGTTTTTGCCTGACAATGGGTCTCTCTGTACTAAGCAGTGCATCTCAAACTAGGAGGATTAGGGAATCCTCGACTTCTGTCTATGCAATTGAGGGTCTTCAACCTGTATCCCCTACAATTTTACTGCTTTAGGTTCTGCCGAAGACAGCAGGCAGCCTAATTGCTGGCTGAAGCTATGTGACCAAGATCAAGTCTCCTCCGTGAAATTGAGGGTCCTTAGCTTCTGTCTACTCCGTGAAATACGCAGACACCAGTAAATATTTCTATATCAATCAACTGAAGGTACTGTACATCTGCCACCGTTGTACAGTTAGGTAACCATTCGCCAGTGCAACACCAACTCCAATCCACCGACACTGATCATCAATGCAACATCAACACCTCTCCCATCTGCTGTGCCGCTCTTCCTCTGTTTTCCACCAACCATCATCACCGATCACCAGTGGAAGACTAACACCTCTCCTATCTCCTGTGTTGCTCAACCCATGTTTCCACCTCCACACTAACACCCATCACCAGTGGAATACCAAGACCTCCAACATCCCGTGTCTTGCTCGTCCCCTGTCTTCTCCTCCATAGTGTTCATCCGCATCTCTGTCAAGCCACGCTGATTGCGGGTGGTGTGCCCAAGAACTTCCAAGTCTTGTACCACCACCACCACCACCCACCTCTTCTTCATCTCCGACACATCCACCTTCCTTTCTTTCGTCATCCACATCATCTCATCCTTATCATCATCCACATAGCTTCTCCTGTCAGCTACAAGCACCAGCTTGTAGTCAGCTCTCTTGGTAAGCCACTCAGCCAAGACCCAAGATTTCATCGGTGCTCATCGTCTCCGTTTCATCATCCACATCATCTCCTTCCTTCCACCGTCCACGTAGCTTATCCATCAGCTACAAGCAGCACCTTCTAGGCAGCTCTCTGGGTAAGCCACTCAGCCAAGACCCAAGATTTCAGCAATGCTCATCATCTCCTTTTCATAATCCACATCATCTCCTTCCTTTCATCATGCATACAGCTTAACTAATCCGCTACGAGCAGCAGCTTCTAGGCAGCTCCCTCGGCCAGCCACCCAGCCAAGACCCAAGAGTTCAACAGTGCAGGAAAGCTGATTGCGTCAGGTTCTTGATGCACTGCTTTGCTCTAGGTTTGACTGGTTCACGAGCCAGGGGAGCTGCCTATAAGCTGCTGCTTGTTGCCGAAAAGAATAAGCTATAATCAACATCGACACCTCCATTTGTCCAGATAAACGACCACTTAGTCACAATCCCAGCACAGGCTACTTGCAAACACAGATTCGTGCATGGATTCTGGTCACACTCCCAGCACAGGCTAGTTGCAAACACAGCTTCGTGCATGGATTCTGGTCACACTCCCAGCACAGGCCAGTTATAAACATGGCCGTTGTGCAAGGAATCTGAACTCAAACATCATCACCAGTTCACTGGCCTCCTGGTTTACACATACCCATCCTCACCGACGCCTAGGGTTACACATACCCATCCTCACCAGCTCACCGATGCCTAGGGTTACACATACCCATCCTCCCAGCTCACCGACGCCTAGGGTTACACATACCCATCCTCACCAGCTCACCGATGCCTAGGGTTACACATACCCATCCTCACCAGCTCACCGATGCCTAGGGTTACACATACCCATCCTCACCAGCTCACCGATGCCTAGGGTTACACATACCCATCCTCACCAGCTCACCGACGCCTAGGGTTACACAAACCCATCATCACCAGCTCACTGGAGTCCTGGTTTACACATACCCACAAGCATCGATCGCATAAGCGATTAGTTCCATTCATTCAAATTCTTAACTCGTAATCCTTCACTACCATGTTGTCCAGTCTCATAACTCAAAATTTGTTGTACCCACCAACACGTGGCTGGGTAGGGCAGTAGGGTAGTTAGCCAAGCCACTCCATCTGCCTTCCGCTCCTTCAACATACCACATCCATAACCAGTCACCCACACTTCTCTCTCATTGCCCGGAATGGGCCACACTTGAGCCAAGCCACTCCTTCCGACTTCTCCTTCAAGAAGTCGCAAGGGAGTGGCTTGGCTTGAGTGTGCGTCAACATACAAGATACATGACCAGGCACACACACCTCTCTCTCACTCCCTAGACTACTACTAAAGAGGTCAGTCACACTGCGTTCGGTTCTGCCAATTATGGTCAAATTTTGGTGGGAGACCAAAATCATACCAAAATCAGGCCGAAAGCAAAAGCTGAATCAAACATAACCAAACGCAGTGTGACCTTACCCTATGGAACAGGATGAAATGCAAAAAAAATGCAAACGCATCTATCTGCACATACATGTCAGACTAGCATGCAAAGCACTACGCTGTATAAGCAAAGCACTGCGCTTTCTGATAAGCAGAAAGCACTATACTTTCTGATAACAGAAAGCACTACACTTTCTGATAAGCAAATTAAGAAATGAGTCATTCAATATAATCCACGCACACCACCCACCACACCTAAAGGCAACACATAACAAAGTAAGAATGTATGCCATTGAAAAAAGCCGTAAGACCGACGTCCACACACACATCAGATTCAGCTACAAAATTTAAATGCTCACTATCTGAATTCACTAGTTACATCCAACAACCACGTTTCCAACATCACTCATAATAGAGTAGAGTAGGTCAGTAGTATCTCCTATAAATGCCACACAGCCAATCGTTGGCATCGGAATACACAACGAGGCCAACATTAGCAAGGCTAACATTGGCAAGCATTACCATTAGCAAGGCTAACATTGGCAAGCAATACCATTAGCAAGGCTAACATTACTAACCAATGACAGTAGCAAGGAGGGAAGCATTAGCAGGCCATTGTGGGGGAAGGGGCGAAATCATCCTGAATCATCATCATGTCGGCATTGTGCATAGCATAGTAGGCCTCCAGGTCCTCTTTCTTCACAAACCGTCCCTTGATGCGAGGACGCACCTGCGGTTGGTGAACAACAAATAAATATAAGGTACTTGTCATACATATACTTTGGGAATGGATGGCGTTAGGTTGGCAAGTTTGCTGGGGGTGGTTGGTGTAGATCCTTCTCCTCAACAAACCAACCCTTGATACGAGAGGCACCTACAGTTGGTAAAAAATAAATTTATAAACTACTCTTCAGGAAAGCTTTTTAAGAAACCAGGGAACCATTGCACTCCTCCCATGGCTTCAAGTAAAAAGCTTTGGGTATGACGACTCATAGGTACATTATTAGTAAAAAGATGAATAAAGCTACTTTTAAAATGGTTGGCATGAGGTTTGCAAGCTGGTTGGGAGTGGTTCGTGTGAGGTTGGCAAGTTGGTTGGGAGTGGATGGAGTGAGGTTGGCAAGTTGGTTGGGAGTGGCTGGTGTGAGGTTGGCAAGTTGTTAGGGAGTGGATGGAGTGAGGTTGGCAAGTTGGTTGGGAGTGGTTGGTGTGAGGTTGGCAAGTTGTTAGGGAGTGGATGGAGTGAGGTTGGCAAGTTGGTTGGGAGTGGTTGGTGTGAGGTTGGCAAGTTGTTAGGGAGTGGATGGAGTGAGGTTGGCAAGTTGGTTGGGAGTGGTTGGTGTGAGGTTGGCAAGTTGTTAGGGAGTGGATGGAGTGAGGTTGGCAAGTTGGTTGGGAGTGGTTGGTGTGGGGTTGGCAAGTTGTTAGGGAGTGGATGGAGTGAGGTTGACAGGTTGGTTGGGAGTGGTTGATGTGAGGTTGGCAAGTTGTTAAGGAGTGGATGGAGTGAGATTGACAGGTTGGTTGGGAGTGGTTGGTGTGAGGTTGGCAAGTTGTTAGGGAGTGGATGGAGAGGTTGGCAAGTTGGTTGGGAGTGGTTGGTGTGAGGTTGGCAAGTTGTTAGGGAGTGAATGGAGTGAGGTTGGCAGGTTGGTTGGGAGTGGTTGGTGTGAGGTACACTAGTCAGGCTTACACATGCGGCTCACACATACGGATAAGTAACACAACCCCACCACCTACTACTACTATCAGGGCTCGCCTCAGCATATGCCTTGCTAAGCTTACAAACATGGATAAATATATTGCATGTGGCTCACACATACGGATAAATAACACAACCCCACCTCCTACTAATACAAAGGCTCACCCCGTCATTGCGTTCAGCTTACACATACAGATAAGTAACACGACCCACCACCTACTACTACCAAGGCTGACCTCAGCATAAGCCTTGCGTGCGGCTTACACACATGGATAAGCAACACAACCCACCACCCTCTACTACCAAGGCTGACCTCAGCATAAGCCTTGCGTGCGGCTTACACACATGGATAAGACACACAAACCGACCACCAACTAATACAAAGGCTCACCTCAGCATAGGCCTTGCGTGTGGCATAGCGAATCGTCTTCTCAAAAGTCCTGTTCTTCTTCTTCTCCCTGCACTTGGTCAGGCGCTCGGCCCGGTTGATGGCTGCCTGCTCTGCACTGACGCTTGCGATGGCGCTTACAGTCGTAGGCACCACAGTAGTGTAGGTTGGAGCCACGTCACACATGCCATCCATGCTGGGCACCAGCAGCTTGTCGTCGTCCATCAGGTCATCCACTCCACCATCGAACCACACCGGGAAGGGGTCCTCGGACATCTGAGTGACCAGGGGCTCATTCTTGGTGGAGGAGAGGGGGGCGGCCCAGGAGGGGGGGCTGTCAGCCTGGGGGGGGGCCATGTTGGGGACCAGACCATCAGCCTCAGAGGTGGCAGGGAGGGGGGGACTCAGAGCCAAACATAGGCTCTCCGTCCAGAAGGTCAGAAAAGTCAAAGCCCATATCCAGACGGTCCAGCCACGCTGAGTCAACATCCAGGCTGCCGAACTCCTTGTCCCATGGCTTACCCGAGTCAACCTTGGGGGCAGGGGCTACCTCCTCCTGGTGAGGGTCGGACAGGACAGGGACGACAGCGAAGTCGGAGAAGCAGTTGGTGGGGGAGGGTTCGTAGGCAGCGGGGGTGTCTGCAGCTGGGGGGAAGAGGGCGTCGCCGAGCACCTCACTGTGGGCGCCACAGGAGCTCTCACCAAACACCTCATCGTTGGATGACTTCTGGACGTTGTGGGCAGAGGCGGCTGGCACACGCTCGTGACGAGATGCCAGCACTCCAACGTGGGCCTCCTTATCGCATCCAGCACACTGCACGTGAATATGCGGATATGGTTTTGAGTGCGTGTAGAACAGACATGAAGAGTTTTTCAGGGACTCGCGATATCGGAAAATCTGTCTGAGAAACACTTCGAAAGTGTAAGGTAATGCAGGTCAAGAAAAGCGATCTAGGCGACTAGACGAGTTGCCAATGAGAGTCCCGAGTCGGCCTAGCAGGAGATGGGACACGTGGGACTGCACGAGGCGTGACTCCGGGTTCAGAGTTTCGACATTCCAATCTTCCTGCTTCCAGGAACATTCCTGTTATATGTTCCTGCTTCCAGGAACATATTATGATCGCACGAGTTCCCGACAAGCAAGGGTTACGAGTTTTCTACTTCTCGAGGGATACGAGGTTTCCCAGACGGAACGCGATCGGCGATCTAGAACCATCTTCACAGTCCATGGGCTGTAATCGTTTACAAAGATTAGGGAGGAAGGTGAAAGATGGAAGCAAGAAGGCGGGAGGGTGGTGCTAGGGTGGGATGAATGAAATTCGCGATAGCGGAAACAAGGCAGGCGAGAGAAGATTGAGGAGGACCAAGCATGGCGAAGTTCTGAGAGGTGGTAGGAGGGGGGATGAATGAAAGCATAAACAAAGCAGGCGAGAAAGGTTTCGACGGGGACCAACCATAGCTATGTTTGAAGTGGTGAAGAAGGGTGCAAGGAGCACTGAAAAAGTCTTGGATAACAACATGCAAAGGTTATGCGTGCAACAGAGCTATGCTTCAGACTGCTGCTACTTCAGAAGATACGTGAGTGTCAACGCATAAACAACAGGCACTGGGAGAGAAGCCAGGACTGGAAAGGGAACGGAGCGGCACTGCTTGATGGACGGAAAGCAAGGTGGCAAACCGGAGCAACGCAGGAATACCAGTAGCCTCGTACACAGCGCAACAGAGGGGAGGACACCCAGTACCCCCACTCTCCCCCAGCCAAGATCACGGTAAGAAAAACCAACATCAACACCAATAGCAACACCCGCCCAACCTCTGGGAACCTCGTACGAGGTTCCTCACCGACAAGATCATTGGTGATAAAGTAGGACGCTTCCGAGCAATATAATGACAGCTTAGAGCGCAAAGCAAGAGGACACGATTTCCGATTAGAGAGCATTCAGACATCCAACCCCGAGAAAAAAATCGTTGGAGGATCCCAACCCGCCCGAGATAAAGACGCACCAGGTATGCGTCGTCATTCTTGCAGAAGACGGTGGGGCGGTTGACGTTGCAAAGCGCGCAGAAAGGGAGCACATTGTGGCGCGCTGCAAGTGCATTAGCGCTGTGGATCATTGAGCTGCAAGCCTTGCACAAGTTGGCGTCATCCTGGCAGCAGTAAACAGTAGCAGCAGAAGAGCAGCAGACAACGCAAAGAGAGGAAGCCATGTGTCGCTGAAGTTTGGGGGAATAAGGAAGGGGGAACAGGTGTAAACTCGGGAAGGTAGCAAGCAGGCAGAAAGACTCTCTCTCGACAACTCTCGAACACTCTCTCTCGATGAACTTAAGGTAAAGAAAAGCAGTACACTAACAGGTCGATTTAACTTCTGAGGGGGTGGAAAAACAATGGACTGGTTTCACGAGACGAGAAGGAGACAAGTAGGACAGGACAATAACCGCGGTACAGCAGCGCGAATTATGGGAGCCATCCATTCTTGCTGGCCTGCCACTCGATTTCAAAACTATTATAAGATCAGTCATGACCTGTCGCCAACTCGATGTGGCCACGTATGACGCAATTCTGTTGATAGAAGTACCAGATGCAACTCGAGATGCAACGACATGGTGGGACAGCCTGTCGAGATAATCGTTCGCAGAAATTCATATTTCCAACCGATTCTGCAGATATTGTTAATAAGCAAAGTACACGTCAGAAAGATCTTGTGGGTAGAAGTGATGCGCAAAGAAGGTGTACTTCGTCACCGTCAACGAGTCCGTAGCTTCTCGTGAGAACTCGAGTCCGGCAGCTTCTCGCGGTTGAACTCTAGTTTGTGAGCCCCGTGCGCGTGCGTTTGAAAAGGAGTAACTTACCTCTATCATCAACGACGAGCGAAACTTGGCCACTGGTGTGCTAAGTCTCAATGACGCCCCCATCCTTGCATCCCAAATCATTGCTGGACATCTTTCTCCCTACATCAAATCTGAAGTGCAACGCGTTTACTATAGCCCGCTTCTATCACTGCTTGATACCGTATGCATTTCACTTGGCTGTCGAGACCGTGCACACACTTTTCTGTATGTGGGTCTTGCAATGCGCCCACACGTGCAGCAGCAGTAATGCACGCACATGCATGGTTCTCAGAAACCGCATCATCGAGTGTCATTCCTACCCTGCGCTTGCTGCTGCTGCTGCAATTCGCATGTAAATCCTTCTCATGCACACGTGCAGCAGTCATGCACGCACATGCATGGTACAAGGAAACCGCATCATCGAGTGTCCTTCCTATCTTGTGCTTGCTGCTGCTGCTGCTGCTGCTGCTGCTGCCATAATGCGCTCGAACATCCTTTTCGTGCGCACGTGCAGCAGCAATCATTATCATGCGCACGTGCGGCAGCAGTCCTGCGCGCACATGCATGGTTCTTGCAAACCGACAACTTGTGCATTAGCATTGATTACAACCGTTCTCCTAATCCACTATTCCTCTTAGTTCTATTATTTTAGCCTGCGCTCCATCGAGCCTGCGCTCCGTCTAGCCTGCGCTATATCAGCCTGCGCTCAGTTCAGCCCACTGGGGCAGGATCTGGACGTTTCATGACCTTTTCCGGGTACTAAATACACCCGAAACACGTTATCTGGGTGTTCTATGTCGTTTCTGCTAAATGTTTCGTTTTTTTCTTCCCAACTGTGCATGTAACACACAATTCCACCATAATTATAAATTAAAGGAAGTCACAAGTCTAGTTAGAGTGGTGCGGGACGCTCTGAAGCCCTAAATCCCCATTTCCCCGTTTTTTAGGCCCCATACGACTAGCCGACCCTGTTTCTGATGCAAAAAATGGAATAATTATTTAAATAATGCGTAATAATATAGTGTTCTCAAGGTAGTTTTGGCCAGTTTTGACCATTTTTGTTTTGACGAAACCCACTGCTGGGGTATATCAGGGAAACCGAACAGACGACCATACGACCACCGATTTGTTCAGACGCGGCAGTACGGCACCCGCCATGTCAATGAAGGCATTCGTCTCTCTCTCATAGTGTTACAGTTTACGCCTGGAAAACGGCATCTTAAGACCTAACAACTGGACCCGAATTTCTCATGAATCCGGGTCAAATCAGAATTAACATCGGAAATCAGGGATTTCCCAAATATCAAAAGCATCCTGAAAATGTCTAGAAAGCCTGGGGCCAAATAAAATAATAATAACAAATCTGGAAATTTAACGACGAGCTCTACACAACTGGATCATGGGGTCTTTGAGTTAGAAACTACCCCCCCCCCCCCCCCCCCCCCCCCTGGAGTGAAATTGAAATTGAAATTGTTACATCCGTGTAGAACCGTTACTCACAGGACGTGAAGTTAAGGACACCATAGCGTAAGCCCCCCTGGAGTGACGTTATATTCTAAGGATTTCGAAGTTGTTGAAGGGGAACCGTGGGTGCTGGGTGGGGAACGTCACCAACGGACCTGAAAATCCAGGCCTGGGTGCACTCCTCCGTAGTTGTAACATGATTTTGGAACATCTGTCGCACTAAATCCTCGGTGCCGCTGCTTTGTGCAGGGAGACCCGCCTCCTAAGGTGAAAATCCTTTAATTCAAATTTCCACTAGACAGATGGGAAATCTTTTTGTTTGTGTACATGTGATGCTCACAACTTCACAAGTCCCGCTTGACTCGGTCAATCTGCGTGGCGCATTTGGAGTCCAATAGGGCACCAGGAGAATGTACCGGTAACAATCATCATAAAATCATCCTCTTCCTTCACGATTTGTTTGTTACGGTCCAGGGGGTATCCAAATAGACTGAAGGGGACTTGCCCAACCTTGTAAACAGGAGGGTCTAAAAAGAAAAAGGACTTGCAAGATGTCAATAGAGCACTCGTAGTCTAGTAACTCCAACAAGTCTTAATCAGCTAACTCAGGTTGTTCGAGTTTACATTTTCTGGTAATAATTGTTTTACTGCCGAAGACGGCGAGCAGCCAAATTGCTGGCTAAAGCTATGTAACCAAGTTCAGTTCAAGTTAACTCGGGGTCAAAACATAGTTTCTGAAAAAGCAATATCCCATCCTCAGAGTATAAAGGGCATTGTAGCATAAACTGCATTTCATCTTCTACGACTCTTCTGCCATCAACCGCAATAGCGCAGCACATGCAAATTCTGCTAGAACGGGAGGACCTTCTCCAGGGTGTAAGTCAAGAACAAAAAATAGGTCGACTTTCCAAATATAGGTTAAGTTCAAGGTGGTGGAACCTGGATAGCAGTCTTCTATTGTAACATGGGATCCATGTTCCACCCGGAGCAGGATACTACCGTACGCGCCTTAAGTATTGGCAAGATTAAGTATTGGCAAATGTCATTTCCCCCCTAAAAGTGGGTCTCAGAAAAGCATGACAAAACTAACTCGGCAAAAGGGCCTATGGCTTTGCCTGTCTCAAGCTCAGACCTGGAATCCAGTTGGCAAAGGGTCTTATGTTATTGTTACATTTCCTTGTTACACGTTCACCAATTAGTCTGCCCAAGCTTGCTGTAAAACCATGTAACAATTCAAATCAGGAGCATTACACTTGCCAGGGCTTAGTAGCTAGACCGGTACATGGCTCCAGCCAGCCAAATTGCTGGCTGGAGCCATGTAACCAAGTTCAAGGTCGAGCCATGGAATTGCTGGCTGGAGCCAAGTAACCAAGTACATGTTCACACAGTAGTCTGCCGTTATATATTAGTAGGATATAGAGATCCTCGATTGCTCGAATCCT
The DNA here is from genome assembly GCA_013435795.1 of Chlamydomonas sp. ICE-L. Classification (NCBI taxonomy): domain Eukaryota; kingdom Viridiplantae; phylum Chlorophyta; class Chlorophyceae; order Chlamydomonadales; family Chlamydomonadaceae; genus Chlamydomonas; species Chlamydomonas sp. ICE-L. The sequence goes on along the minus strand of JACBWV010000613.1, from coordinate 451,330 downwards.
CGAATTCAGCGTTTTCTAATTATTATTTTTTGACTTTTTCCAAGTCTTAATTAGTTTTACATCTAGTTAAATGGAAACCTTAGATGTGAATCTGTAACTAATAAAACCCGTTATATATTAGTAGGATATCTGCCCATGCTTGCTGAAATTAAACCATGTAGCAATTCAAATCAGGAACATTTAAGTTGCTAGGGCTTAGTAGAGAGGGAGAGTACCATGGTAACCGTAACTTGGCAAAGGCCAACCACCTGGAGTGGTCTCAAGCTGGATCCCTAATCCGGTTTAGCAAAGGGCCGTTTGCCAACACTTCAGGCGCGTATGGTACATTTAGCCATTTTGACCAGCTTCATTGGGGCTGGTTGGGTACAAAAGGCAGCCCTAATGGGGCTGGGGGTCTCAAAACCGAGCCCCATTGTAAAGCGAAACTGCCGTATCTTTTCTGTGTTTTGACCTGACTGTCAGTGCTTCCCTTAAGGGGAGCCATATAAACAAGGGGAGAGACGAGACGTGGAGGAAACTGATTACACAATTACAAAAAATGTCGAGAACAACCGAATTCCAAGCAAATGGCAAGAACAAGGAAATGTCAAATTACTGGCCGGTAGCCAAATTGCTGGCTGCAGCCATGTTAGCTACTTCGTGTAAGTTCAAGTCATGAAGTTCAAGGCATTAACAAGCACCTTGACTTCATTGAATTCCAAGTTTATGGCAAGAACAACACGAAGATCAAGCTATGAATACGCAGTCTACTCGAGGCTAAGCTGCAGCTGCTGCTAAGGCTAAAGCAATTATACTGGGGCTGGGTGGGGCTGGGTACTACATAGCGCGGCCATGGCAACGGTAGTCTGAAACTCAGCCCCATTGGGGCTGGTGGGGTCCAAAAGGCTGAGGGGGTTCAAAAGCCCTATGGGGCTGGGGGGGGTTCGAAACTGAGCCCCATATGGGGCTATAGGGCGCGCTATGTGGTATCCTGCCCTATATGTTGTGATCTATGGGTGTCAACAAGGTTTGCTGGGGAATTTGTGTGCGTTCCTAGTTTAATTGTTCCAATCACTGAAAAAATACTTAAAACACTTTTTTGTTCTTGCCCAATGCATGTGACCTCAGGTCAGTCCCAGTAGGCCAGTTTGAGGAGACAAGTTAAGTTTAGGGTTTAGGGTTGACAAATGCTTCGACTCAGTTCGATTCAAGTCACCCCCTTGCCAATTTGTTATTCTCAAACGCAGCTCAAACGGCCCTTTACACATGGTTGGGCAGGGCTAGTCTTTGTACTAGTGGATGGGCATGTACGCACAGGTATAGTCTTTGTCCAAGTGCACCTCTGGCTGACAGCCAGGATCCTGTAATTTTAACTTTCACTGTGGAACTTAGGATGCCCATTTGTAATTTGAACTTTCACTGTAGAACTTAGGATGCCCATCGACGCGGGTTGTTTGAGTTTCAGCTCATCATGTGCTTTTAAATATATGTGCTTTTTTTATATGTCTCTTTTAAAAGCAGAGAATTATAATGTCTAATTCAGTTCATAATGTGCTTTTAAATATATGTGCTTTTATATGTCTACCCTCCCATCTCGCAGTTTGGTAGGTCCCTTAAGTAAAAGGGCCTAGGGTTTAGGGGCAAAGGGTTTATTCAGGGGAAAAAAAAAAGTAAGGGATTGTACAGACTAGTCTTGTACTTGTATGGTTGGACTTCGCACTGCAGTACAGTATATGAACCCTTAATTCACTATTGCACTTAGGTAGTTGCTGAAAAGCAAACCTTGGAAAGACCGGTGATGAGAGGTTGAATCCATCCTGCAAACTGATATGAGAAGTAGCAAGCAAACCAGGGTACTACTTCTTGCCAAATTGGTCAGCGCTTGTAGCGCACAATCGTCAAATTGGTCAAAACTGCGCGCTGCGCCCACATGGGGTTGAAAAAACTGCGCGAAACACGCACAGAGGCTCAAAAAGGCAGCACGGCACCGCGCTACCGCGCGTGCTTAGTAGTACCCTGAAGCAAACCCTTGTAATGGAAAGTTACGAAGCACTCCACAGGCATCCGCACAGCTTTTTGGCGGAGCCCCCCCTTGTGGAGGGCCGGAGCCCCCAGTGTTACCCATTTGTCCGTCCGTCCATCCATCCATCCATCTGTCTGACCGTGATGAAGCCCGACACGTCAGCCAACGGTCTCGTAACTAACTCACTTCCGTTGCCACCTGTCGCTCCCTCGCGATCACTCTCGGCCAATTTTTAGCGTCGCAGGCGACGCTGCATCGAACTTGTTCGTAGGTGTTGAATCACCACTTGATGTACCTCAGTCCAAGATAGGCAAGGGCCCTGCAACAGCAAAGTAGATTGAAGCATGGTAAGCAAGATTGCGTAGCAACCATCATACTGTGAAAAATGTGCAATCATCACCACCCACACACCTCACACCCATCACCCACCCCACCACCACCACACACCCATCCACCCACCACCATCACCCCCCCCACCCCCCCACCACCACACACCCACCCACCAGCACTCCTCCGGCGACAAAAGAAGGCAAGTAGGATCGACAATCAAATAGACACGAGAAGCATTATCTTGAGTGCAACAGTCAATGAGTTGTTGCCGTGAGAGGTTTGTGTGATAAACTGCCACCGATGGCCAGGATTGTTTGGGTTTCAGTTCATATTGTGTTTTTATATGTCAACCCTCCCATCTCGCGGTTGGGTAGGTCCCTTTGGCCTATTAGGCTACCCCTGGACTGTAAAAATATTCATACACACAAAGTGCCACCACATATCTGTAGGGAACGGCAACTAATATTAGTGTTTGAAAAACTAATATTATTATGGTGTCACAATAATTTTAGTTATTTTTTGATAAATTCGAATCTATACTATTAAAGTTGCATTGTCCGTCCGTCCGGGGCTCAGGGCTTAACTGGCAGTGGTCTCGCTTATCTGGCAAGCATTTTCCTGCTGATCTGGCTAACTTTCGCCTCAATCGACGATTGCTGATCTGGCACATTTCCACCCCACAAACCTCTATTTTCATCACACCCGTCAATTTCCAATCCCGCTCATTTTTCAAACTCAGTCCATGACGAAGCTCATTTTACCTACACTTCCTTGCCTCTGCGCTTAGCGCTATCTCTGTGCTCCGCGATCTGAAAATGTCTTGACCCCGCCACAATGGGAGCTCTGATTCCTCACCCAAGCAGGCTTTGTCACTCGCAACAAGAACAAAGCTCTAACTGGGCGCGCTTATGGCAGCCAATTGGCGGGAATGCGTGCCCTTCTACCCTCTGCCGGCATCAATGCCTAACAATTTTGCGCTGTATGCGGATTGTTCCAGGAGCTCTGACTGACAGCTGCTTCTACTCTCTGCCGGCATCAATGCTAAGCAATTTTGCGCGGTATGCAGATTGTTCCCGGACGTCTGACTGACAGCTGCTTCTACTCGCTGCCGGCATCAATGCCAAGCAATTTCGCGCTATATGCAGATTGTTCCCGCAGCTCTGACTATCAGCCGCTCCCTGCTTTTCCCCCCTAACCTTTAATTCCAGTGCGGGCATAGCTGATACCTGATGGGCATCGAATATATTCCTGCAGCGATGTGTGTGCTCTGTAGGAACCGAGCGACTCTTGGGTTCATCAGTGTGTGGGGTGGGAAGTGTACGCGCCCAACATTCTGCCTGGTTGCTATTTCCCCTTGCCCTCTCACTTCGGGCAAATCTGAAAGGCATCGCATTGATTCCTACAACGCTGTGTTTGTTTGGATGGAATCAAGGTGCTCTTGGGGTGGGGTGAGGGGGGGGGGGGGGGGGGGGGGGGGGGGGGGGGGGGGGGGGCATGCATATGGGTGGTTGGTTGGTAATGGTGTTGCATGTGCAGGTATGTTGTGGCCATCTGGGAATCAAGTGTCCGTGTGATGGGGATGATCATGCCATGATGGTAACAGTGCACGATGACAAGCCACCTTATGTGGATATGGAAGGGAAATTATTGGGTGGTTGGCCCTCTGTCAATAAGTCATTCCATTTGGGGGGCGGGGGGGGAGTGAGGGGGCCTGCCGTCGGTACGACGGGTACACTGCCCTAGTTTCTGGTGAGACGGCTCGTCCGACTAATATTATATAATATTATTTATTCACTAATATTATATACGGTATCATAGCCGACCCCTACATATCTTTGGCATGAACCTTGTGATGGCGATGTCAGCTAGGTAGTGCGTCTGGAAGCTGACATGACATGCATTGCAATGCAGCTAAAAGCTACGGGATCGAAGCAGAGCCTGGCAAATGGAGCTGGCTTGAAGCTACCATGGGTAGCCAAAAAAAAAAACAGTGCATACAAACTGCCATCACATTTTTTTGGTTCGTACCTTGTGATGGCGATGTAAGAGATGAGGATGCCCGCGCATTGTGGAATGCTAACGTAGTCGAGTCCAAGACGGTCAACGACTTGCTCCCCTGAGGTGGTGGGGCACTCTCCAATGGCATTCAACTGCTGTTCCGTGCAGTGCAGGTCCAAGCCGTTGAGTTCATTCTGAGAGATTGCAACGTAGGTGTACGTGCAATAGGACATGGCCTCCAGCCATTTGAAGTACTCGGGCATGGCTTCAGGAGAGACGAAGAATCCACCGTACAGGCGGGACACCTCCAGCACCATGGGTAGGATAGTGACCGCCATGTCTGTGGTTCGGAACACGGCAGAGATCATGGTTGCCATGGACACAGCGGCGGCATTGCAGAGCATCATGAAAGCGGTGAAGATGAAGAACTTGCCTGCGCTGGCTTGGAAGCCAACCAGGAAGTACACCGTCAGTGAGAAGATGACAGGTACGATGGCCTGGAACACCATCTCTGAGACAGATTTTGCAAAGAAGTAGGCCGACACATAGTAGGAGCCAGCAGCCCGCTCTCGCAGACTTACGACACGCTCTGCTGGAAAGGAGTTAATCACCATCAAGGCTCCGAACATGCCCTGGTTAATGGTGCAGAAGAAGAGGACAGGCTGGCGCTTGGTGAGGGAGTTCTGGCTGGTGCCTATCTTGAAGTAGGTGGTTCCGATGAGGACGGCAATGACAACAGTCTGGAGGAGGGAGGTAAGAAGAATGCCACGCTTGCGCCACTGCTCTTTCATGGAGCGCCGGAGCAGCACCATGAACTGGTGGTGCCAAGGAATTACCTCACGAACCATGTAGAGAGGCCGCACTGCACCCTGGTGCAGGTCGATAATAGGTGCAGATTCCAGATACGCGGAATGAAACTTGTTCCCAATTTCCAGGGATGCAGCTCGCCTCTGATGAAGATCTATGATAGGTTTATCTGCTTCCTGCTGCATAGGGGTCAGGATGTCCATCAGGTGGTCTGCGGGATTCTCATGGGGCGGGCAGGTGTGACCCAACTTCTCAAAGTGAGCGACTGCCTCTGCTGCCGGTCCCTGGTACATGATGCGGCCTCGCTTGAGCAGCAGGAGGTTGTGGAAGAGGCGGAAGATCTTTGCTTGGGGCTGGTGGATGGTGCACACCACTGTGCACTCCCCTGCCGCTCCCATCTTCTGAAGAGTCGTGCAGATGGACTTGGCACTGACAGAGTCCAGCCCGCTGGTAGGCTCGTCCAGGAAGAGCAGCTGGGGGTGGGTGATGAGCTCCATAGCAATGCACACACGCTTGCGCTCGCCTCCTGAGATTCCCTTCTGAAGCGGGTTGCCGATGATGGTGCTGGCGGTGTGGGTGAGGGACATTAATCCCATCACCCTCTCAACCTCCATGTCCCGCATCGCCTTGGTGTAGCTTGCAGGAAGGCGGAGCTCTGCACTGAAGTCGAGAGTCTCCTGAACTGTCAGAGCCGTGTTGAGGACGTCATCCTGCATAACGTAGCCGCCAATGCATTTCAGCTCCCTGTTGCTGTACTCCATGCCGTTGAGTCGAATCTCTCCGCAAGCCTGTGAAAGCAAGGGAGGTTGGGTCTTGAGGTCAGAGAGAGGTGGATGGGATGTTGTGGGTGAGCGAGCTGGGATGGGGTGGGTCGGTGTGCCTGTGCGTGTGCGAGTGGGTGGGTGGTGTGGGGTGGGTGGATGACCGGATGAAAGATCTAAGGGGAGCTTGAGGATAGTGGACAGCAGAGGCAGGACACGCAGACGTGGCTTCATGGGCATGATGCATGGGGGAACACATGGTGGGCATGGGCATGAGGGTCACCGACCTGGCAGGTGCATGCTGCATGGGGGAACACATACAGTAGATGCATGGGCAGGCTTACAGCCTCACTAAGCACCCGCCCCCGTCCATGGCCCCCCACTCATCAGGTAATCAGGCAGTTGGGTTACTCACCTCAGTGTCACGGTCAAGGCGGCAGGCCAAGGTGTTCAGCAGAGTGGTCTTGCCACATCCTGAGGGGCCCATGATTGCGCAGAACCCACCATCCAGCTGACCACTAACATTGTTAAGGAGAAGCTTGTCACCCCTCTTTGCAACCACGCTTACATCTTTCTCTGCAAGCAGGCAAGCACATAGACAATATCGTTAGGCGAAAAAGTGTGCATCAGGAAAAGGGCGAACGAGGTGGCTTCTAGTCAGCCAACTGGGCAAACTTCGTAGGGAATTCGGTAGGGTTCTTGGCAATTTGGTTCACTACTAATACTCTGAGCAGCCGAGGAGAGGGGAACTGTCCCTAGCCAGCTTCAGTAAGCGTATAAGGGGGGCATGAGGCCGAGGAGATGGGGGGCACGAAGCCGAGGAGAAGGGGGGCAAAGCTGCAGGGCCGGGGGCGCTAAGCCGGATTCGGAAATGTCGTCAGCATGGAAAGCATTGGAGGAAACAAATGCTGGGCTTTGGGGGAACTCACAGATGAGTTATACCTTCGCCATTGGAGTCTTGCTCTTGGCGTCTTTGTTCTCGGCAGCAGGGATGGTGATGGACACCATGGGCTCTGACTGCATGGGTTCAGACTCGGAGGCATTGACGAACGCGCTCGGCTGAGCAGAGTCCTCTGGGGCGGCCATGGTACTTTGAGCTAATTCGAGAAGGGGGATTGCGTGCTGTTTGATGAAGTCGTGTTGTGAGGCTTCAATTATGATAGGCGGAGCAATTGGCGGAACTAAATACTGCGACTCTAGGTCTACTGTCACCGGTCTTACCGTATTGGTGCCGGTATTGTAGTGTACACCAGCAGGGGTCCCCCGAGAAGGTGGGGGGAAGCTACTCCCGGGAAAGTCCTACCTATTCTACGTCTTAAACCTTGGGTGACGTCAGCAAGGCTGGAGGACGCCCGCCCCCGCCCCCCCCCCCCCCCCCCCCCCCCCCCCCCCCCCCCCCCCCCCACCCCACCCCACCCCACCCCACCCACCCACACACCCACACAAACACCGGGCCAGAGGGCTCTCTGCACCGGGCCTCCACACCCTTCAGGGGGGCGCGCCGCGCAGCGCAGGGGACCTGAGCATCACTCCAGGCAGTGTCGTTACAACTTCCAGGACTTCGCGATTAATTGATGTTGACTACTGCCGTTTCCGATTTGGCGACTCATTCACAGTCCGCAATCAGAGAAAGGATGAGAAAGCAAATGTACATATCGAGAGATTGGAATATTTGTTACACGAACATACATGTTTGCCTAGGCAGTCTACCGCTTCTCGAGGAACCTGGTACTATCTGATCCATTCGACCTATCGTCAAACATGATTTCAACACTCTGCTCGTTCATACCAGCTTCCGCATTATCGCAGTGGCGCCCTAATGTGACTAGATAAACTTGTTGCTGTCCGATCCATTCCAGGGACCGCTTTCCGTCCTGAGGATCCAACGGCTCTTGCTGCATCCCCCCTAGACCAACTTATCAAGATGAAAGACATGCGATCTGGTCTACCACTAGACCAACTTATCAAGATGAAAGACATGCGATCTGGTCAACCACTAGACCAACTTATCAAGATGAAAGACATGCGATCTGGTCTACCACTAGACCAACTTATCAAGATGAAAGAAATGCGATCTGGTCTCTAGTTTGTTTCCTTTTTGGGGACTTGACCTAGTTTGTTTTCAGGTTTGTGGGGGTGCCTTCAAAACCCTCGTGCTTCCGTGTTATAAAATTGGATAGTCGGCAGGCTGTGCTGCTGTCCAGTCTCGGCAGTGATTTGCTGAGTTTATGTAACGAACCCTCTCTCTCTCTCTAAGGTCAACCACTAGACCAACTTAGGGGTAGGTCACACTGCTCTTGCTTTTGGTCGATTTAGCTTTTGCTTTTGGTCCGATTTTGGTCCGATTTTGGCCCGATTTTGGTGGGGACCATAAGCGACCAAAATCGGACCAAAAGCGGGCCAAAAGCTAAATCGAAAGCAAAATCTGGTATTTGAGACAATTTATTGATCCGATTTTGCTTTCGATTTTGCTTTTGGTCAGGTACTTAAATACAGTAGTATAGCTGATTGTTTTCAAGTCTAAAAGCTGTAATGTTTTTGAACGGATGACAATTTTTTGACAGCCCCCAAAGTGCCGATGCCTTCAAAAAATGTGCGCTGTCAAAAAAGCGCACTCGCCTTTGAAAAAGTGCACTCGCACCAGTTTTTTAATTGGTGCGCTTTTGTTTTTTTGCAGGACTTGCATGACCTGCAAGGTGCTGGGACCTGGAGGACCTGCAGGGAGCTGGGAGCAGGGAGCTGGGAGCTGCCCGCAGCAGGGACGGAGCTACAGGGAGCTGCAAGTAGGGAGACTGGATAGTGGAAACAATGCAGATTTGGGAACCTCTGTTACAACCTCGGGTTAAATTATATGACCAAGTCGTCAATTAATAATAGTAAGAAAAGAAATCCAAGTTGCTTGCTAGAGGGATGTAGCCAAGTTCAATTGGGGAATAATGTAACAATTCGCTTGCTGGGAACATCTAATGAAGTACCAAGTAGGAATAATGTACCACTTTAAATTCAACCTCTCAAATCTTGCTACATAGGAAATACGACGAGGTTCCTGAATCCATGTTACCAAGTGACAATCTCTCTCGTGGGTACCGCACGAGTAATGTGCCAACGACATGCAACAAAAAAATCAGTATAGCCATCTAGCTAGGGGGGTTCTGGCTCATGTTTGGCATGAATGGGCCACCCATCATCCCAGGCGTACCCCCAGACGTACCCATAGGGTACGTCTGGGGGTACGCCTGTGTGGCACCACCCATCATCCCTGCCCCATTGTGTGGGGTGGACATCGTAGGACCTATCATCCCACCCCCATTGTGTGGGGTGGAGCTGCCAGGAATGGAGTGGTTCATACCCATCATCGCATTGCCCCCTCCAAAAATGTTGGCAATCATGAGAGTGGTCTGCCGGTTCATCTCTGACATGTGTGTCATCATCTCCAACAAGGGAACTTTCGAGCTTCTATTTGAGTGAGTAAATTTAATGACCTGATGCAATGATCTGCTGTAAAGTGTTATTGTCCGTTGCGTCGGACACTGAGTTGGCATAGTGCGCGCGTGGTCCAGGTGCCCCAGGACCCGGGTTGCCTGGGAACCTGGTACCATGGGTGCATCTGGTCACAAGAGGGACGTGCTAGCTTCCTACATGGAGAGGGTGCTCGGGGTTGAGCCCGTAACCTACACGCACACTCCTCTCCTTCTCTCCCAAATCCCCCCTTCCACCCCCCTTCCTTTTGTACCCATCCCCACCATCCCCCCTCCTCCGCTTAAATCCCAACTTCTCCCCTCTGCTTAACCCTTCTCCCCCCCCTTCCTCCTCTTGCTTCCCCATCCTCCCCCTCCCCTTCTTCAATCCCTTCCCCCTTCCTATCTCCCACCCTCTTCCTCCCATTTCCCTCCTTTTCCTTTCCTTTCCTCTTCCCATCGCCTTAGTGGGTCACTATTTCTTTTCCTCGGATCCATTCACAACCTCCTCACCGTCAACGCCCCTCCTCCCCTGTAACCCCTCTTCTCCTTCTCATACCTCCCCTCATACCTCCCCCCCCTCGCCCCCCCACCTTGTTCCCCTCTTTCCCCTCTTTCCCCCCCCCTCCCCCTCCTTCTTATCCCCCCTTCAAACCCTCCCTACCCCACTCTTTCCCCCCTCCCCTCCTTCATACCCCCCTCCTCCCCCTTCGTACCCCCCTCCCTCATCTCCCCCCTCCTACGCCCTTCTCCGAATTCCCTTGTCTGCAGTCTCATCTCCTTATATTTGTAACTTTCTGGCCCCCCCCCCCCCCCCCCCCCCCCCCCCTCCTTCTTTCCACACGAGCATCTGGGCGTGCAAATCGCCCAGGCCTGGTTTGGGCGTGAAAATCGCCCAGATCACAGTTCCACGGGTTCATTGCTCTTTTCCTGTCTTGCCGAGGTTTACCTTAGCGGTTAGGGGGCGGCGTTAGATCGCAGGACACGCAGGCTGAGTTACAAATGTGGTGTGTTCTACATCCCTTGTGATCTACAGTACCCTTGCTGTACCGACCCTACTTGTGAGAGTAGGAAGGGGGTGGTGAGGTTCGATTCCTCGGTATTTTGGCGTCCTGGCCCTAAGCAAACCTTGTAGGGAAGTACTGTCGGATTTCTGCCCTCGTGGTGGTTCTCTAGTTATGTCTCCTTGATTCCGCCTCTAACGACCATGGCAGGGAGCTTGTCTGCCATGGTCAACAGGGGTAGTGGTGAATGTGCGTTTGGTCGTGGGTTGGTATCTCTCACCAATTTTGGACGAGGTCGCATCCAAGAGGATAAGAGGAGCGGACACCATTTTGTTCAGGAGGGGGGGCTGATTTTATTGCGTGCCACAGCCTGGCCACAGTTTTATTTTGTTAACCTGTTCCCATTACCACTGACATAACTTGAACTTTTTTACATAGCTCCAGCCAGCAATTTGGCTGCTCACCTTCTTCGGCAGTAAAATTAATTACTAGGGAAAATGTAAACGTTATCAAAGCAATCGAAAATCAGTCGAAAATATAATCATCATTATCACAATATACTTGGTCCAATCTCTTCATACATTCATGGGAAAACAGAGCTTTGCACGACCTTCCACTTCTGGATTGCAGGATATAAGGCTGAGGGAAAGGTGTTGACCTGGCGTTTTTGTAAAAACCGAGCCTCGACCCAAAGATAAGGTATAGGCAGATGCGTTTCCTTGAGCGCTTTAAGACGAGCACAAGAACACAGAAACGTATGGAGGGAAGAGTGAGAAAAAGGCTGTCGAAGTTGAGGTCGGCCAGAGGAGTGAAAAGTCGCCAGGTGCATGCCGCACGCCCCGCAACGAATTGAAGGAGGTTGCGAAGCTCAAGAAGCTGCGCCAAAGATGCGGAAGCCGAAAAATATCGGATTTGAGAAAGTTGGAGGTGCTGAAAGGTGCTGAAAGAAGGTTAGGTAGTGCTCCCCTGCTTCGCCCCAGCTTGCGCTGATAGCTTCTACATGTCCTTCGGCTACATTTTCATCTCGAATTGAGGGTTGACTTGCGACAACAGAGAAATAAGCCATTCGGCAAAATATGAAGCTAAGAAACCGTCCAGGTCTGACCCCTCCACCATCAAAACCACGAAACCACAGCGGCGCGTGCGGGACTACGGGACTACTACTAGTAGGCACGAGTAGGCACAAAAAAAAGTAGGCACCGTGTAGGCCCACCATATAAAAAGGGTGGTGAGGGTACTGGAGGAATTGGAGATCTCCTACTGGAAGTAGGGGACGGGAAGGGAGGGGGATTTTGGGCAGGAGATTTGGCTTGAGGGGCCGGAGAGGTAAGGGGATGGCGGGATTAGGGAGAAGGGAATTGTTGGCGTGACGCAGTGGGGTGGTTGGTGTTCCGGGGGCAACGTACTGGTGGTACAGGGGGGTCTTGGGTAGACTCAGAGAGGGCTTTGTTGCGGGGCAACGTACTGGCGGTCCAGCGGGGTCTTGGGTAGACTCAGAGAGGGGTTTGTTGCGGGGCAACGTACTGGCGGTCCAGCGGGGTCTTGGGAAGACTGTTGGGGGCTGGTGGTCCAGCGGGGGGGGGGGGCCTAGCAATCAGAGAAGATTCTGCAACTGAGATCCTTTTCCTTCGGTTGTTGCGGCGGCAACTGTGGAAGGCACTGCAGGTGCGCGGGAGCTCGGGATCTACGGACAGGGTAACAGGCGTGGAAGACTGTTGCAGTGGAACACGGGACGGCGTGGTGAGCGATAACCTTTAGCTTCCGGAGTATTATCTCGTGAGGACTGTTACAGGGAATGTCGGAAGGTGCTACGTTTACAATCGTGATAGCATGCCAGGCGGCAAGCTAGGTATAAGAAGGGAAAGGGCGACAGTACCTCAGGGTACTGCCGCCGGTAGGTGCCGGCCCTAACGGGTGAAGGCACTACTATGGAAGCTTCCAGGCAGAAGGCCTGGCGCACTAAGACACTCTAGCTGAACCGGGAGAACCGGTCTATAACAGTTCCTATATACGCAGAAATTGAGCAATTCCTGCGTATATTTGTAAGTGCGCCTTCTCTTTTGTAGGAGTGGCAACGCCATTTGAACTGAATCCTCGGTGTCGCTGGTTTGTGTCGGGAGGCCCACCTCCTAGGGTGAAATTTCTTTCACAACTTAAAACAACTCGACACTGTTTGTCTTCAGCCCCTCGACTGCAGCTCAACCATCCATCCATCCTTCAATACATACTCATACATTGAACAAGATACACATTAGAAACATGCCACATGTGTTTTACATACTCACATATAGAACATGCATACACATTAAAACATGCCACATGTTTTGTGTACACTCACATATCGAACATACAAACACACTACAAACATGCCACATGTTTTTTCGAGATTGGGTAAGTCCCTTCGGACTAGTAGGCTACCCCTGGACTGAAATATACCACATTTTCATTAGGTTAGAAGCGCGCATGCATGCAGAAATAAACGATGCCAAATTGTCAATTTCCCTCCTGGGGTGAAACATCTTTCCCAACTTAAGATAATGTCACTTGGATGAGAAGCGCACTGGTTTCCAAATGACGAAAAGAAGCACATGTTCACGATATCAGGCCACAAGCCAGTGTAACAAGTGGGTCGGTAACTCCCTACTATTATTATTGTACTAAATATAATGATATTACCGCCCCGCTAAATTCAGTTGCGAAAACTCATTTGAAACCTTTGCAATTCTGCCTCTACCAGGATACATACTCCCTCGTGATGTAGGAGTGATCCCGCCGCTCACACCCGTGAGTCTAGGTCTAGCACACGGAGACCCACCCTTTGAGGCGAAAATCCCTCTCTTACAAAACAAAAAACAGAAAACGGGCAAGGCAGCATAGCATAATTTTGTGGCCGACTCTTGCAGCTCCTAGGCAGCACCCCTTTTGTTTGCCTTTTTTAGTTGTTAAAGGTGGGTCTTTCGACACAAACCAGCGACGCCGAGGATTCAGTTCGAATGGCATTGTCAAGTGCAACCTGAAGGCAGCGTGAGCAATTGAAAGCCGACACATACACCCAGTTGTTCAAAAATTGACTACTGCCTAAGATGGCGAGAGGCCTAAAAGACTGGAGCGAGGCAACCAATTCCAAGTTCAAAAATTGAATCATTGGAGCAGTCTGGGCTACACAAAATGATTGTTTTAGGGATATGAAGGAAAGCTGCAGAGTCCAGCCATTCCAAGAAGTTTACTAAGCAGACTCGCCTCTTGTGTGTGTTTTTTAGGAACGTGGGCATGTGTCCCATCATCTGCTTTCCATGGAGGGGGGGGGGGGGGGGGGGGGGGGGGGGGGGGGGGGGGGGGCGGTATCGCTCATGGCGATTTGGAATAGGAAGCAGTATCAGCTAAGCACTTCAAAGAGTGGACAGATGCTTGCAGCGGTCAGACGCGCCAATCTATACACGGAGATGAGAATAATTAAAGGGACTGGGGACACACATAAGACACCAGCGGTGGAAGGGGCAAAAGCCTGGAACCTAACCAGGGTACAGGCTACACAGCGTGTGTCAGGGGCCCAGGGGACGCAGCCTACAGGAAGCTGTCACCGTGTCATGAAGGATGACACAGTCTACAGGAAGCTGTTACCGTACAGAAAAGCAGTTACTATCTACAGCTATAGTTCTAAGGAAGTACAGTAGTAGTCACCAAGACATAAAACGATCGAGTGAACCGCAATTGATGCTGATACTCCACCTATGACGCAGGTGACATACAATACTACTTCTCCACCTATGACACCAGGGTCAGAGAACGATAAACTGGTAGCAAAAAAAAAAAAAAGGGACGGCCGAAAATCAGGAAACCAGAAGAAAGCCTTGACTAAAATAAAAGGACGATAAAAGATGAACCAAAAAAACACTGTAGTACTCCGAAAATGTAGCAGCAAAAAACTTGGATCATACCGAGCTGAGCTGAAAACAAAATGGAAATGTAACCATCCATGGTAAGCGCAAAAATAATATTCATCCAGAATAGTAGGCACCAAACCAGAAAAACACAGGGAGGCCAAACAGAAATCAATCCTAATACCAAAGGAAGGGGAACAACGGTGACTAAAAGAACCGAGAACTTATCCTAAAGAGAAGACTGGAATATCGTGAGAGAGCAGCACACGAGAGAATCAAAGCCTAAAGGACGCAGACAAGAGGACACTAAAGACCACTATTGAAAATAAAGTCGATGGAAAAATCCACTACCTTAAAAACTATTCTTAGCATAGAATTCATGACTAGGTTGGGATGAAAAAACCATGATGAACTGGTTTCTTACCCAAAGATGGAAGTAAGAAGATTTATGAAAGTTGATTATCATAAATCCCCAGCTACGGCACTAACCAAAAACAGTCTAGGAGGTGGGTATCGCACCGCAAAGAACTTGTGCACTCAAAACAAACCAAGCGCCTAACCACAAGCAAAACAAACCTGCAGCAACTGAAAATCCAAAGGATGCGAAGTTGAATTTCAAGAAACACGTAACCAACAAAGGAAACATAGTTCAATGAACAATAGAAGTTTAGACGTACAGACACAGTACAGAAAACCTATTGTTCACCTGAAAAATTAGTAAACGCAGAAAAAAGGACTTCAAAGAATGTACTGCAAAGGATGGACTGAAAGGGCGCTTAAAATACACTCGGAAGAACAAGAAAGAGGTGCGCGGCGGTACATCTGCAAGCACAACTGCAAGATTACCCAGCCCACCAATTTACAGTAAAATCCGAAGGGAAACAACAACTACACTCCACAAAAAGTTCTAATCACCTAAGGGGCTGGTGATCTAAAAACAGTGTGGAGTAAAAAGAAATAGCTAATCTATGATGAGCTCCGCCGAATGAACCATCTGCCTATGGAACTAAGAGTCAGAAACCATCAAGACGCTATAACGGTGGTCTGAATTAATTACTACCTTCCACCAAAACCAAGAAAGACAGCTGAAAGGAAGCTGCCTAAACAAAGCGTCGTTACGCTCCACCAATCTAGACTACCCTATAAGACAGTTCAGGAGGTGCCAAGGAATAGGCACCCACACATAGGGCCATGTTAACCAACGTATGAGAACCATCAGCACCATCAGTTTGACAGCTCAGAGGAAGTAGAGATATATGCACCCACATAAAGGCAGTTAATCCCCACGTGCGCAACATTTGTATCAGCAGTAGCAGGTAGCACAACCCCCCAGTACAGGACTACTGACTGGTTTAACAGGGTCGGCATTCTTTGCCTCTAATTCAATGAATCCTGGGTTGACTGTAACACCCCAGTCATACGCAGTATCAGAGCCAGGCCAGTAATCCAGATCACCACTCACGCTTTCCGTGACGGCTAAATCGTCGCAATGCCTTGTCCGGTGTAAACCACCAGGGACGACAGGAGGCGAAGGGATCAACAACGCCCGCGAGCCATCCGAACAGGTGGACGGGGGTGGCGACTATTAGACAGCGGACCTATGACAGGCTCCACTATGACCTGAGGCCGGTCACATCCTAAAGCTTCACCGATAAAACATGGCACAGAGGAGGGCCTGGCGACCCCCTGAGATTCGGGTAAATTAAAATTTGGAAATACAACTCCCACCCGCCCTTTACCTTCACACGCAATACAGCATGATCAGTCCCTGGTCTGGGACGCAATTATGGATACATCCCAGCCAGGACAGCCATCAACAATTGGGGTTGCTAAAGGGCGTAGGGAATTACCGGCTACACGTAACATATCACTGTTTGATGACAGGAGGGATGCTTGCGGGGCATTGGGACCCATCCTAAGGGGAGAGCCCAGGAAGACAGTTTAGAACTTAACTGGATATAGAGAGTACATCACTACTCTCTACTACCTGGCGCAACATCGGAATCCAAATATAATAACCCTTACTCACCAGGGAATACCCAACCAGTCTACCAAATAATGCCCTTTCATCAAGCTTGTTACGCAATATTCCATTGACTTCAAACATAGCAATGGCAACTATACACTCGTAACAACGACACATCAGGTACCACACCGAAGAACAGCTCCAAAGGAGTCATGTCTCCCTAGTTGTACAGCCGATTGCGAAGACAACACACTGTAGCATTATGCTGAGCAGTGTTCATCACCAACAACTCATGCACTGCCACAACTAATCGAGATCAACCATTCCTCTATACCACGTAACTAAAAATTCCTAAGCCCTATCAGAACTCAAACACTTGAACACAAACCCATGTAGCTGAGGCATACACCTTAAGGAGGGCACCCAAGGGAAGGACCAGGGGCACGGTAAGACAAAGACGCGACCTCTGTCGAACCACGGAACGTACCCAGGGGCCCCAAGGATCCTAAGAGAGAAAAATATCCACCAAGAAATCATGCCAAAGAATCTCCACGGCCGCTGGACTAGGGCCACGGCCGCCTGGACTAGGGCGTCCACTTCGGCTCCCAGCATGGGCGATGTCCGGCGCTGCGAAACCTGGGATCACAGAAGGTGGGGAAGCGTTAGGGATAAGTCGAGATTTGAGGTATGGGAGAATGGAGACGAGGATGAAAGTGCAGAAAGTCGCACCAAGAGCAGAAAATCGCACCAAGTGCAGAAAGTCGCAAATCGCAAGGGCAGAATTCGAACATTTATCGCTAGGATGCGAAGAGCAGAGCCGAGGCATGTAAAGGTCCTAATATCCCGCCATTGACGATCAGTCAATCCCGAATCCCCCCCTCTATCGCTCGACGTACCCGGTTGGGGGGTAGAGGGAGCAGCACCCGTAGTGGTGCTGTCCATACCCCCCTGCTTCCTACCACCTCCAGAATCTCCAGGTCCAGACGCGTAGGTCGTTCTTGTTCCTCTGGCGAACCCTACGGCAGTGCCGGCGGTCCGCCAGATGGAGCTGATGATCCGCCAGCTTGATCGAAAAAATTCTCCAGAAGGTAGCACAGAGCCACTAGAGCGCAAGCTCATGCCAAGCAGTAGCCGACCGTCGGCTGGGCAGAGCAAATGGGGTCATAGGGCAGAGCAAATGGGGTCATAGGGCTCATTTCTCGCAACTCCTTACTCCCCATCCCTCGCAGTGAACGCTGGAACGCAGTGGACCTGGCCTGGACCCCTTATCATTGTACCGCGGCGCTGTCAGTCTGTACTGGTTTTCAGGCTCATTAAACGCCGGCCACCAGACCTTATCTCCCTCATTTCTCGCAACTCCTTACTCCCCATCCCTCGCAGTGAACGCTGGAACGCAGTGGACCTGGCCTGGACCCCTCATCATTGTACCGCGGCGCTGTCAGTCTACACAATTATTCGCACATCAATCCCCCCACACCCTCTTCAGGATTTGCGAAATTTCCGCAATCACGCATGAAGACGTGATTGCCGTGGAGCTCGTACCTCGCTCCCGTTGAATTGATTTTTCTGCTCTACTCCTTCACCCCCTTATCCCGGCACCTCCTATTTAGACCTTCTAAGGTATGCTTAGGTATGCTTCCTCCTGTGGTCAAAGTTTCTTTTCAACTTCTTCTTTTCTCCACCCTTATTCCTTGCCCACAGCCTAACGCTCCACCTACACACACTTTCCCCCTCTATCACACCTCTTCAACCTCACACAGCCAAACACTCCCCTCCCCCCCATACACACACACCTTTTTATCACCATACCCACAATCTCACTCCCCCACCACACCGCCCATAACCCCACACCTACCCCCCTATCACAGCACGTTCTTTCTACAAACCACCACCAACCTTCACATTGCACCCCTCACCCCCACCCCACCACCACAACATTGGCTAGGGCGTGCAAGTCGCCTAGACCGGTCTGGGCCAGTAAATCACCCCCTCCTAACACACACACACTCACACCTTTCCTCTTCACCACCTAACCCACACTCAGTCCCCCACCACCACACACATAACCGCACACTCTCCCCCCTACCACCACAACACACCCCTCCTTACAGCTTACCACCCACCCATACCTCCACAACACACCCCTCACCCCCATACCACCACCACCACCCTGGTCTGGGCGTGAAATTCGCCTAGATAGACCAGTCTGGGCGTGAAAATCGCCCAGACCACAGTTCCACGGGAGATTGCTCTTTTCCTATCTTGCCGAGGTTTACCTTAGCAGTTAGGTGGCGGCGTTAGATCGCAGGACACGCAGGCTGAGTTACAAATGTGGTGTGTTCTACATCCCTTGTGATCTACAGTACCCTTGCTGTATCGACCCTACTTGCAAGAGTAGGAAGGGGGTGGTGAGGTTCGATTCCTCAGTATTTTTGCGTCCTGGCCCTAAGCAAACCTTGTAGGGAAGTACTGTCGGATTTCTGCCCTCGGGTGGTTCTCTAGTTATGTCTCCTTGATTCCGCCTCTAACGACCATGGCAGGGAGCTTGTCTGCCGTGGTCAACAGGGGTAGTGGTGAATATTCGTTTGGTCGTGGGTTGGTATCTCTGAAAACCATGAGCGGAACTAGCGGCTCTGCAGGGGTGTTGCCAAAAAAAAAGTAGGTCCCCCATATACTAATATAAAAAAAGTCCCCCATATAAAAAAAAGTAGGTCCCCCATACCTAAAAGCTACAAGAGCATGCGAGGGCGTACAATTTATTCTCTATACCTACCTAGAAGCTACATAAATGGAATAGCAGTATAATATCAGATGATGCTTGCAGTAGATTTAAGGAAATCAATAGGGTCGTCAAGTATGATATCGTATAATACATATAGCGTCTTTACATGTACCTCGTACCTCGATCGACCAGCCGGGGCCACGCCGTGACTAACTAGGGTGAATCCACTAATGCACAGGGAACAGCAATATGATATCGTATAATACCTATATCTCGTATACATATACCCCTTACCTTGATCAACCAGCCGGGGCCCCCTAATAGCCTTTGGTCGTGGGTTGGTATCTCTCTCTTGGAGTTATTGGCCACGCTTCAGTCTACGAAAAGTTCTGGGTGTCTGTCGGGATCGCTGGTTTGCGGTGAGCCGAGACATTTCGTCCACTGTATGCCTACATTTATCTGTAGTTCCGCTGCAAATCGTGTCTTTCGCCTACATTTAGCGAAATTGTCACTTCCCCGAGTGTGATCACATCAACCCTGTCGCAAATGGGGGCCTCTCTACGTATGAGTACGCGCAGCTACTACACACGACGTGCAACAGGACTAAAGGAGCTACTGTGCACAGCTCGGACATATAGATCCCTTCTCAAATGGGGACCCCACGCACTACTCTGGAAAACACACAACTGCGACATGCAGTAGTGTGCAACCGAGGGAAAGGAGATAGAAAGTAGGAATGCAGGCCAGGCAACTAACAAGATTCGTAATTTATATTCAAGGGGGCAATCGTGGACATTGATGATGCTGATGAGGAAGAACACCACAAGCCCTCATCAAGTGGGGGGCTCTTTTTTTTCTTTTTTTCTCTACTTCAGATAATGCACCGCTGCGACATGCAGTGTGTAACCGAGGTAAAAGGGGCTAGGAATTAGTGATGGATCAGGCATGGTCAGCAGTTAAGCACGTTAGCAATCTCTGAAAGTAGAAAAAAAGTAGGTCCCAATTATGAACCCCAAAACATGAACCCCAGAACATGAACCCCACCGAAAACCATGAAAGGAACTAGCGGCTCTGCGGGGCTGTTGCCAAAACAAAAGGCACGAGTAGGCACAAAACAAAGTAGGCGCCATATATGCCCCACCATAACTCCTGTACCATATATATGTTTGGTCATGAGTGCAGCGGCAGTGCGGAGCTGGTGCCGAAAAAAGGAGGTCCCAATTAAGAGCGTCTAGGCGGAAAAAAAGTAGGCGCCTCCTAATGAAATGTTTCACGCACAATTTGAAATGTGTGCTGCGCGGTTTGAAATGAGAGTGCTGGATGTCCAGCACTGTTTGAAAGTCATGTGCTGGACCTTCAGCATGGTTTTGAGGGGGGGGTGCTGGTGTCCATCAGGGGTTGGACTGCCGTCTAGAGATTGAGGAGAGCGAGACATTGAAATGGAATGTTCCACGCACGATTTGAAATGTGTGCCGCACAGTTTGAAATGTGAGTGCTGGATGTCCCGCACCGTTTGAGATCATGCAGTGGACTTCCAGCACGGTAGGGAGGGGTGAGTGCTGGTGTCCAGCACATCTCCATCAGGGGCTGAATTACCCTGCCTACAACCAATCACACCTGCACCTGCTGAGAGCTGGGATCTCAAACCGGATCTCGTATTACGATAATTTGGGCCAAAACGGGGTCTGACATTACGATCTAAAATATTACATACGGAAAATACAGAAAAAACATTACGATCTAATATATTACAGAAAAAACATCCCTGCTGCACCAGTGACCAACTACTGACCAGTGTCAATCCAGGGAGTGCCCAACCTGTTATGTTGTAAACGTACATAGATATAGCTTTTATTTTCAGCTACGAGCAGCACTTTCTAGGTAGCTCCCCTGACTGGCTAGTCAGCCAAACCTGGTGCAACCTAGTGCACCTTGAAGCTGACACAACTAACTTTCCTGTACAGTTGCCATCTTCGGGCTTGGCCCAGTGGCTGGCTCAGGGAGCTGCCTAGAAGCTGCTGCATATAGCTGGAAATAAAAGCTATGTATATAGGGGCTAATGAACCATAGCGAATCTCAGACTCCGTCCCTCCCGACCAGGACTGGGAGCTTGTTTGTCCAGTCCGGCATCTCTCCATCATGAGTTGAATGACATATCTGCGCACGGAGACCCACCATTGTTAACTGGATTGTTACATGGTTTTTCAACCTCCTCTGGGCAGCTCACCGTCTTTCAATACCAAGTCCCTCCGTGCGAAACCCACGGAAACCAGGGCGCCAACTATGTGGATGAGACAGTTGAAACACTTGCTTGTCCAGGTCGGGACCCACCCTTGGAGGCAAACATCGCTTGAAAAACAACTACATTCCTATGTAAACATTGAGGACAGAGAGACACTCAACTGAGTCTTTTCTTATGGATTTTTCGTAAGAAAAGGAAGCTGTGTGTGTGCGTGGTACCATGGTGCTCCTGGTAGCTTTGGGGGTGCTACTCGCAGCTTTGGGGGCTCTCGTGTTAGGCACTGGCCTGGCCCAGCTGCCTGGCAAGCGAGGTAAGAGCTCCCCTGTGGCTACACAGGCCCAAAAACCTCCTCCAGGGGGAGGATAGCCCCCACCCACCCCCCACCCCACCCCCTCAATATTGGTGGTTAGCCCCAGTGAAAGCAAACAGGCTGCCCCCCTCAACCTCACGCCTCGTAATGAGGCGTACTACTTATTTATGTATTCATAGCACCCCCCAAAACTCCAAGGCACACTTATAGGAGGCTCTCACAGAGTCGCAGCAACCCAAAACACTATAATGTAGCACCCCCATACACCAAGGCACACTCTATAAAAGGAGTACAGGAACGCACTTTAACGAGTATTTTTTATTTTGGGGTTTGGTGGTTGGATGGGTGGTGGTGTGGTGGTGGTAGTGACACAACCAGCACGGCGCTTAACTAAACAGGTTGAGGACAGCAAGAATCTCAAATGAGAATTTATTGTTTCGGATTATGGTGGTTGGATGGTGGTGGTGTGGTGGTGATTTTGGTGGTGGTGGCACAACCAGCGCCGTGCTACACTGTAGAAAGGACAGGGAGACACTAAAATTATTATTTTATTGTTTTGGTGTGTGTGGTGGTGGGACAGTGGTGGTGGTGGTGTTTACCCAACCGGCTCCGTGCTACACACAGGAGGTACAGGACATCGAGACCCTCAAATGAGAATTGATTGCAAGCATTTGAATTGAATTGAATAGATTGCGAACGTTTGAATTGAATTAAATTGATTGCAAACGTTTGAATTAAATCGAATTGATTGCAAACGTTTGAATTACATTGATTGCAAACATCTGAATTGAATTGATTGCAAACATTTGAATTGAATTGATTGCAAACATTTGAATTGAATTGATTGCAAACATTTGAATTAAATTCATTGCAAACATTTGAATTGAATTGATTGCAAACATTTGAATTAAATGCATTGCAAACATTTGAAATGATTGATTGCAATTGTTTGCCAGCTATTGCCTCACCTTGAGCAACGGCTATTTCTATATTCTACTTGAGTGAAGCCAGACCAAGCAATCAGCGTAATAACAATTACGCATAGCATAAATTAGGTTATAGATACATAGTTGTTACAGAAAAAAGTGGGCGCCTTATATAAAAAAAAGTAGGTCCCCCATAAAAATGGAATTTTACAGGGCGGGACAACAGATTTATTCATGCAAACAATCATCACTATGAGCACACTACAAACAAGAAAGCAGGTAGGGAAACATACCGGGCCAAGACCTCACTCCAACCTCATCATCGTCCCATTACCCGTCAATCATAGCGCGGACATTGGCCAGATGCCTATGGCCACAGAAGAAGCCGCGGATGAGGCAGTCAGCGTCCTGGCCACTAGGGCTAAGCGCCACCCCAGACACGCCGAGGTCATTCAGACCCCCCAAAACCGTGCGAGCGTGCGCCACTGAGTCCAACCCAATAGGAGAATGATCGGCGGCCTAGAAACAGAAATGAAAAAGAACGTCAGAAGCAATCAACAACAATACGGAAACAAAGACGGGTTACAACTCTAAACCGCAACGTATCCTACATGAAATCATGTCGAAATCAAGACAACTCACGCTACAAGGAGCGAACTCAAGAAGTTTAGTGGGACGAGCAGTCTGCCATGCGTCCTTGCACCCGTCCAATAGCAGATCGTCTTCACCAAGGTAGCGGACAGTCAGCTGCACCTTGCGTGCCTGCAGACCCCTCATAATGTCCAGCATCTTGGACGCCATTGCGGAAAATTAACGAGAAAAGATGGGTTCCCAAACGGCGGAAGAGGATTAGATGAAAAAGCGGCCACCAAAACATGAACCCCTACGAAGACCATGAGCGGAACTAGCGGCTCTGCGGGGCTGTTGCCAAAAAAAGTAGGTCCCCCATATTTTGGCCCAAAATTCTAAAATGTCATCTCACCACGTCGGGTGTCGAGCACGGTGTGATACCGACGCGTATCTAACACAAATCCGATGTACATCTAACAAAATCTAATTCTGATTTATCCTAAAACTGTCTGTACGGGGGCGAATTCTGGTTTTTCGTTCGGCGCATCGAATGAGTCGCATTTCGATAGAGAGAGATTCGAATTCGAACGCTTTAACTGTACAAAAGTTTAATTGTTTACACTACTTTTTTTCGAAGCGCATGCGGAACACACGTCGTATCAAGCAGGCTTCTGCTTGACAACTCTATCGGGATCGTGAAGGGGGGGACAGCGGGCCCCACGGAGTGGGGCAGTGGAATTCAGCTGCTGACTCGCAACGTAAGACTTCTCTTCGATTGATTGAACCCGCATGTGTCGCGGTTTTCGCTATGGTCCGGTCATCCTGGTGGCTTCTCATGCAGACTTCTGCTCGACATATAAGTTGTTTGGAGTCTTTAAATGTTAATTCAAAACGGTACGCCGTACAGTCGTTCTGTATTCGCATCGAACGTTTGACACCATCATTGCATATTATTCTTATTGTTCATAGATCGATCGGTTTTGTAGTGGTATGGGCGACAAGCTTGAACTGGACGTTCAGATGTTCTTGCGAGGCATTGGCTTGACCAAGCAGGCACTGGCTGCCAGTCACTATGCAACCACCATGGAGTACGAGCCGTATATGCTGTGCACTCAAGCCAGGCCTGGAGACCACATAGCCGTTTGGTCTGACTCTAAGGGGTACTGGCATCACGGCATTTTTGCAGGCACAAGTGAGCACGGTCATGCACATGTCCTCGACATCATGCCTGATGGTTTGGCAAGACGTCCGTTTGGCTTATTTATTAAAGGCGCAGATGCAGGAGCTGTGCTCGTTTACAAGGATGCGTTGCCGCTCGACTGCTCACTCAAGCTCGCACAGTATCTGGTGGAGCAGGGCTCGGTAGTAGAGTACAACCTCGTTGAGGAGAATTGTGACAAGTTTGCTGCAACGTGCCGCTTGGGAAGGTGTGTTGATAAGTCGTGTCTGCCATGCATTCCTGCTCCCTCACACCCACACTACATCACATCAAATATGAAATCTAAACTCTTGGCGTCATTCCCTCTTGCAACGTAGGCCCGGTGGAAGTTTGTGAAGACATGATTATTCTGTGTAGTAATTAAAATATAAAAAAATAATTATCGCGTTGGGCTCCTTGTCCATCAGACAGACAACAGACCGCACACACATGACACGGTGGCTTGCGCAGACTCACATCTGTCTCCACACGACACACGGAAAAAAAATTCTGCAGTTCTTATTTTTTGTAATAATTCTTGTTCCCAAGATGGAGAGTCTTTTCAGAGGTGTTCATGTGAACACGTTTAAAATAGGGATTGATTGATGCGTAATTTACCGGAAAACTTAACCGTGAGACACCCCAGGCTGTGTTAGGCCGACGCCGCATTTTGGTTACATTTCAGGTAAAACAGTGTCAGTCTCCGGAAAACGTTGAGATTGCAAAAAATTAATTCAAAAAGAATCTGAATCAGATGCCAATAAGGCACTCGTTTCCTAGTAGTACAGCTGACAACATAGGCAAGGAGTGGGACAGGGAGAATAGTGGGCGGATTCAACTGGTTACAATAGCTAATCTCAATCAATACATAGATCTCCATCTCACCCCCCACCACCTCATCAACTAACGTCCAGACCCACCCGCCCCCATGCTAAGTGGGCATACACCACAGTCACATGATTCGAATGTAGTCGAGTGATCGACTGTCACAACTGCATTCGCAGGGCAATCCCTGCAATTCACAAGCATAGGGATAGGCATACCAAACATCTTCATGATTAGGACACTAAAATCAGGAGACGAAGAGTGCTTCAAATCTCGCAGTCGAACCCCTTCCCTTTCGACAACATCCTCGCCACCATCCTCCTCGTCGATGATGCAAAAGATGCCATTCTTGATGTACGGAACACTTCCTGCATACTCGGAATGCATACACATGGAAGTTCGGAGCTGAATCTTGATAGCCCCCTTCTTCATCATAGCCATCTTCAGTGCCTGCGAACATGGGTGGATGGTTGGTCAGCTCATGCTATCGCAGGTGGAGGAGCCATAGAGATAGAAAGCCAGCGCAATCCAAACGCGAACTTCGCAAATACTAGCACTAGCAGCAGCAGCAGCAGCAATGAAGGTAACCATGACTATCGCAGGTGGAGCCATAGAGATAGAAAGCCTCGCAAATACTAGCAGACATGAAAGTAACCATGACTGGATAATGCTTTCGCAGGTGGAGACATAGAGCTAGCAAGCCTCGCAAATACTAACAGCAATGAAAGTAACCATGACTAGATCTCGATGACTGCTACTATTGAACTCACCCTCGGAATCAGCTTTCGGAGTTCGCTGGATGCTCCCTAACACACTGAGTTCACCCTCGGAATTAGCTTTCGGATTTCGCTGGATACACACTGAGTTCGTGAGAGAAGAATTGGAGAACTTCGGTACTTGGTTAAGATTGACATGGCTGGGGTGTGTGTGGCGTGGACAGGGTTCGTATTTGTCGAGGCGCATGGGGACACGTGTCGTCTCAAGCAGACTTCTGATTTACAACTATGTCGGGAGTATGAAAGAGGAATCGCGGGACACACGGAGGGGGGCAGGGGAATTCAGTTGAGGACTCGTGGGAAGATTAGAGGCGCGCGAAAACATTACGCATTGGATTACGCATTGGATTACGCATTGATAGAGAGTTGGTTGGGACGCGCGTATCATGAGGATTTAGTAGACGACAAGGGTTTCGTGTGCGTGCGGACTCAAACAAACGAGTGTAAGAAACGCAAAATACGGACAGATGACAGACGTACAATGGATACACGGAGGAGGACACACGCAAACGGCGGAACACTGTCGAATGTATAGGAGGACACAAGAGGCCGAACACGGTAGAATGGCACACGCAGGACACTCATTGACACACGAAAACGGCGGAACACATGTCGACGACTCCTCTTCATAGTCAATCACTCAATCAATCAGATTAAAGGGACCGGCGCTTGCGTACACAGGCATGCCCAATCCTTGTGTATTGCTGGAGGTACGATCGCCGGGCATCATAAAAGGACCTCCTCGCCCCGAGACTGCATATTTTTCTTTTATTATCCTCATCAGCCTCTTCCCTAGCGCGTAAATAAAGCAAAATACATACACACGCGAATATCTATCCCTCTCTCTCTTTCTATCTTTCTATCTGGAGGTACCGATTCGAACCCGGATCTTATATATCGCTCAGTGGGCGACATGATAAAGGAATGAAGAAAATTGGCTTAACCTGGCGCTACACCACTGAGCTACAACCCCGTTGACAGATTAGCAACTAAACTATTGTTTTAATAAAAACGAGTGTAAACAACTTTGATCCATACAGATCTCGGCATTGTTTTTGCTGTGTGTGTAACGTTCTCCTCTCTCTACAGAAACAAACCTCAAGCAGATGTCTGCTTGACAACTATTTCGGGATTACGAAAGGGGAATCGCGGGACCCACGGAGTGGGGCAGTGGAATTCAGCTGATGACTCGCGGAAACACGTGTAGGATCTGACCTGCTTACACGCGCGCGTCGGGGGTATGGGGGGACACGTGTAGTCTCAAGCAGACGTCTGCTTGACCCACGGGGTGAATTGTGAAATTGTCAAGCAGTGCCATAGAAGTCATACTTAAAAACACGCTTTGCTATATTAATTATGACTTCCATGGCACTGCTTGAAAACTGACGCAGGTGGATGGAGGGTTTCTCCTCCTGCTTATAGGTCAAGCACGGAATTGAGCTACGGACTCGTGTGCAGGATATGACATGTTTATGGTGTAAACAGGATCAGAGTAAGCAAAATGTAGATGTTGTACCAGACCACAGGGTTATTATTATCCACACGAATCACCATTTCAACCACGCAATTGTATTATTATCCGACTGAACAAGGTTGAAACGATGCCGACGGACGCAACAAAACAACCCAAGGCCAACTTAGCGCCATGCCCACCCATCATGGGGCTGGGAGCAAACTGGCACAGGGGCGAAGGCGCAAAGGCGAGCATGCAGGCAGATGCGACGATCATGCGTGCACGCGCGCAGATGCAGCTGCAGGACCCGTTCAGTGGATGGAGACAGTTCGGATGCTACAAGGAATGGACAGACGCAAACGAGGCGCTGCAAAGACTCAAGGGACACGCGAGACACGCGTTCGAGATCATACCGTTCGGAAAGCCATGCAAGCCGTACCTTGATATCGACGGTCCACCACTTCCGAACGACCAGGTGCCCTTCCCAGACGTCGCCGCGCTGGTCGCACACACAGAGGACGCAATCAAGATGATATTCAGCAACGACTACGGAATCCAGATCGACGTCGACAACGACCTCATATGGCTCGTAAGCCCAAACGCCAAGAAGCTCAGCCTGCACCTCATCATCGACACGAAGAGAGAAGGAACGCCGCTCCACGTGTACAGCAGCAATCATCAATCAGACACCACAGGCGCAGCACACCTCGCCATGAGACTGCAGCAGCTAGACCCAAACGGAGTCGGGAAGCTCGTAGACATAGGCGTGTACACAAGGGACAGGGAGATGCGCATGCTAGGGTCGTGCAAGTTCAACAAGGACGCGGACTCGGTCCTCGTCCCGCTAAAGCAGCACCACAAGGATGACCCAGACACAGCACTCAGGACAGTCATCTCAAACGTGCCAGAGGATGCCGCACTCATACAGGTGCCAGAGCACATACCGAGATACGTCAAGAAGAACGGGATCGCATGGCCGGCACGACCGCGCACGCAAACAGTCGCAGACGCAGTCAGAGCGGCGGGAACCATCATCGCAAAGGCCGTAGAGAAGGAACCGCATGTCCGACGCGCCGACATAATCGTGCGCATGCTCGACCTACTCAGACGAGACATGCACCCGTCAGCATTCCACGACAGACGACCCGCGGAGGACGCATTCGACCGAGCCGTAGGCGTCAGGTTCAACTACAGTGAC
Organism: Chlamydomonas sp. ICE-L; assembly: GCA_013435795.1. Lineage (NCBI taxonomy): Eukaryota > Viridiplantae > Chlorophyta > Chlorophyceae > Chlamydomonadales > Chlamydomonadaceae > Chlamydomonas > Chlamydomonas sp. ICE-L. The sequence continues at coordinate 422,903 of JACBWV010000613.1, read as the reverse complement.
AGGAGTGAACCGTGCTACACAGGAAACATACACTACGGAGAGCAGAACATGCGATGCTTTGTAGACACAGCAGGAAACTGCATCGTCAAGTGCTTCTCCGCCACATGCGACAACCATGCACCCGCGTGCATCGGAAGACTCGCGGAACCAGCTGGAGATTCATGGGACGCGGCAGCTGTGCACGTCAACAGTAGGTACATAGACATCGACGCATGCCTAGAGATGAAGCAGGCGGTCGATGTGTGGTTAGACCCGGAGCGAAAGGACGTCAACACGCTCTCAGTGCGCAGCCCGATGGGGTCAGGAAAGTCCACCATGCTAGACGCACTCCTAGAACGCGTGGGAGAGGACAAGACCGTCGTCACATACCGCCAGTCGCTCGCGCTAGAGCACAAGAGAAAACTGGCGCGCAAGGGATTTGTATCATACCTAGACGCCGACGTCACACCACAGGACCTCAGGCGAAGGGATAAGACACCGCGCGTTATCTGCCAGATCGAGTCGCTACACAGGCTCGCAGAGCACCCGTGCATGCGATACCTCACATCGGGCTTTGACATAGTTGTGCTCGACGAAGTGGAATCTCTGCTGCGACATTTTCTGTCGCCAACCGTTGTCACCCCATTGGCTGAGATGCGGGGTCTTGCGGACACGCTCAACGCGACGACAACCGGCGTCGTCACAATGGACGCGACATGGGGCAGCGTCACGAAAGAATTCCTCAAGCAGGCCGGATTGCGCAACCTGCTCGTCGTCAACGACTACCGGAGCACAGAGAACGCGCGCACATTCTCCATATCGAAGGACGAGGTGACATGGAGCGCGCAGATCCGAGACGACATCACCGCAGGCAGGAACGTCGTCGTCGTCTCGCTCAGCCAAGAGAGAGCGATGCAGGTGCACAAGGTCGCACTTGACACATTCGACGACCCGAAGGACGCGGCCAGACTCTGCCTGCTGCACACGTCCAAGACAGCCGACTCGGTCAAGGCGAAGCTCATAGACGTAGACGCACTCTGGAGCAGCAAACGGATCGTCGTGTACACGCCGACCATATCGGCGGGCATCGACTTCAGCACCGAGCATTTTGACAGGATGTACCTATACCTGTGCCCCGGGTCCACGGGGCCGATGGGCGCGTTGCAGATGACAGGACGCGTGCGCCACCTGGTCGACACCGACGTCAGGACGCTCGTCGCCAAGAACATGAGGGTGGCACGAGAGGCAACCCGACAACACTTGACGCACGTCGACCTATACCAGTGGCTCAGGTGCGATAGAGGGGTGAAATTGTAAAAGTGCCATAGAAGTCATACTTAAAAACACGCTTTGCTATATTAATTATGACTTCTATGGCACTGCTTGAAACTGACGCAGGTGGATGGATGGTTTCTCTACGTGCGACGATGTCAAGCACGTCCAAGCGATCGACGGCGGAGAAGAGCACACGCTGCAGGAGCTCTCGGGTGGCGCTCTCGCTCCGTTGTGTGCGACCGTGGCTCCACCGACTCTGAAGATGACTGTCGAGAGCTACTTTCTGGCGGAAATACACAATGCCAGCTTCGACTACCTGTCCTGCTTTGCAGACCTCGTGGAGCCTGCAGGTCACCGCGTGGACCTCGGTACCAGCTACGCTGCGGTCAGTGCCGCACGTGTGATCGCCCCTGGGGAGGGAGACGTGGAGGCGACTAGCGAGTTCCTGTTGCGCGTCCTCAAGGCTCAGGAGCAGATGGATACGCTCACCGGGTCTGCCCCTGTCGCTGTACCTGCCCCTGGCACTGTCGCTGTCCTTGTCGCCGTCACTGCCACTGGCACTGTCGCTGTACCTGGCACCAACATCCTCAGCAACCCTGATGTGCCCACTGCCATGCGGCGCAAGGATCTCATGGATGCTATCGAGCAGCGCGTGATGGCCAACGACGCGAGCGAGGACGACAAGTTCATTATGTACCTGAGCCGCTACTGCTCTGCATGGGGTATCGACCGCGTCGACGAGGCGTTCCTGCTGGAGAACAAGCCTGGTGCTGTCGGTTCTCCGAAGGCGAGGCTCATGTCGCGCCTGCTGTGCCCGATCCTGCGCCCAGTGCGCGGCGCCGACGTGCACACGACTGAGCACTCAGGGTTGCTGAAGATAGTTCTCATCGAGGAGACACTTGCTGCTCTGGGATTTTCGTCCCCGTTCGACACCGAGACCGTGATCCCAAATCTGATGACGGTGTTCGACACCAAGCTCAAGGGAACACAGATGTTCCGAGAATACAACAACACCGCTCGACTGTTCAGCCAGGCCTCGTGTGGCGTTCGCGACGGGTGGGACCTGTGCAAGGTGTCCAAGGCGGTCAAGATGATCCTGAGTGCAGTGGGTCTAGACATGATGAACGAGACCAAGCGCGTTCAGTTCAAGGGCAAGAGGACTCAGGAGGCGAGAAACTACCGCCTGTGCCCGGAGAGTGTCTGCCGTATGCTCGAGCTCGTTAAACTTCGTCTTCTGCGAACGGACCTCGCGCCTAGCAACGAGCACGCCGCCGCTGCCCTTTCAGGTCACGAACTGTCCATGTACAACCACCTGGTTGACGTAGCGTCGCCTGTCGCGTATGTCTTCGAGCATGACGACGACGAGACGTCAGGCCTATAATAATGGTGTAAACGCGCGCATTGGGATAGCATATGAGCAGCTCGACAGAGATCATGGCGCACATGACAACCAATGTCGTGTACGCGTTGGTTGAGCACAAGTTCATTCAGAAGGATGAGCTCGTCGTCAAGGTGGGCAGGACGTCGAGGCCCATTGTTCAGCGACTTTCTCAGTACCCGAAGAACTCAAAGATGATATTCGCCATCCACGTAATTAATCCGCGTGCTTGTGTGGAGGCTGAGACTGTCCTGATCCGGTACCTTCGAGGAGACCCTAGAGTCAAGCCCCGCCGCGACGTTGGGTACGAGTACTACCAACTTGACGCGGCTGATGCATGTGCCGTCTTTCATGAGATGGCCGGTGTCGTCTTCCAGTACGCGTGGACAGGTGGCGTCGACAGTATTGATTGCGGCACCGAGGACGTACCGCCCGACCCCCCCATCTTTGCCGTTGTTGAGCGAGAGAAGGAACGAGAGAAGGAGAGAGAGAAGGAACGAGAGAAGGAGAGAGAGAAGGAACGAGAGAAGGAGAGAGAGAGGGATAGAGAGAAGACGGTCTCTCGACTGGTCGCCAAGATATTCGCGAACGTCTTGAGGCTCAATACCCCACAGAATGTTGAGGTACTTGCATCTCTGCTGTGCCCGGAGCTGCAGCGCCCTTTTCGTGGCGTGCCGTTGCACCCCGATCTTCTGAAGATCGTGTTGATAGAGGAGACACTCGCTGCTCTGGGTTTTTCGTCCCCGTTCGACACTACGACCGTTATCTCGAACCTGATGACGGCATTCGACACCAAGCTGAAGGGAACGCAGATGTTCAGCGACTACGCAAACACCGCTCGACTGTTCCGCCGTGCCTCGTGCGGTGTTCGTGACGGGTGGGACCTGCGCAAGGTGTCCAAGGCAGTTAAGATGATCTTGAACGCCGTGGGTCTGGATGTGGTGAGCGAGACCAAGCGTGTTCAGGTAAAATGCAAACGCACAAAGGAGGAGAGAAACTACCGCCTGTGCCCTGAGAGTGTCTGCCGTATGCTCGAGCTCGTGAAACTTCGTCTTCTGCGCACGGATCTGACGCCGAGCAACGCGCACGCCGCCGCTGCCCTTTCGGGTCACGAGCTGTCCATGTACAACTACCTGGTTGACGTAGCGTCGCCTGTCGCGTACGAATTCGAGACTGAAGACGAGACGTCAGGCCTATAATAATGGTGTAAACGCGCGCATTGGGATACAGCATGTGAGCAGCTCGACAGAGATCATGGCGCACATGACAACCAATGTCGTGTACGCGTTGTTTGAGCACAAGTTCATTCAGAAGGATGAGATCGTCTTCAAGGTGGGCAGGACGTCGAATCCATTTGGTCAGCGACTTTCTCAGTACCCGAAAAACTCAAAGATGATATTCGCAATCCACGTACTTAATCCGCGTGCTTGTGTGGAGGCTGAGACTGCCCTGCTCAGGTACCTTAGCGGAGACCCTCGAGTCAAGCCCCGTCGATACGAGTACTACCAACTTGACGCGGGTGATGCAGGTGCCGTCTTTCGGGAGATGGCCGATGTCGTATTCCAGTACGTGTGGACAGGTAGCGTCGACAGCCTTGATTGCGGCACCGAGGACGTGCCAACCGACCCCCCCATCTTTGCCGTTCTTGAGCAAGAGAAGGAGCGAACGTCTTGAGGCGCAATACCCCAAGGATGCTGGAGCTCGTGAAGCTTCGTCTTCTGCGCACGGACCTCACGCCGCAGCTGCCCTTTCTGGCCACGAGATGTCCATGTATAGACAAGCCATAGTCCATCGGCAAACAATTATTAGATAGATAGATAGATAGATAGATAGATAGATAGATAGATAGATAGATAGATAGATAGATAGATAGATAGATAGGTAGATAGATAGATAGGATAACGCACTTTATCACGACACATGCCGCATCCTCACACACACACGCGTCGCGGAGGCTGCTGTCGAGATCATGATGATGATGCCCACCAACCACTCACGCATTCTCACGCAAACGGCGGAACACGGTCGAATGTCGTGTGTCATGTAAGGATGCGGGGGGCGCTGCTGACACACGTGCCGCTCGACATCCATTTAGGGTTTTGAGATGGGGGGACGGATATAGGGAGGTGTTACAGGATGATGAGTGGACGGAATCATATCCAATGGCTGACCAAGACTTCTTCAGACGATCACCGAGACATGGCATGTTGGTTGGGTTATTTATTTGTTTGTAAAAGATTCTCTACGATTTTGAAGGTTTAAGGGAGCATAACTGATAGTGACCGTTATTAATTGTAAACACAAACAACTGAACAAAAAAGACAAAAAAGATCGCACACAATGAACTCGTCGAGGAAGGTCACGAAGTTCGTCACGCCAACAAACCAAAATGGAGACAAGGGGATTTCAACATTGTCAAAGAAGCGATACTTCGAGATGGAAGAGAGAGTGAAGATGATACTGGGGGGTAAATTACAGGAAGAGGCGGGAATGGTCATGAAGGCGATGCGTGAGATCATGAAGTTTGACCCGAATGTATCAAGGTACAGTGAGGAGGTCAGGGAGGTGCTTGAGGAGAACTCAAGGAAGTGGAGGCAGCGGAATAAGGACGAGAAAAATGCGGTGAGATTAAATTATGGTTTAGAAGTTTTATAGAGAGGTCAAGTAAGATTTTTCATGCCTCACCCTCAAGCTTCTCCACATCCGTCTCTAAAAGAGACGGCGATGTCTCAAGCAGACACTTTATGATGATGAAATGTTTCAAGCAGACGCCTGCTCGAGAAAAACGATTGGTCCACTCTCATCAAGGACGGCGGCATCTGTCGAGTCGAGTCGAGTCGAGTCACATCACATCACATGGCGACCGACCTCTCGTATCACGGCGGAAACTGTCAAGTCGAGTCGAGTCGAGTCACATCACATCACATGGCGACCGACCTCTCGTATCACGGCGGAAACTGTCGAGTCGAGTCACATCACATCACATGGCGACCGACCTCTCGCATTACATGACGGCGGAAACTGTCGAGTCGAGGCACATCACATGGCGACCGACCTCTCGCATTACATGACGGCGGAACCTGTGTCGAGTCGAGTCGAGGCAAAGATAACAAACAACACTTGGATGAACCGTCTCACATTAACATATAACAAGCGGCGGAGCCCCTTTCACCTCCCCACAGCGGAGCGACTGGGGGCGACCGGAGGGGAGCCCCCACAAAAGGGTCCGCGAGGAACCGAGCGGGTGGGCGACCGGAGGGGAGCCCACAGTTCACATCAAGCTTGGAAGAAGCGGTATCGGAGGACACAAGCAAACGGCGGAAAACTGTCGAATGTATCGGAGGACACAAGCAAGATGCGGAACACTGTCGAATGTATCGGACATGCGGAACACTGCGCATCCTCATTGTCTAGTTCATCTGTCTCCAAAAGACACCACGGCGGCTTGCGCGTCACTCATCGTCTCGGAAAGTGGTGTAAACAACTGTTGCAACCCTTTAACGAACCTCATTCTCATATTCACAGCCAGAAAGTTGTTATTAATGTTCCTACACATTAAGGAGGAGGAGGACGACGTCCGCGCGTGCAACGGGAGCCATAACGAGATCGCGCGCATCGCGAAACGAATACTTGGAAACCGCATCGCTGCCGCCGCGAGGAGCACGAACGGAAAGCTATTATGGTACGTATTCGACGGGCGATGGAAGACGGTCGCCAAGTTCCAAGTCAAGCACGAGCTGTCCACCGTTGTTCGAGATCACTTCATGACCGCTCTGCACAAGGAGAGAGCTTACGACATGCAAATAAATATGAGCACAAAGAACGAGACCGCCGAACGGCTAGCGAACATCACCGAGCGCCTCCAGAACACGACCTTCAAGAACAACGTCCTGAAAGAGATGCTAGAGTACTTTTACGACCCGGACTTCATGAAGAAACTCGACGCCGACCCAAACCTCTTAGGGTTCAACAATGGCGTGTGGGAACTCAAAAACGGCGTCTTCCGTCAAGGGCATCCGGAGGACATGGTCTCCATGTCCGTGGGATTCGATTACAATGGTGCAGTGTGCGCGGAATCAGCAGACCGCGTGCGGAAATACTGGGACACGATGCACCCAGATATATACAAACTCATCCACACATTTGCTAGACAGCTGTGCGGAGACAGCGGACAAGAGCTCTTTCACATACACGCCGGAGCCAACGCGTCCGCCTCTAACGGGAGGACAAACTTATTCGAAGTCATGGAGATAGCATTGGGCGACTACATCAGTCGGTTTGTGGACGCGGATGAGGCGGACGCCGCCAAATTCCTCTTCCCACGAGACGCAGGGCTTGTAGAGGCATTCAAGGCAGACGACGGAGCGATGTGCATGGAGTTCCTACGCACCCTTCTACACGCGTGCATACCTTACAGTTCGATATGCCCGATTCGTTAAAGAAGACCAGTGCGATGTACTGAACGCGAACGACGACGCAGTGGCTATGTTCGTCGAAGAGCACGTCGCGGCCAGCCCGGACAGCGCATTTCTGCTGAAGGAGGCCAAAGAACGCTTCAAGACATGCGAGATATTTCAACGGGAAACTCAGCACGATCAAGACGGACCTGGAACGTCACCTAAGCGTCAGGTGTCTAGAGCAAAGCCGCGTCAAAAGCCGCGGAAACGAAATTTGCGAGGGGGTTTTCAAAAGGATACAAGTTGGGTCTAAAGAATCGAATGAATGGAATGAATGAGTCACATCACATCACATCACATGGCGACCTCTCGTATCACGGCGGAAACTGTCGAGTCGAGTCGAGTCACATCACATCACATCACATGGCGACCTCTCGTATCACGGCGGAAACTGTCGAGTCGAGGCGAGTCACATCACATCACATCACATGGCGACCTCTCGTATCACGGCGGAAACTGTCGAGTCGAGGCGAGTCACATCACATGTGACCTCTCGCATTATATGCGGAAAACTCTCGAGTAGAGTCGAGTCACATCACATCACATCACATGGCGACCGACCTCTCGCATCACGGCGGAAACTGTCGAGTCACATCACATCACATCACATGGAGAACGACCTCTCGCATCACGGCGGAAACTGTCGAGTCACATCACATCACATGGCGACCTCTCGCATCACGGCGGAAACTGTCGAGTCACATCACAGAGAGACCTCCATCATCTCATCAAGGACGGCGGAACCTGCGGCTTCTCCACGTGCCACACGGCGGAACCCTGCGGCTTCCCTAAACCCGAAACCCGGCTTTCGTCGTTATAAAACTCGATGCATAATGGAAATGAAAGAGATTTGCGCAGTCAATCAATCGCTCGATTCCAGGATAATCAATCAATCGTACGCTTGCTGTCTGTCTGTCGCCAGAAGCCAAACAGGTGACCATTTGAGTTCAAGATGTCGCATGCATTGGGATGGATGCTAGCAAGTTTCCATGATAGGCGCAGGGAACTAAACCAATGCGTCTCCCTCCCCACCATGCAGGGAAATGCCGAGTGCGAATTGCGATGTTTGTAAAGGTCGGAGGAATTTCGGCTTTGATGGCCGATGCAAGAATTGTGGAAAGAAAATCGTCGGGGAGACAATCAGGACCAACAGGAATGATGATGATCATGTCACCAACAGGAATGAGCCTACAGTGAAGGGGATCCCCTAGATTAGATAAGCTAGACCATGCAGAGCTACCAAAGCTGCTGCGAATGCAGGCAGATGGTGATCAAGTGCGGCATCGAAGCTCATACAGCTAGGGACAGTTGATGATTACATTGTACTTTTTTTAAGGATTATGAAAAGTTGACCAAGTCAACCATATTTTGTAACCGATATTGTCAATACAGAGACTGTGTGTCTCTAGGATATGCCCCAACCCCCCACTCCCACTCCCAGACTCCCAGAGCGACCTCTCGCATCACATGACGGCGGAACCTGTGTCGAGTCGAGTCGAGTCACATCACATCACATCACATCATATGGCGACCGACCTCTCGCATTACATGACGGCGGAACCTGTGTCGAGTCGAGTCGAGTCACATCACATGGCGACCGACCTCTCGCATTACATGACGGCGGAACCTGTGTCGAGTCGAGTCGAGTCACATCACATGGCGACCGACCTCTCGCATTACATGACGGCGGAACCTGTGTCGAGTCGAGTCGAGTCACATCACATGGCGACCGACCTATCGCATTACATGACGGCGGAACCTGTGTCGAGTCGAGTCGAGTCACATCACATGGCAACCGACCTATCGCATCACATGACGGCGGAACCTGTGTCGAGTCGAGTCGAGTCACATCACATGGCGACCGACCTATCGCATTACATGACGGCGGAACCTGTGTCGAGTCGAGTCGAGGCAAAGATAACAAACAACACTTGGATGAGAACCGTCTCACATTAACATATAACAAGCGGCGGAGCCCCTTTCACCTCCCCACAGCGGAGCGACTGGGGGCGACCGGAGGGGAGCCCCCACAAAGGGTCCGCGAGGAACCGAGCGGGTGGGCGACCCGGAGGGGAGCCCACAGTTCACATCAAGCTTGGAAGAAGCGAGATCGTCAGCGGTATCGGAGGACACAAGCAAACGGCGGAAAACTGTCGAATGTATCGGAGATGCGGAACACTGTCGAATGTATCGGAGGACACACGCAAGATGCGGAACACTGTCGAATGTCGTGTGTCAGTCCGTCCGTCCGTCCGTCCATTCATGACTAATACACGGATGCGGTGGCGGATCATCGTCATCGAATGAAGTGTAAACAACCATTTTTAAGCACAGCACACTTCACAAACGAATGAGTTCCTTTGACGAAATCAATGAAGATGTATTGGAGATCATTCTAGCCAATGCGATTTCGAACGAATCACACCTCAAACAAGTGCCTCTCGTTTGCGAAAAGTGGAGATGCGTCACACCCCGGTGTGTCACAAGGATCCACCTAAGACATTATAACAGTTTGGAATACGCATTATCACGCATTTGCAGGCTCAAAGAGTTGAAAATAGGTGTCAATCGGGGGGAATACGTACCCTACAAATCAATGTCGGCTATCGAAGACAAGATCCAAGACATATCGCCGCTGTCCGTCCTCACTGAGTTGGTTCACCTCGACATATCGAACACCTATGTGACCGACATATCGCCACTGGAAGGACTCACTTCATTGACGCACCTCGACATATCGAACACCTATGTGACCGACATATCGCCACTGGAAGGACTCACTTCATTGACGCACCTGGACATATCGAACACCTACGTGGACGAAGACCTATTATCACCTCTGTCCGGACTCACTTCGTTGACGCATCTGAACATATCGCACACACCTCTGTACAACATACAAGCTCTGTACGGACTCACTTCGTTGATTCACCTCAACATATCGAACACCTATGTGACCGACATATCACCCCTGGAAGGACTCACTTCATTGGTGCACCTGAACATTTCGAACACCGACGTGGACGACATATCACCGCTGGCCGGACTCACTTCGTTGGTTCACCTGGACATTTCGAACACCGACGTGGACGACATATCACCGCTGGAAGGACTCACTTCGTTGGTTCATCTTCTGGCATTTTATTGTCCAGTCGAGCGGGGTCAACACTTCAAACATTTGATGATCGGTAAAGACATTGATTGATAAAGGAAGTGCATTTGCGCGGTCCCTGTGCCACAGAATTTCCCCCACATACATGGAAAGCGATTGATTGCCTTTCTTTTCCTCGCAGGATGATGGTCAACAACATGTACCCAACCCTTATTATAGCGGTTGCAACAAACATTGCTCTTTTCATATACTTCCACCGTCGTGCCGAGGCCTATCGTGATGAGACCTATCGTGCTGAGGCCCGTGCTGACAATGAAGCTACTGCCCGTTGTGCGGAAGCTACTGCCCGTCGTGAGGCTGAGGCCCGTGCTGACAATGAAGCTACTGCCCGTCGTGAGGCTGAGGCCCGTGCTGCGGAGGCTAAGGCCAGTCTCAGGCAAGAGTTGTTGTCGTTATCGCCTGATGACGTCGCTGCTATGACTCCTGAACACGCTGGGGAGTATATGACGGCGTGTGCCTCGGTTGGGGTATCAGCATTTCATTTGGATCAGCCGGTATTGTGATAATTGCTTTTTTAAATACATACATGTCACACAATCACCCACCCCCGCAGCACATCTACGCGTTGGCCTGCCCCCAAGAAGAAAGAGCGAATACGCACGCACGCATCGTATACTCACTCTCACACACACACACACGCGGCGGTTGTCGAAGAATCCTCGTCTTGTCCATCTGCATCCACACGACACATGACGCGGTGGCTTTCGACACACGGATGCGCGGCGGATTCTCGTCACTCATCGTCTCGTCTCATACTCGAATGAAGGTGTAAACAACGCAATTTTTTTATATAAAATATATTTTCTCATGTTCCTGCACGCTCTTGCGTCAGATGACGCGATGCGCATTCCAGGCATAATAAAAGACAATTGGGACAAGGGAGACTACGGCCTGGGGCAGATCGCACACTTCCTGCTGAAGGGGTCCGTGAAGAAAACGGGAAAAGGCTGCAGTGACTACTTCATCTTCGAGGAGGACACGTGCCGGTGGGCCAAGGTGGACGAGGGGAGGGTCAAGAGCGTGGTGGTCGAGGCCATGGAGGAGGCGCTGAGGGACGTCGACTTGTGGATAGCAACACAGTCCGCGCATGATGATTTGTTGATCGAGGTCTTCTTGGCAGGGGTGTTGGTATTGTAGGTCGGAGTGTTGGGTTGTGGGGGATTACGATGGCGGGGCAGGGGCAGGGGGGATGGTGTGCTGGTGGGGATCGGCGATCCATAAGGATCCAGCGGAGTGGTAATGGTGAACTTTGCCGGTTGGCAATGTTCTGCGAAAGGAGCTTCTTGTTGAAAGCTGTGGTCGCAAGCAAGCACGTTGATCGTCTGGGATCAATACAGCTCTGTGTGGGATCTCGGTGAGGGCATCTTCCTATACTCACTTCATAGATGTCGGTGACTAGTGGTCGCTCTTGCTTGCTCCAGTCAGAGGACGCAGTGGCAGATCCAAGTATTCTTGGTAGGAAGCGGCAGGCGGAGCAGCGGGAAGTTGGATCCGCACAGGGAGTCTAGATGCTTAACAACTCGGGCCTTCGACTAGTCAGAGGGGAACCGATTCCCGAGTGTCGGAAATCAGCGGCTGTTCTTCGTTAGCGTCTATGGATGGCGCACATAACCTTTTAATGTAAGTTTTTTACAACGGCACAGGCTCGATAGCGGAGATGATGCTATTAAGCGCAACAGGCGCAATCATATAGAATAAGGATGTGTACTGCAAGGTACTGCAGTCACGTGCAGGCCACAGCTGGCGGCCGGCAACACGGGTTCCAGAGGAAGTAGGTACCGGTGTGCACCAGAGGGGAGGGGTGACACGAGGAGTAGGGCCTACGATTTCGACCAAGACCAGGTATGATACGACTTCCAAGGGTCGGGAAGGGAAAACCTGCTTCGAGCCTTCGAAATTTCATCTTGTCAGACCAACCATTTTTTCCGTGATCAAGCATCTCTTCTGGGAAACTTCGCGCAAGTTGCCCCTCGGGATTCTATCCCCCATGGAGTCACCTGCGGCTTCTTCGGTGGCCGCAGGTGAGAAAAATATCAGAATAACAAGCTGGATGTTTTTTTCTTTGTCCCGAGCCCCTGCTTTTTAATTTGCCGATGGGAACAGCGCCCCCTCAGATATAGCTCGCAATGGCAACGAGAGCAATATGTCAGGAAATTGTGCCAATCGGCTCCCGTAGCTGGTGCTGAAGATGCGCTGATGAGCCCGAGCGATTGCGCTGCATGCCACTCGAGCTCTCTGAACCACCTGCCCATTCTGGCGCTGTTCTGTCCGGTACAGAAATTTTAGTTTCCGGAAAACTGTCTGGACGTGTCTAGCGATGAGCCTCAGCCCTGCCTGGCGAGGCTGTCTCGCCTACCTGGGAAACCCACCCACCCCTGCGCGAAGACTCGCCTGTGTCGAAATGGCATTGTATGGCCAACACAAATCATGTAGGGGCGCATGAGGCTCCTGCCTACAGCCTACGCAGGTTTTGCGCAACAGCAAGTAACGGCACGAAGCACCATGAGCCGATACGCGTTGGCTGGGCACTTTCATACCGAAACCAAGGAGGATCAGAAGGCCGGGAAATGAGTTCCTGGAGGGGGAGCAAGTTGAAAGCGACGAAGTTTTGTTTGCAACTTCGAACAATCGATGCTCGCGAGAAGCTGTTCCGACAGGTACCTCGCCCTTCGAAACCCTATCATACTGAGTCCGGGTCGAAATCGTAGCCCCCCCTCCTCGTGTCACCCCTCCTCGTGCCTCCCCTCTGGTGTGCACTATGCCAACTCAGAGACTGATATATAAATCAGTAAATAACAGAAATTAGAAATTAGGTTTGAGTAGGGTTCCTTATTCCTTTGCTTTCCTCAATACCCCTGCCTTGCCCAAACATAGATGGTTTGGGCTGGGCACTGTGTTAGATATACAGACCAATCTAATGGTTGCCTGTATCCTGAAGAGCTTTTATACATTTCCTCTTCAGGGTAGTACCCTTGTGGCTAATATAAGTTATGAATTCTTTTGTCCTAGACTGGATTTTTTGTTAGAAATCCCCCCTTCCTCGTTTTGTTAGAAATCCCCCCTTCCTCGATTTGTTAGAAATCCCCCCTTCCTCGTTTGTAATCCCGGGAATTTTTAATCCCAGAATACCCAGGATTGGGGGGAATGTTATGATACTATATACAGCCGTATCATACACGACTGCCTGAGCCGCCTAACCGGTCAGGATGGCTTCCTACCTGCCCAGTCCTGGGGTCGGGGTGTTGCCCGGCATCGCCCGGCTACACTAGCGCAGAAATAAACTAACCTAGGTTCTGCTATACACGAAGAGGACTACTTGAGTTGTCCTCCCCTTGTACTGATATCGCTATCGTTGGTCAGGGTGATCAGGGTGGTAGTGGTGCGGTTGGTAGGGTTGTTGGCGGTGGTGGTGCGGGTTTGGGTGATTAAGGTGGGGGTGTGGTGATCATAGTGGGGTTGGTGGTGGGGGTGGGGATTAGGGTGCGCCCTAACATCCTTTAATGATAACGCCTGGTGGGGCGTGGTGTTAAGGGAGCCCATCGTACGCGGGTGGGGAGCGGTCTCCTACCTCAACTGGACAAGCTACCATCGCGGTAGACGACGACCTCTCCCCTTGTAACATTATCATAATACCAAATAACAGTTTCTAGGTTAGTATGTCCCAGTCGAGGGGTCAGCCTATGAGTCTATGACATGCCTAGGTCAGTCTGTGACAGTCCAGGGGAAAGCCAAATAGGCTGACAGACTTGCCCAACCGTGACAAGAAGGGCTGAAAAGAAAAAGCATTGAAAAAGCTTAGAAGGCATTTGCTTGAAAGCACACCCCTATTGATCATGTGCGAGCCCAATAGGCTGAAGAGATATCCCCAATAGCGAGAGAGTTGGATGATTTTGTATTTTTAAGACAATTTATGTAACATGTTCCTTCTCATTTGCAGCTATTTGGGCCATATCTCAACACAATATCAGCTTGCGACTGTACCGCATCCTCTGAAGAATTTGAATAATTAAGAATTGGATAAGAAAAGATATCAGTGATGGATAAATGAATAAGATACGGAAAAGATAATAACAGAAAACCGAGAAAACAATATAAAGTTCCAGAAAAAAATCCGGACCAAAAGCTAAATCGAGGCAAATACCCCCCCCCCCCCCCCCCCCCCCCCCCCCCCCCCCCGCCCTCTATTGGATTTATCCCAATTTAGCTTTAGCTTTTGGTCCGATTTAGGTCCTGACCAAAATCGATTTCGTAGTGTGACCACTTAGATTTTGGTGAAAAGTTAAATCGACCAAAAGCGGACCAAAATCGGCCAGACCAAAAGCAGTGTGACCGACCCCTTGGTGGTTAGTGGTCGCGGTAAGTGGTCGGTTACTGTTCGCGTCTGCTCTGGTCACGACCACCAACCGATAACCGACATCCCGATATCGCAGCCTAGTACCGCCTTAGTTTCGTTTCTCGCTATACCGAGATCATAAGCCCCATTCCCTCCTTGCGAAGCAAACCTTGTATTGGTTGCACTTTTGTGCATGACCAAATCCAGCCTGCTCCTGCTAATTTCCCCCACCAGCCTCGAATATTTTTTACACGTACTCCCTTACTTACGAGTTAGTACAGGCCCTCAGAGACGGAGAGACCGACAGCGTAGAGACCAACAGCGGACAGCTCCCTGACGCGTTAGTACAGACCCTCAGAGACAGAGAGACCGACAAAAGCATTCGGTCGTGACGGTGAGCTTGAGGAGGAGGTTGATCCCCCCCCCCCCCCCAACACCCACACCCACACCCAACACCCACACCAACACCCACATCTCACCCACACACCCCACCAGCAACCCCACCTTTCGTGCTCAACATCTCACCTCCGGGTTATCACTGGGCGTACCTTGTAAATGGAGCATGCCCCCCCCCCCCCCCCCACCTCTCTTTAACCCCTCACCCCCCCATCTCCCCCCCCACCCCCCCCCACCCACCCACCCACCCCCTCTCTCCTCACCCCTCACCCCCCCTCTCACCCCACCCACCCACCCCACACACACACACCTCTCTCTCACCCCCTCACCCCCCCCTCTCACCCCCCCCGACCTGGTCATCACTGGACGTACCTTGTGAATGGAGCATGTCCCTCCCACACCACCACACCTCTCTCTCACCCCTCACCCCCCCTCTCACCCCCCCCGACCTGGTCATCACTGGGCGTACCTTGTAAATGGAGCATGTCCCCCCCCCCCCCCACCCCCCCCACCCACCCCCACCCACCCACCCACCCACCTCTCTCTCACCCCTAACCCACCTCCTCCCCCCCCCCCCCCCCCCCCCCCCCCACACACACACACCTCTCTCTCACCCCTCACCCCCCCTCTCACCCCCCCCACCCACCCCACACACACACCACCTCTCTCTCACCCTCACCCCCCCTCTCACCCCACCCGACCTGGTCATCACTGGGCGTACCTTGTGAACGGAGCATGTCCCCCCCCCCCCCCCCCCCACCACAACACACACACACACAAACACACACACTCCTCTCTCTCACCCCTCACCCCCCCTCTCACCCCCCCCCCCCACACACAACCTTTCTCTCACCCCTCACCCCCCCTCTCACCCCACCCGACCTGGTCATCACTGGGCGTACCTTGTGAATGGAGCATGTCCCTCCCACACCACTACACCTCTCTCTCACCCCTCACCCCCCCTCTCACCCCCCCCGACCTGGTCATTACTGGGCTTACCTTGTAAATGGAGCATGTCCCCCCCCCCCCCCCCCCACACACCACACACACACACACACACTCCTCTCTCTCAACCCCTCACCTCCTCTCTCCCCCCCCCCCCCCCCACCCCCCCCACCCCCACACACACCCCTCTCTCTCACCCCTCACCCCCCTCTCACCCCACCCACCCACCCCACACACACACACCTCTCTCTCACCCCTCACCCCCCCTCTCACCCCACCCGACCTGGTCATCACTGGGCGTACCTTGTGAATGGAGCAAGTCCCTCCCACACCACCACACCTCTCTCTCACACCTCACCCCCCCCTCTCACCCCACCCGACCTGGTCATCACTGGGCGTACCTTGTGAATGGAGCATGTCCCCCCCCCCCCCCCCCCCCCCCCCCCCCCACACACACACACACAACACACCACTCTCTCTCTCACCCCTCACCCCCCTCTCACCCCCCCCGACCTGGTCATCACTGGGCTTACTTGTGAATGGAGCATGTCCCCCCCCCCCCCCCCCCACACACACACCAACACCACACACCACACACACTCTCTTCTCACCCCTCGCCCCCCCTCTCACCCCCACCACCACCCACACCCACACCCACACCCTCTCTCTCTCACCCCTCACTCCTTCTCTCACCACCCCTCACCCCCCCCCCCACCTAGTAATCACTGGGCTTACCTTGGAAATGGAGCATGTCCCCCCCCCTCCCCCCCCCCCCCTCTCTCACCCCTCCCCCTCCCTCTCCCCCCCCCCCAATCTGGTAATCACTGAGCTTACCTTGTGAATGGAGCATGTCCCCCCCCCCCCCCCCCCCCCCCCTCCCCCCGCCGCCACACACACACACACCTCTCTCTCCTCCCCCCTCCCCCCCCTTCCGACCTGGTAATCACTGGCCTTACCTTGTGAATGGAGCATGTCCCCCCCCCCCCCCCCCCCCCCCCCCCCCTCCCCCCCGCCTCTCTCTCCCCCCCCCCCTCTCCCCCCCCCCCCCGACCTGGTACTCACTGGACTTACCTTGTGAATGGAGCATGCCCCCCCCCCCCCCCCCCCCCCCCCCCCCCTTCCCCCCCCGCCTCTCTCACCCCCCCCCCCCCCCCTCTCACCCCCCCGACCTGGTACTCACTGGGCTTACCTTGTGAATGGAGCATGTCCCCCCCCCCCCCCCCCCCACCCCCCCACCCCCCACCCCACCCCCACCTCACCTCTCTCTCACTCCCCCAGACCTGGTAATCACTGGGCTTACCTTGTGAATGGAGCAAGTAAGCGCCCTAGGCCTGGAGCTCACAGTTTTGGGCGTTACATGTGCCCAACCCTTACCCATTATAAACTTAAAAATATAAACTAATTAAATGATTACGAATAATATATATACATATATATATATATATATATAATTAATATAATTAATACGCGCCCAACCGTTACCCATTATAAACATGGCCCCCCCCCCCCCACCCACCCACCCACCCACCCACCCACCCACCCACACACACACCACACACACACAATTGTTCTACAGCATCCACCACACATACACACAAACATACACACAAACAGGCAAACATACACACACAAACATAATTTACACATCCACCACACATCCACACGCATACACCAAACATCCACCACACATACACACATACACACAAACATACACACACAAACATAATTTACACATCCACACGCATACACACGCATACACCAAACATCCACCACACATACACACATACACACAAACAGACACACAAACAGACGTACACACGTGTGGGTGGGTGGGGGGTGGTGAGAGGCTAGGGGGGTAGAGCGCAACAGTATTTGACTAGGAGGTAGGAGAGGGTGCAGGGGGGGAAGTGGTAGAAGGAGGGAGGAGAGGAGTGGTAGGGGAGGGAGGAGGAGGGGGTGGGGGGAGTGGTTACGGGAGGGAGAAGGGGAGGGGAGTGGTACGGGAGGGATGGGGGGAGGGGAGTGGTCGGGGAGGGAGGAGGGGGGGTGGGGGGGAGTGATTACGGGAGTGAGGAGAGCTATTGGTATGGGCTTGTTAGGGTCGGTGAGGAAAGGATGGGAGGGGAGAGTAGGGGAGGGGGTAGGGGAGAGGTATGTTAGTGAGGAGAGGAGTGGTCGGGTCTTCCGTCTTGCGGGGCTAGTCGTGCGTTTTACTTTGGCTGGCGGGAGCGGTCGGGCGGGGGGGGGCGGGGCTCGTCTTTTGTCTTCCTTCGTTTGTGGGCTTGGTTTGTCGGGTTTCGCGGCTGGTGGGTCGGGCGGCGCGGGCCGTGGCCTGTCGGGCTGAACGGGGCTTTTTCTGGGCTAGGTCTTCGGTGCCTGCCTTGTCGCTGCGTGCGGTAGTGGCACGCCGGGAGTCAGGTTCTGGATGGAAGACACAGTGTAGCACTCTTTTCCACAGCGGCGGCTGTTTCCAGCGCAGCCGTGGATTCCACACTCATACAGCCCCCCCCCACCCCCCCTGCCCTCCCCCCCCATCTCACACACTACCTATACATAACATACACACACACCAACCCGCGCACACAACCACAACACACCGCACGCACACCCCTCCCACCTCCACGTCTCCCACATCCCACTCCGACACTGCCCACCTGCCCACAACCCACTGGGATAAAAAATAAAGAGAGCCCACTACTCTCCACTTCCCCACCTCACGAACGATGGGCGACCTATAGACCGCTCGGTAGAAGGGCAGCTTCAATGAAGCTGAGAAGGAAGGGGAACCAGAAACCGTGACGGACTAAGTATAAGAAAGGAGAGCAAAGAATAGTAAGTTACACAGCCGCTCTCACAGCACATCCCGCGAACGTCCGAGCACTCTCAGGCGCACCGGCTCCGCACCCTCGCCCGGTGGGCCCGACAATGACGGGTTGCGATGGACCCCCCCTTACAGACCCCCACAATATACCCGCTCTTGCGATCACCCACCTCAAGTGCCCAAATGAGTGGAAACTAGGCCCACACCTACACTAGATGCCAACTCCAACGGAATAGTCTACGCCCCACCGTCGCTTCCACCACGTGTGGGGTGGCCCGCACTCCCACTGCCCCACTCCGCCACTCCAACCAGCGCCACTCCCTCCTCCCCCTCCCCCCATCTCTCGTCACCCACGCTCCCCCTCGCCAGAGCCCACCTCACCCACGCCCCCACATGGCCCGCTCACCGGCTCTCCCACTCCCCCCCTATCCCCCCGTCCACCCTCCCCTCACCACTCCCCCTTAAAGCAGCCCCTCCTGCGCCACGCTCCCCTTCCCATTCCCCCTCTGCCCCCTACCCCCTCCCCCCCCTAGGCTCCCGGAGCCCTGCTCGCCCCTATCTGCCCCTCCCAGTCCCTCTCCTCCCTCCGCCCTCCCCCCTCTCCCCCTGCCCCTCTCCCACCACGCACAGGGTCCCCCCTCTCCAAAGGCCCAAGAATCAATCTAAACGGATCCCGCTCCCTCATCACCGCTCCCCCCGGCTCACCTCTGCCACCTTATTTTACCCACTCCCCTCTCCCATCCCGGCTCCCGACCTACGCTCCACCACTCCCCTTGAACTCTCCCCAAAAAAAAAACTCCCACTCCCACCCCCTTCTACCCAATGCAGCTACGCACCATGGGCAATTGTTGTGCCAAGCCAACTGCCTTTGAAGACAGGTCATCAGATGGGGGCTTAGCCCCCACAACGAATGAAATCAGGGGGCTGGAGGACATTGGCAACACCACAATACACGAGGGGGCTGCGCCCAAGGCAGTGGGGGCTGTGCCCACATTGCTAGAGGGTTGGTCTGCTGCCCCCTCTACTGCCCCCTCTTTCTCACCCTCTACAGTCCATTCAGCTACAGTCCCGTCTGCAAACTCAGCTACAGCAGCAGCCGCAGAAGTAGCTATACCAAAAATCTTAGCTACAAACTCAGCTACGACTTCAGCTACAACAGCAGCCACTCCAGATGACCTAGCCACAAGCGCAGCTGCTCAGCTACAACACTGCATTGCCAACGCTACAACTTCAGCTACAACACTAGCTATACAGCCAGCTACAACTGCTGCTACAACGCCTGCTACAGCCTCAGCTGCAGCAGCTTCAGCTGGAACTTCATCATTAAGTACAGTCTCAGCTACAATAACAGCTAAAACAGCAGCTATAATATCAGCTACAACAGCAGCTACATATCAGCTACAATATCAGCTACAGCAGCAGCTGCATCTAGCAATATCATCTGCAACACTTTCAGACACTGTGGCACGCGAAACAGAACAGGTACACTTAGCTACATTGTCAGCTACAAGCTTAGCAAAAATGATGATGAATGATAAGTCAGCTACACTGCCAGCTACGCTGTCAGCTGCACTGTCAGCTACACCTACAAGATCAGAGGATGTTTCCATTGCTGAGCTGTCCTGCTCCCGCCCCAGACTCCTACACAAAGCCCCCTTAACTGACAGGCTGTCACCCAATTCGGCAAATTCAGTTGCTGAGCTGTCCAGCTCCCGCCCCGGACTCCCGCACAAGGCCCCCTTAACTGACGGGCTGTCACCGTATTCAGTTTATTCAGTTGAACCCTGCAAGATCGTGAAGCTTAACACAGCTGGGTCACAAGCTCAACGCCAGGCTGTGCCCAATGCCAGGCTGTACGCTGGCAGCCTGTCGAAACCAGGAAGAGAGTCAGCTGAGGCAGGAGGCCAGCTTTCGACGGACAATCAGCCAGGTCAGCAAGCATTTGCCAGCAAGGCAGCGGACAGCCTGTCAGAACCAGCAAGAAAAGGCCAGACTAAGAAAAGGCCAGGCCAGCAAGCCTTTGCCAGCAAGGCAGCTGACAGCCTGTCAGAACCAGCAAGAAAAGGCCAGTCAAAGAAAAGGCCAGGCCAGCAAGCCATCGCCAGCAAGGCAGCAAGCAGTAGCTGGCCAATGGATTGGCTGAAGCAGCTGACGCAGCGCTACTCTTTTGCCAGCAAGGCAGCAAGCGCTAGCTGGCCCATGGATTGGCTGAAGCAGCTGCCACAGCGCTACTCTTTTGCCAGCAAGGCAGCAAGCGCTAGCTGGCCCATGGATTGGCTGAAGCAGCTGAAGCAGCGCTACCCTTTTGCAAGCTGTCGCGAGGAGCCTTCGGAACATGGTGGTGGTAGCTGTCATAAGGCCCGCTCATCATGTACAATGCTGAATGGTAAGGCTTTTATTTGTTTCACTTTTTACTTTTTACTTTTTAAACTTCTTTTTCTTTACTTTTTTTGTGCCACACGAAAGAAGGGAGCAGGCCATTTGTTGGGTTGATGTTTGGTGTTTGGTGTGGGTTGGGTTGGTTTAGTTGGGGTTGGGGTTGGGGTTGGGGTTGGTTGGGCCATTTGTTGGGTTGGTGTTTGGTGTGGGTTGGGTTGGTTTAGTTGGTGTTGGTGTTGGTTGGGTTTGGGTTTGGGTTAGTGTTTGGTGCTGGTGTGCAGGTGAATGATTTATTTAATTACTCATCACATGGAGGGGTCTCTCAGCGAAGAAGTAGGCCCGCTCATCAAGTACAATGCTGAATGGTAAGTCTTTTATTTTTTTTACTTTTTACACTTTTCACTTTTTACTTTCTACTTTTCTAGCTTTTTATTTTTTGCTTTTTACTTTCTATTATTACTTTTTACCAGGGGGGGGGGGGGGGGGGGGGGGGGCAACTTCTAACCAAAATGGGGGGGGGGCCCAAAATGACCCCATCGTCCAACTTTGTAGATATCATAGAGAGGATGAAGAATCCGGTTTTATTTCTTAATTTGGCCCAGTAGAAAAAAAGGAATGTTCCTCCTAAGTTTTGGGCCGCCGGGGGGGGGGGAGGGGGGGGGGGGGGGGGGGGGGTCCAGGGAAAAATCTGACATATCAAAAAATTAGGTACTTTTCAGCAGGGGGCCCATAGGAAGTTTTTTTCATTTACCTATGTCAGAAGGTTTTGTAATCTGCCTTACCCCCCCCCCCCCCCCCCCCTAAAGGCCCATATCTCCTGGCCCAGAAATTATAGTTTGGGGTTCAAAGTAGGGTCTATAGTGATCTCCTTGACGAGCTCTATCCATTTGTGGTCTTACATTTGGATTTGATCAAAGTTTGACAACATGGTCAAGCAAACACCCTTTCCTAGCCCTGATTCTGAGCTGACCTACCTAGTGTTGTTGTTT
Source organism: Chlamydomonas sp. ICE-L (assembly GCA_013435795.1). Lineage (NCBI taxonomy): Eukaryota > Viridiplantae > Chlorophyta > Chlorophyceae > Chlamydomonadales > Chlamydomonadaceae > Chlamydomonas > Chlamydomonas sp. ICE-L. The sequence goes on along the minus strand of JACBWV010000613.1, from coordinate 400,779 downwards.
GAGAATTTGAAGGTGGTGTTAAGCCTAAGTCGCATGCCTAAGTACCCTCCTTATACCCAAGAAGTTTGGGGAGGAAAGATTGAGTTTCTGGTTTGACCCAACCTTCACACTTGGTGTACTTAGAACCTGTGGAGGTCACTACTCAACCAGGTATTTTGTAGCGCCAATTTGTCCCTAGGGCTAGCAAAAAGCGCAAAAATTGGGGGCTTGGGACCAGGGGGGCCTGGAAGCGACTGGGGGGTGAATGGGGACACACATTAGGCACAAATTGGCGCTACAAAATCTCTGGTCCCTAGCGCAAAAATTGGGGGCTTGGGACAAGGGGGGCCTGGAAGCGACTGGGGGGTGAATAGGGACACACATTAGGCACAAATTGGCGCTACAAAATCTCTGGTCCCTAGCGCAAAAATTGGGGGCTTGGGACAAGGGGGGCCTGGAAGCGACTGGGGGGTGAATAGGGACACACATTAGGCACAAATTGGCGCTACAAAATCTCTGGTCCCTAGCGCAAAAATTGGGGGCTTGGGACAAGGGGGGCCTGGAAGCGACTGGGGGGTGAATGGGGACACACATTAGGCACAAATTGGCGCTACAAAATCTCTGGTCCCTAGCGCAAAAATTGCAAACCGCTTTTTATAGCTTTTTAGGCCCACTTGTTTTTACTTTATATCTTTATGTGCTAGCCCTAGGGCCCAGGGATTTTGTAGCGCCAGTTTGTGCCGAAACAGGGTCAGTCAACAAAAGTAGCGATATTTATAATAATATTTATAATTATTTAATTATATTTATTTAAAATTTATATTTATTTAAAATTTATATTTATTTGCTCAACCTATTTTATTATTTATTATTTTTTAGTATTTTGTAGCGCCAATTTGTGCCTTAACAGGGTCAAAAGTAGCGAGGGCTATATGTAGCAGATGTTCATCAAGGACAAAGCTGGTTGGTAACAGGGTACTTCCAAGCGCGCGCTTTTGCGCGCTGGCGAGCTGCCTTTTTGAGCCCCACTGCGCGTTTCCATCCTCATCCTTATCCTCATCCCCATCCTCATCCTCATCCTCATCCTCATCCTCATCCTCATCCTCATCCTCATCCTCATCCTCATCCTCCTCACACTCCTCATCACACTCCTCACAATCCTCACACTCCTCACACTACTCACACTACTCACACTTCTCACACTTCTCACACTCTTCACACTCCTCCTCCTCCTCCTCCTCCTCAAAATCATCATCATCATCATCATCATCATCATCATCATCATCATCATCATCATCATCATCATCATCAACACCAACACCAACACCAACACCAACACCAACACCAACACCAACACCAGCACGAACACCAACACCAACACCAACCCAAAGAAAACCCAAAGACAAACCCAAAGAAAAAAACAAAGAAAAAAACAAACAGAAAACGAAAAAAACCCAACCCAACCCAACCCAACCTATTCCCCCTCCCCTCAGGACTGCTCTTCGTTGTAATGTAATGTAATGTAATGTAATGTAATGTAATGTAATGTAACAACCCAAAGAAAAAACCAAAGACAAACCCAAAGAAAAAAACAAACAGAAAACAAACAAAAAACAACCTAACCCACCTATCCCCCCTCCCCTCAGGACTGCTCCTCGTTGTAATCCTTCTCCTCCTCCTCCTCTTCTTTTTACCATGGAAGGGCCCTATGGTGCTGGACCTGTCAACCAACCTAACCAACTCCTCCATCCACTCGATGGGAGCCCCAACTGTCCCAACCGACTCTGTCATCCCTGCTGAGCTGGACCTGTCAACCAACTCAACCGGCCCCCACCCACTCAATGGGCGACCCAACCGACTCTGTCATACCTGCTGAGCTGGACCTGTCAACCAACCTAACCAACTCCTCCATCCAATCGATGGGCACCTCAACCGCCCCAACCGACTCTGTCATCCCTGCTGAGCTGGACCTGTCAACCAACCTAACCAACTCCTCCATCAACTCGATGGGAGCCCCAACCGCCCCAACCTACTCTGACATCCCTGCTGAGCTGGACCTGTCAACCAGCCTAACCAACTCCTCCATCCATCCATTGGGGGCTTTGGACAAGGAGGGCCTGGAAGCATCTGGGGAGTGAATGGAGTCACATTGGGGGCTTTGGACAAGGGGGGCCTGGAAGCAACTGGGGAGTGAATGGGGTCACATTGGGGGCTTTGGACAAGGGGGGCCTGGAAGCAACTGGGGGGTGAATGGGGACACATTGGGGGCTTTTGACAAGGGGGCCTGGCAGGGGGGGCTGTGGATTATACATCCGCGTCTACTTCTACCAACTGCCCCCCTACTTTGACATGGGAGGGCACAGCAGGGGGCCTGGTCAAGCCTCCCTTGCCCAACTCTACCAACTACCCCCCTACTATGACACGGGAGGGAACAGCAGGGGGCCTGGCCAAGGCCCCCTTGCCCAACTCTGCCAAGGAGCACAACCCAGCGGTACAACGGTGTCCGGGCAATGTAGCTGAGCATGTAGCTTAGTCTGACCTGGTTACTTCAGCATAACCAGAGAATACCATAACCAAAGTGTGTAGCTGAGCATATAGCTGAGCATGTAGCTGAGCATGCAGCCGAGTCTGACCTGGTTACTTCAGCATAACCAGGGAATACCATAAGCAAAGTGTATAGCTGAGCATATAGCTGAGCTTGTAGCTGAGCATGTAGCCGAGTCTGGCCTGGTTACTTCAGCATAGCCAAAGCATACCATAACCAAAGTGTGTGGCTGAGCATATAGCTGAGCATGTAGCTGAGCATGTAGCCGAGTCTGACCTGGTTACTTCAGCACAACCAAAGCATACCATAACCAAAGTGTGCAGCTGAGCATGTAGCTGAGCATGTAGCTAAGTCTGATCTGGTTACTTCAGCATAACCAGAGCATACCATAACCAACAAGTGTGTAGTTGAGCATGTAGCTGAGTCTGACCTGTTTTTGTCTGCATTCCCAGAGCATACCCTAACCAAAGTATGTAGCTGAGCATGCAGTTGAGCATGTGGCTGAGCATGTAGCTGAGTCTGTCCTGGTTACGTCAGAGCATAACCAGAGCATACCGCAACCAACAAGTGTGTAGCTGAGCATGTAGCTGAGTCTGTCCTGGTTACGTCAGCAGAACCAGAGCATACCATAAACAAAGTGTGTGTGTAGCTGAGCATGTAGCTGGGCACGTAGCTGAGTCTGACCTGGTTACGCCAGCATAACCAGAGCATACCATAGCCTGCGTCCTGAGTCGCAACTAACCCGCAACCGACCCATAACCGACCCACAACCTACCCATAGCCTGCGCCCTGTGACTCAACCGACCCACAAGCTGCGCCTGCGACGCAACGGACCCTCCCAACGATGCATATCGAGATGCAGCGGACCCTTCGACATTGCTTCTGCGACGCGTGATGCAGCGTCCAGAACAACCCTGTGTGTATGTTACAGTCCAGGGGTAGGTCAAATAGGCTTATTGACTTTCCCAACCGTGTAGGAAGGGCTTAACAAGAAAAAGCATTGATAAACTGAACCCAAAACAATCGTTTTACCGACGCGTAGGGATCGGCAATATGATATCATATGTTATCATGTAATCATATGATATCATATCATATCATATGATGCCGGTGGTCTGACGAGGTAACTTTGGCCTGGGGCATCAAATCATATGATATTAAATTATATGATTGATGTATGATATCATATGAATATATGATATCATACTCGTCTTTGGTCAACATCATATGATTTGCCGTTCCCTACCAAGGCGTGATGCAGCGTCCTGAACAACCTTGCCACCTTTTGCTTTTAAATTGAAAATTAATACGCCATGCTACAGGCATGCGATTGAGGGAACCCTCCCGTTTGCATGCATGTGTACATACTGGAGACCAGCTACCATGTTGGGTTTATTTGGGTTTACAGACCCTCTGCGCCTGAGCTTGGACTACCGCGCTACAGCACAGAGGGAAGTTCTCTACCTCCCCCAAGGCGGCAAATCACCTGTTTGCTTTATATTTAGCCTGATAGCCGGTTAGGGGAGCTGCCTAGTAGCTGCTGCTTAATTTTCACCCCAAATCACCTGTTTGCTTTATATTTAGCCTGATAGCCAGTTAGGGGAGCTGCCTAGTAGCTGCTGCTTGATTTTCACCCCAAATCACCTGTTTGCTTTATATTTAGCCTGATAGCCAGTTAGGGGAGCTGCCTAGTAGCTGCTGCTTGATTTTCACCCCAAATCACCTGTTTGCTTTATATTTAGCCTGATAGCCAGTTAGGGGAGCTGCCTAGTAGCTGCTGCTTGATTTTCACCCCAAATCACCTGTTTGCTTTATATTTAGCCTGATAGCCAGTTAGGGGAGCTGCCTAGTAGCTGCTGCTTGATTTTCACCCCAAATCACCTGTTTGCTTTATTTTTAGCCTGATAGCCAGTTAGGGGAGCTGCCTAGTAGCTGCTGCTTGATTTTCACCCCACCACACCCCACCCCACCCCACCACACCACACCATAAACAGTGATTTTTGTGGGTATCGCAAGTTGTGTTTGTGTATGTGTCCCGCATCAGCCCCGTTCGGAACGGGATGGCTCTATCGCACACCACCACCACCACCACCACCACCACCACACCCACACCCACTCCCACCACACCCACCACCACCACCACCACACCCACCACACCCACACCCACCACACCCACACCCAACACATTGAGTAACTTGATAAGAGTAACTCGTTTGTGTATGTGTCCCACGTCAGCGTCCTGAACAACCTTGCCTCCTGTTCCTTTTCCGTAGCTCGATATGAGTAACTTGATTTGAGTTGCTCATGATCCGTTAATAACTTGATATCATTAAATAGCTCGATATAAGTAACTCATAATGTGTTAATAACTTGATATAAGTAACTCATATTGTGTTAATAACTTGATATAAGTTACTCATAATGTGTTAATAACTTGATATAAGTAACTCATAATGTGTTAATAACTTGATATAAGTAACTTTTTAATAACTTGATATAAGTAACTCATAATGTGTTAATAACTTGATATAAGTAACTTTTTTAATAACTTGATATAAGTAACTTTTTAATAACTTGATATGATCATGAGTACCTCTTATCAAGTCACTTATGATGCGGTAATAACTTGATATAAGTAACTTTTTAATAACTTGATACGGTATGAATATCTCTTATCAAGTTACTCATGATGCGGCAGGCTCAAAAGTATCAGTCGCTTCCGAAATAAAGTAACCTATGGAGCCTGTCTACATATTTAGTCACCCACACTGTGCCATTCTGGGAGTTCGGGGTCCAAACTTACAGCGCTAGGTAAAACCTTTCTCTAGTAACCGAGCCAAGTCCAGTGGTGACGTTTTTCCGGATGATCTATTGCGAGGCTCCAAACCTATTTTAACACTTAAGCGCTTTCCGGACCTCTGCAGCGTGTTTGGGCATGGAGGGATACAGATGTTTCTTACATGGTGGGTATACTAGACTCATCTTGCATGCACATGTGGCACCCATTCAAATTTGAACTGACTATTGAGGATGGAGCTCCATGCAATGGGTCAAGTGCTCATATAGGGGCCTACATGCTGGGGTCCATACCCATTTAGGTTAATGTGTGTGCCCACGACACACACCAGCATCAGAGTAGCACAACATGCTTACCAGTCTGACCCCCCAAGTACACCTATGGAGGCAACAATACATTTGGGGCTGGTGTGCCTTGTGTAATATAGCGTACTTCTGACATGCCCCAACACCAAAGTTAATTTGACAATCCAAAGGGGAAAAATGGAGGAACTGGTTTACAGCTCCCTAGTCATTGCTTCACAACACATGATGACACATGCATAATATAAGCCATCATTTGTGTTATATCCATAAATGTCACCCAAGTGGTTTAGGAGGGTGGTTGACATGTGGCAAATTTTAAAAGATGACTACAACTTTTAAACAAGCCTACGGTAATAACTTGATATAAGTAACTTTATAATAACTTGATATAAGTAACTTTTAATAGCTTGCTATGATCAGAACGCCGGCATCATATGGTATCATATGGTGACATGATATCATATGATATCATATTGCCGATCCCTAATTATGAGTAACTTGATATGAGTAACTTGATATGAGTAACTTGATATGAGTAACTTGATTTGAGTGACTTGATTTGAGTAACTTGATTTGAGTAACTTGATCAGAGTAACTTGATCAGAGTAACTTGATAAGAGTAACTTGATATGAGTAACTTGATATGAGTAACTTGATATGAGTGACTTGATTTGAGTAGCTTGGTATGAGTAACTTGATATGAGTAACTTGATTTAAGTAACTTGAAATGAGTAACTTGAAATGAGTAACTTGATAAAAATAACTTGATTTGAGTAACTTGATTTGAGTAACTTTATATGAGTGACTTGATATGAGTGACTTGATTTGAGTAACTTGATATGAATGACTTGATATGAGTAACTTGATTTGAGTAACTTGATTTGAGTAACTTGAAATAAGTAACTTGATTTGAGTAACTTTAAATGAGTTATTCATGATGCGTTAATAACTTGATATGAGTAACTGTTTATTAACTTAGTATGAGTTATGATGTGTTAATAACTTGATATCATTAACTTTTTAATCACTTGCTATTAGTAATTGTTTTATAACTTGATATGAATAACTTGATATGAAATACTCATGATCAGTTAATACTTTGATGTTATTAACTTGATATGAGTAGCGTTCTGATAACTTGATATGAGTAATTGGAAAAAAGAAAAAAGCGCCTGGATGGCCGCGGTGTTAAGGGGACCCTCCTGTAAGCCGCAGCTGTGGAAAGTCACCATGGAAGACACAGTAAGTGTCACCTTCCTAGCAGTAGGGACTCCTCCATGCGACGTGTGGCAAGAATGCTCGTACATTAGGCAATATATTCTCTGTGCAGCTTACAGATGAGTTTGCGACTGCTCCTTAGATGGAGAGATTGGTAATAGGTGCAGGGTACTTCAAATGGCCAAATTGGCCAGCGCTTTAGCGCACTTGAAAACAAAAAAACTGCGCTTTGTAGTGAAAAAAACGCAAAATTTGCTTGCAGCGCCCACAAGGGGTTGCAAAAACTGCGCTTAAAGCGCAGAGGGGGTCAAAAAGTCAGCGCTCAAAAGCGCAAAAGCGCGCGCTTTGAATTACCCTGCTGTGGAGGAAAGGGACATGTAAAGAACACCTGCCCCAGCAAGTTGAAGTCCCATTCACCATCCCACTCTAGAGCAGGGTAATTCAAAGCGCGCACTTTTGAGCGCTGACTTTTTGACCCCCTCTTTTTGACCCCCTGAAAAGCGCGCGCTTTGAATTACCCTAAATAGGTGTGATGGGCATGATACCAGCTGTGCCTATGGTGAAGACTGGGCAGTTGACAAGGAATCCTTGTTGCTGAAGGATACGTTGGAGCTTTTTAGGTTTGTGGGGTGCCTTCAAAACCCTCCTGCCTCCGTGTGGTCAGCAGGCTGTGCTGCTGGCCAGTCTCGGCAGTGATGTAACGAACCCTCTCCCTCACCACCGACCTACTTCCCAGAAGGGGGACATGATAGACAATGTCGTGATCAAGGGCCGGTCCGTATCCAATGCCACGGCGTCTGAGCCTGCAGGCGGGAATTGAACCTGAGACCTCTCGATGTGTAGAGCTGATCGAGGGCCAGGCCGTTTCCAATGCCACATAGTTCACATAATCACAGTGGTAACAGCTCTCTTTTTTTTTTTTTCATAACGATTGTGCTGGGTTGACTTACGTTTTTTCTGTTAGGGGCATTATCACTACATATTCAGGTGCTCGTAGCGTGTGCCCTTAATTGGTCTCTAGTTTTTTTGGCTCAGCCCTCTTCTCTTGTTTTTGTTGGGCTTGGTGCTCTGGATAGATTACCTGCCTCGGCATCTCTTCCCTTTATGCTCCCCTTTCCGCTCTTCTTTCCGCCTCTAGTTTGTTCCTTTGGGACTTGACCTCGTCCGTTTTTAAGTTTGAGGGGGTGCCTAACAGACCCTCGTGCTTCCGTGTTATAAAATTGGATGGTAGGCAGGCTGTATGTGCTGCTGTCCAGTCTCGGCAGTGATTGGCTGAGTTTATGTAACGAACCCTCTCTCTCTGATAAAGCCCCTAACAGAAAAAAGCGCAAGTCAACCCAGCACAACCATCTAGCAGAATAGGACACGTGTGCCAAGAAGAGCAACCATAGGCACTCCAAGAAGAAAAGGGCGAGTCCGAACGAAAAACAGAGAGTCCAGAAACCAATCCGAGCAAGACTTAGCAAGCAGGCACAAAACCGGAGAGTCTTCCTGGAATTATCAGATACTCTATAAAAGGATTTACACTAGGCTCTTGAACAGTGGCAGCAAGACAATGTTGTCATACGCGAGAAACACCCTCTGTCCTTCCAGCGGGTCTCGTACTCCGGACTTGTCGAAGCCATTACAAGGGGGGCTAGGCAATTGGAGAAAGAGGAGGCGATTATGCGCTCGGCTCAGGGTGCAGGGTTTGGGTTCTACAATCTCGATGCGAATGTGGCCATCGGAATGCTGATTATATCGGCATCTAATTGCGAAGGGGGCGCTTGGCACGTGTTGTGGCACGTGGTGGAACTGGCACGGGATGGCACCGGCGCGTGGTGGCACCGGTGCAGGTTGCCCCTGGCCGGTTTGGTGTGGTACGTGTGAAGCGCCTGGGCACGCGTTGTGGCACGTGGTGGAACTGGCACGGGATGACACCGGCGCGTGGTGGCACCGGTGCAGGTTGCCCCTGGCCGGTTACGTGTGAAGCGCCTGAGCACGCATTCGCGTGTGACAACCACACTCTGAAACTGGTTAGGCACCTTGACACTGGCCGTTGCCAGGCTCAGTTTGATCTAGTCAGCTCTTTGCAACCAGGCCTGGCTCGATATTCTGACTTGGCTCGATATTCTGGCTTGGCTTCATATTCAGACTTAGTTAGATCTAGTGGGCTCTTTGTAACCTTGCTGGGCTCGTTCAAGGGCCTCACCAAGGCCCGCCATTGACGACCACCTCACTCTGAAACCAAAACCGGTTAGGCACCTTGACACATGCCCTTGTCAGGCTTAGTTTGATCTACCCAGGCTGGGCCCAATATTCTGGCTTGGCTTCATATTCAGACTTAGTTTGATCTGGTGGGCTCTTTGTAACCAGGCTGGGCTCCTTCAAGGGCCTCACCAAGCCCGCCATTGACGACCACAGCACTCAAAAACTGGTTTAGGCACCTGATCCCCCAGTAGCACCCCATTGTCTGTCTGTGAAACTGACTGACCATCCGCAACCGACCGACCGACCGACCAAAAAATGAAGCCTGACACGTCAGCCAACTGTCTCATAACTAACTGGCTTGGGTCAGCTCCAGTCTGTTGCCACCTGCCATTCCTATACCCACAATATCCGCCAATTTTACGCATATGCATATGACTTGTCGGGTTTAGTTTGATCTGGTGGGCTCTTGGTAGCCAGGCTGGGCTCGTTCCAAGGCCACTGTTGACGACCACCTCACTCTGAAACCCAAACCGGTCAGACACATGCCCTTGTCAGGCTTAGTTTGATCTACCCAGGCTGGGCCCAATATTCTGGCTTGGCTTCATATTCAGACTTAGTTTGATCTAGTGGGCTCTTTGTAACCAGGCTGGGCTCGTTCCAAGGCCTCACCAAGCCCGCTGTTGACGACCACAGCACTCTGAAACCCAAACCGGTTAGGCACCTTGACACATGCCCTTGTCAGGCTTAGTTTGATCTACCCCGGCTGGGCCCAATATTCTGGCTTGGCTTCATTTTCAGACTTAGTTTGATCAAGTGGGCTCTTTGTAACCTGGCTGGGCTCGTTCAAGGGCCTCACCAAGCCCACTGTTGACGACCACAGCACTCTGAAACCAAAACCGGTTAGTAACCCTGACACATGCCCCTGCCAGGCTTATTCTGATCTAGTCAGCTTTTTGCAACCAGGCCGGGCTCGATATTCTGACTTGGCTCAATATTCTGGCTTGGCTTCATATTCAGACTTAGTTTGATCTAGTGGGCTCTTTGTAACCTGGCTGGGCTCGTTCCAAGGCCTCACCAAGCCCGCTGTTGACCTTCTCAATCCTCAGAGGGCCGTAGTCATTGATTTTGTTGAAGCGCCAAAAGGCGTCGTCCCTCTCCCCGTCTAGGTCGAAGCCTGCGGTTGAAAAGACGATGGTGGTGATAACGGTAGTGGTGGTGGTGATGGTGATAACGGTAGTGGTGGTGGTGGTGGTAGCTAGTGGCGGGGTTGGAAAGAGGGAACAAATAACCAAGCCAGATTTGATTTGGCTTGGTTCGTTTTTTATATGTTTCATATTTTGTTGAAGCGCCAAAAGGCGTCGTCCCTCTCCCCGTCAAGGTCGAAGCCTGCGGTTGAAAAGATGGTGGTGGTGATGATGATGGAAAGGGGGATGATGATATTGGTGGTGATGGTATTGATGGTATTGATGGTGGTGGTGATGGTGGAAGTGGTGGGGCCCCAACAAGATGGTAAATATATGGTTAAATGAATCGGGTTTTGAAGATAGGATAATTCATCCAGTCACTGCCATTGTTTGCGGCAGAATTCAGTATATGGTAAGATGTCATCCTAGTCACTGCGCAATTCGTGTTGTTGCGGCAAGTAAGTCATTAAATATGGTAAAGATGGTCATCCTAGTCACTGCGCAATTCGTGTTGTTGCGGCAAGTAAGTCATTAAATATGGTAAAGATGGTCATCCTAGTCACTGCGCAATTCGTGTTGTTGCGGCAAGTAAGTCATTAAATATGGTAAAGATGGTCATCCTAGTCACTTGCGCAATTCGTGTTGTTGCGGCAAGTAAGTCATTAAATATGGTAAAGATGGTCATCCTAGTCACTCTGCGGCAATTCGTGTTGTTGCGGCAAGTAAGTCATTAAATATGGTAAAGATGGTCATCCTAGTCACTGCGCAATTCGTGTTGTTGCGGCAAGTAAGTCATGCTTCATCCTAGTCATTGCGCTGATTTTGTTGAATTGCCAGAAGGCGCCTTCCCCTCTCTCCGTCAAGGTCGAAGCCTGCGGTTGTAAATATGGTAAAGGTGGTTTTGAAGATGTACAATTCGTGTTGTTGCGGCAAGTAAGTCGTACTTCATCCTAGTCATTGCGCTGATTTTGTTGAATTGCCAGAAGGCGCCTTCCCCTCTCTCCGTCAAGGTCGAAGCCTGCGGTTGTAAATATGGTAAAGATGGTTTTGAAGATGTACAATTCGTGTTGTTGCGGCAAGTAAGTCGTACTTCATCCTAGTCATTGCGCTGATTTTGTTGAATTGCCAAAAGGCGCCTTCCCCTCTCTCCGACAATGTCGAAGCCTGTACTAAAGAAGATGATGGTAATGAGTATGGTAGTGGTAGTGGTGGTGTTGGTGGTGGTAATGATAGTGGTGGTGGTGGTGGTGGTGGTGGTAATGATAGTGGTGGTGGTGGTGGTGGTAATGATAGTGGTGGTGGTGGTGGTGGTAATGATAGTGGTGGTGGTGGTGGTGGTGGTGGTAATGATAGTGGTGGTGGTGGTGGTGGTAATGATAGTGGTGGTGGTGGTGGTGGTAATGATAGTGGTGGTGGTGGTGGTGGTGGTGGTGGTGGTAATGATAGTGATGGTGGTGGTGGTGGTGGTAATGATGGTGGTGGTCGTGGTGATGGTGGTGGTGGTGGCATAAAGAGGGAACTGAATAAATATTAGTTGGGTTTTTGTTAAGTATAGGGTTATCTAGTGGTAGACCAGATCGCTAAAGAATGAAGAGTCGGGGGTTCGACTCCCCCTTCGGTCGCTCTTGGCGTTGCAGGTCGTCGTCAACCGCGATGGTAGCTTGTCCAGTTGAGGTAGGAGACCGCTCCCCACCCGCGTACGACGGGCTCCCTTAACACCACGCCCCACCAGGCGTTATCATTACCTTTTCTATAGGGTTCTCCATCTCCATTAGTGCCTAATTCTTGGCTTTTGGGGACTTACAGTTTAGACCCATGGAGGTCGCCCCTAATTGAGACTGGCACCGACAGTTTCCAGCCCTACATTCAACAGTTGTCCAAACTGTTAGGTCGCCCCTAATTGAGACTGGCACCGACTGTTTCCCGCCCTACATTCAACAGTTGTACTACAAACCGTTTTGGCTCCCAGAATTGTGAATGTCAACGACTGTTGCCTCGATTCAACAGTCGGACTACAGTCCAGTCCAGTGCAAACAAACAATTGCTACAAAGTTGCTTAACCACATCAGCCCAACATATAAATACTCGGATTTGGGTATGCTCAGATGAAGTTTAACCTTTTTCTTCACCTTCACTACGGGGGTCCCTAATTCAGGACAGACTATACACACATGTGGGACGGAGCCAAACGCAGTCGATTTTTTTTTGTAATTGAATTAGGTAGGCCTGTTTTTCACATCTACCCTTACAAGTCATTATCACAGGCTCTGCAGACAGAACGGGCTGTACAAAGCCAAAAATCACTGGTGATGGTATTTGCACGTTTTGGGCCAACTTAGGAGTCCCTAATTAAATTACTACTGCATCGTTTTATGCGAGGGGGGGTAAGAAAACTTTTAGCAAACTTTATTTTCCCCCTCTTTTTGTATGAAACGTCCACAATTCCAACTCCCATCTGGACGGGCTGTACAAAGCCAAAAATCACTGGTGATGGTATTTGCACGTTTCGGGCCATTTTAGGAGTCCCTAATTATATTACTACTGCATCGTTTTATGTCTATGTATTTTCAACAAAGGGAATCATTTTCCAAAAAAACTGAAATTTCAAATTTCAAATCCCACTTTTAAAAAGTTTTCAAAAAACGAACTTATTTTTTATATTTTCATTAAACATCCACCTGTGAAATTACATTTTGATTTTATTTGATTTGGGATTGATCTGATTTGATTTGGATTGATTTGGATTGGATTTGATTAGATTTGGGATTGATTTGATTTGATTTGGGATATTTCCCTGGTAATGGCCGAAATGGCAGGTGGAATTGCTATTGCAGTTCACTCCGATGCCGAGGCTGAAGCGCAGCATCCAACCTTGCGGTAGGGATTATATAAGCTTTTCGTCCCGTGGAAACTTGATTCGCAATGGCTCGCACGATGTATTTGACGCCGACTGAATTTGTACCAAAATATTTCGTACATCTCGTGTACTGCCAACTGCCTGCCGGCCTGGGCTTCTCGCGACCGAATGCCGAATGTTTTTATGGGAACAAAAAATAGCTGCGTGTCTAGCTGAAACACTCTCGGGAAACACTACCTTCTAATACTGGTGGCAGGTGAGATGCCCCCCCCCCCCCCCCCCCCCCCCCCCCCCCCCCCCCCCCCCCCTACTGTACACCTACTACTCTACTCAGAATTTGATTATGAGCATTTTGGGGTGTGTAAGGCTCTGTCCTACACACTTGTCCCGAGTTAGGGCGTTTTTGAGATTATGCACTTATGGAGATATTCATAATCAGTATATTAATAGCGCGTGGGGCAGGGTTTTGCCATGGTTTCAGGGCATTGGTTTCTTTGGTTTCGGATCTCGATTTTCCGAGACCTGTCGCTGATGTGGCCACGGGTTTCTGCCCGTCGGTACGACGGGCTCAGATGCTAGTAATAATAAAGCCTGCTGGGCCTCACCAGTGGTTCTGAGGAACATACTGGTCCAGCTCCGAAACCGAGAAGTAGTTGACCGCCAAGGTGGAGCAGTTGATGATCCCCTCCGTGTGGCGTGGCATCGTGTTGCCCAGCGCAGCCAATTTATACTAGTTATGTATAAATAATGATTTATATAAATATATATTTATTTATTCACATATTTGTTGCCCAGCGCAGCCAATTTATACTAGTTATTTATAAATAATTATTTATATCTATTTATTTACATATGTGTTGCCCAGTGCAGCCAATTAATACTAGTTATTTATAAATAATGATTTATATCTATTTATTTACATTTTTGTTGCCCCGCGCAGCTAATTTACACTATTTATTTATACCATTCATTACTAATAATAAGGCCTATTTATACCATTTACATGATAGCATGTTGAGACGCACCGGTAGTTCGGAGGAACTCGCCAACATACTGGTCTCCGAACCCCCTGTTCCAGGTCCGAAACCGAGAAGAAGTTGACCGGGAAGGTGGCACTGTTGATGATTCCCTCCGTGTGGCGTGGTATCTTGCTGCCCAGCGCAGTCTTAATATTAGTTTTTTATACTAGTTATTAATATTAATTATTTATACTAGTTATTAATATTAGTTATTTATACTAGTTATTAATACTAGTTGTTTTTAATATAAAAGCCTATTTATACCATTAATGTTTAATATTAAATCAAAATAATAATATTAAATCAATAATAAATTATTACATCCATTTATCTATGTATATATATGTATAGATATATATGTAGAGATATGTATACTAGTTATTGATGATATTCCAATATATATATATATATAGGGCTTTTGGGCCAAATATATATATATATATGTATAGGGATTTTGGGCCAAATATATGTATAGGGATTTTGGGCCAAATATATATATATATATATATATATATATATATATATATATATATATATATATATATATGTATATATATGTATAGGGCTTTTGGGCCAAATATATATATATGTATATATGTATAGGGCTTTTGGGCCAAATATATATATATATATATATATATATATATACATGTATAGGGCTTTTGGGCCAAATATGTATATATATATGTATATGTATAGGGCTTTTGGGCCAAATATATATATATATATATATATATATGTATAGGGCTTTTGGGCAAAACATATATATATATATAGGGCTTTTGGGCCTTACCAGTGGTTCGGAGGAACTCGCCAACATATTGGTCGCCAAACCATTGCTCCAGCTCCGAAACCGAGAAGTAGTTGACCGGGAAGGTGGAGCTGTTAATGATTCCCTCCGTGTGGCGTGGCATCTTGTTGCCCAGCAGAAGTGCCAGGGCAGCTTCAATGGGGGCCTCGGGGGAAATGCCAAAGGGCTCGTAGTAGCCTTTACCTGAGTGGGTGGTGGTGGGGTAGTGGTGTGTGTGTGTGTGTGTATGTGTGTGTGTGTGGGGGGGGGGGGGGGGAGGGGGGGTAAGGTGGTGGTGGTGGTGGTGATCATGGTGGTGGTAGTGATGGAGGTGGTGGTGTTTATGAGCCCCTCCGTGTGGCGTGGCATCTTGTTGCCCAGCAGAAGTGCCAGGGCAGCTTCGATGGGGGCCTCGGGGGAAATGCCAAAGGGCTCGTAGTAGCCTTTACCTGAGTGGGTGGTGGTGGGGTAGTGGTGTGTGTGTGTGTGTGTATGTGTGTGTGTGGTGGGGGGGGGGGGGAGGGGGGGTAAGGTGGTGGTGGTGGTGGTGATCATGGTGGTGGTAGTGATGGAGGTGGTGGTGTTTATGAGCCCCTCCGTGTGGCGTGGCATCTTGTTGCCCAGCAGAAGTGCCAGGGCAGCTTCGATGGGGGCCCTCGGGGGAAATGCCAAAGGGCTCGTAGTAGCCTTTACCTGAGTGGGTGGTGGTGGGGTAGTGGTGTGTGTGTGTGTGTGTATGTGTGTGTGTGTGGGGGGGGGGGGGGGGGGGGGGGGGGGGGAGGGGGGGTAAGGTGGTGGTGGTGGTGGTGATCATGGGTGGTGGTAGTGATGGAGGTGGTGGTGTTTATGAGCCCCTCCGTGTGGCGTGGCATCTTGTTGCCCAGCAGAAGTGCCAGGGCAGCTTCGATGGGGGCCTCGGGGGAAATGCCAAAGGGCTCGTAGTAGCCTTTACCTGAGTGGGGTGGTGGTGGGGTAGTGGTGTGTGTGTGTGTATGTGTGTGTGTGTGTGTGTGTGGGGGGGGGGGGGGGGGGGGGGGGGTAAGATGGTGGTGGTGGTGGTGATCATGGTGGTGGTAGTGATGGAGGTGGTGGTGTTTATGATCCCCTCCGTGTGGCGTGGCATCTTGTTGCCCAGCAGAAGTGCCAGGGCAGCTTCGATGGGGGCCTTGGCGGGGGAAATGCCAAAGGGCTCGTAGTAGCCTTTACCTGAGTGGGTGGTGGTGGGGTAGTGGTGTGTGTGTGTGTGTGTATGTGTGTGTGTGTGTGTGTGGGGGGGGGGGGGGGGGGGGGGGGGGGGGGGGGGGGGGGGTAAGGTGGTGGTGGTGGTGGTGATCATGGTGGTGGTAGTGATGGAGGTGGTGGTGTTTATGAGCCCCTCCGTGTGGCGTGGCATCTTGTTGCCCAGCAGAAGTGCCAGGGCAGCTTCGATAGGGGCCTCGGGGGAAATGCCAAAGGGCTCGTAGTAGCCTTTACCTGAGTGGGTGGTGGTGGGGGTAGTGGTGTGTGTGTGTGTGTATGTGTGTGTGTGTGTGTGGGGGGGGGGGGGGGGAGGGGGGGTAAGGTGGTGGTGGTGGTGGTGATCATGGTGGTGGTAGTGATGGAGGTGGTGGTGTTTATGAGCCCCTCCGTGTGGCGTGGCATCTTGTTGCCCAGCAGAAGTGCCAGGGCAGCTTCGATGGGGGCCTCGGGGGAAATGCCAAAGGGCTCGTAGTAGCCTTTACCTGAGTGGGTGGTGGTGGGGTAGTGGTGTGTGTGTGTGTGTGTAATTGTGTGTGGGGGGGGGGGGGGGGGGGGGGGGGGAGGGGGGGGTAAGGTGGTGGTGGTGGTGGTGATCATGGTGTTGGTAGTGATGGAGGTGGTGGTGTTTATGAGCCCCTCCGTGTGGCGTGGCATCTTGTTGCCCAGCAGAAGTGCCAGGGCAGCTTCGATGGGGGCCTCGGGGGAAATGCCAAAGGGCTCGTAGTAGCCTTTACCTGAGTGGGTGGTGGTGGGGTACTGGTGTGTGCGTGTGTGTGTATGTGTGTGTGTGTGGGGGGGGGGGGGGGGGGGGAGGGGGGGTAAGGTGGTGTTGGTGGTGGTGATCATGGTGGTGGTAGTGATGGAGGTGGTGGTGTTTATGAGCCCCTCCGTGTGGCGTGGCATCTTGTTGCCCAGCAGAAGTGCCAGGGCAGCTTCGATGGGGGCCTCGGTGGAAATGCCAAAGGGCTCGTAGTAGCCTTTACCTGAGTGGGTGGTGGTGGGGTAGTGGTGTGTGCGTGTGTGTGTATGTGTGTGTGTGTGGGGGGGGGGGGGGGGGGGGGGGGAGGGGGGGGTAAGGTGGTGGTAGTGGTGGTGATCATGGTGGTGGTAGTGATGGAGGGTGGTGGTGTTTATGAGCCCCTCCGTGTGGCGTGGCATCTTGTTGCCCAGCAGAAGTGCCAGGGCAGCTTCGATGGGGGCCTCGGGGGAAATGCCAAAGGGCTCGTAGTAGCCTTTACCTGAGTGGGTGGTGGTGGGGTAGTGGTGTGTGTGTGTGTGTGTGTGTGTGTTGTGTGTGTGTGTGAGGGGGGTAAGGTGGTGGTGGTGGTGGTGATCATGGTGGTGGTAGTGATGGAGGTGGTGGTGTTTATGAGCCCCTCCGTGTGGCGTGGCATCTTGTTGCCCAGCAGAAGTGCAAGGGCAAGCTTCGATGGGGGCCCTCGGGGGAAATGCCAAAGGGCTCGTAGTAGCCTTTACCTGAGTGGGTGGTGGTGGGGTAGTGGTGTTGTGTGTGTGTGTGTATGTGTGTAGTGTGTGTGGGGGGGGGGGGGGGGGGGGAGGGGGGGTAAGGTGGTGGTGGTGGTGGTGATCATGGTTGTGGTAGTGATGGAGGTGGTGGTGTTTATGAGCCCCTCCGTGTGGCGTGGCATCTTGTTTGCCCAGCAGAAGTGCCAGGGGCAGCTTCGAGGGGGCCTCGGGGGAAATGCCAAGGGCTCGTAGTAGCCTTTACCTGAGTGGGTGGTGGTGGGGTAGTGGTGTGTGTGGTGTGTGTGTTAATGTGTGTGTGGGGGGGGGGGGGGGGGGGGGAGGGGGGGGTTAGTAAGGTGGTGTGTGGTGGTGGTGATCATGGTGGTGGTAGTGATGGAAGGTGTGTGGGTTTATGAGCCCCTCCGTGGGAGTGGCATCTTGTTGCCCAGCAGAAGTGCCAGGGCAGCTTCGATGGGGGCCTCGGGGGAAATGCCAAAGGGCTCGTAAGTAGCCTTTACCTGAGTGGGTGGTGGTGGGGTAATGGTGTGTGCGTTGTGTGTGTATGTGTGTGTGTGTGGGGGGGGGGGGGGGGGGGAGGGGGGGTAAGGTTGGTGTTGGTGGTGGTGATTCATGGGGGTGGTGGTAGTGATGAGGGGTGGTGGTGTTTATGAGCCCCTCCGTGTGGCGTGGCATCTTGTTGCCCAGCAGAAGTGCCAGGGCAGCTTCGATGGGCGGGCCTCGGGGGAAAGGGCAAAGTGCAAAGGGGCTCGTAGTAGCCTTTACCTGAGGGGTGGTGGTGGGGTAGTGGTGTGTGTGGTGTGGTGTGTATGTGTGTGTGTGGTGTGGTGTGTGGGGGGGGGGGGGATAAGGTGTGGGTGTTGTTGGTGATCATGGTGGTGGTAGGTGTTAGTGGTGGTGGTGTTATGAGCCCCTCCGTGTGGCGTGGCATCTTGTTGCCCAGCAAGAAGTGCCAGGGCAGCTAGCTTCGATGGGGGCCGTCGGGGGAAATGCCAAAGGGCTCGTAGTAGCCTTTACCTGAGTGGGTGGGTGGGTGGGGTAGTGGGTTGTGTGTGTGGGGGTGTTGATGTGTGTGTGTGTGTGTGTGGGGGGGGGGGGGCTAAGGTGGTTGTTGTTGTTGGTGATCATGGTGGTGGTAGGTGTTAGTGGGGTGGTGGTGTTAATGAGCCCCTCCGTGTGGCGTGGCATCTGTTGCCCAGCAGAAGTGCAGGGCAGCTTCGATTGGGGGGGCCTCGGGGAAATGCCAAAGGGCTCGTAGTAGCCTTTACTGAGGTGGGGTGGTGTGGTGGGTAGTGGTGTGTGTGTGTGTGTGTTTATGTGTGTGTGTGGTGGGGGGGGGGGGGGGGAGGGGGGGTAAGGTGGTGGTGGTGGTGGTGATCATGGTGGTGGTAGTGATGGAGGTGGTGGTGTTTATGATCCCCTCCGTGTGGCATGGCATCTTGTTGCCCAGCAGAAGTGGCCAGGCAGCTTCGTGGGGCCTTCGGGGCAAGTGCCCAAGGGCTCGGAGTAGCCGTTAACTGAGTGGGTGGTTGGGGTAAAAGTGGTGTGTGTGTGTTGGGTGTGTGGGGGGGGGGGGAAGGGGGGGGGGGGGGGGGGGGGGGGGGGTTAAGGGGGTAAGTGTGGTGGTGGTGTTGATCTGGTGGTGGTAGTGAATGGAGTGTGGTGTTTAGGAGCCCGCCCCGTGTGCGTGGCACTTTGCCCAGCTAAGTGCCAGGGCAGCTTCGATGGGGGCCTCGGGGGAAATGCCAAAGGGCTCGTAGTAGCCTTTACGGGAGTGGTGTGGGGGGGTAGTGGTGTGTTGTGGTGTGTGTGGTGTATGTGTGTGTGTGGTGTGGGGGGGGGGGGGGGGGGGGGGGGGGGGGGATAAGGGGTTGTTGTTTGTGATCATGGTGGTGGTAGTGTTAGTGGTGGTGGTGTTAATGAGCCCCTCCGTTGTGCGTGGGCATCTTGTTGCCCAGCAGAAGTGCCAGGCAGCTTAGAGTGGGGGCCTCGGGGTAATGCCAAGGGCTCGATAGCCTTACCTGATGGTGTGGTGGGGTAGTGGTGTGTGTGTGTGTGTGTGTAATGTGTGTGTGTGGTGTTGTGGGGGGGGGGGCCGGTTTGTTGGTGTTGGTGCTCCTGTGGTGGACTGTTAGTGGTGGGTGTGTTAATGAGCCCCTCCGTGCGGCGTGCAGCTTGTTGCCCAGCAAAGTGCCAGGCAGCTTCGATGGGGCCTCGGGGAAATGCCAAGGGCTCGTATAGCCGTGACCTGAGTGGGTGGTGTGGGAGTGGTGTGGTGGTGTGGTTGTGTTTATTGTGTGTGTGGTGGGGGGGGGGGGGGCCGGGGTAAGTGGTGGGTGGTGGTGGTGGATCATGGTGGTGTAGTGGCGGAGGTGGTGTGTTTATGATCCCCTCCGTGTGGATGGCATCTGTTGCCCCAGCGCAGTCCCGGGTCAGCTTCGCTGGGGCCTTCGGGGAAATGCCAAGGGCTCGTAGTAGCCTTTCCTGAAGTGGGTGGTGGGGGGGTATTGGGTGTGTGTGTGTTGTTTGTGGGGGGGTGTGGTTGTGGTGGTGTGGTGGGGTTGTGTGGGGTTTGTTTTGGGTTGTCCGTTGTTTGGTGTGGGATCTTTTGTTTGTCTTGATGGCGTTCCTCGTGTGGCGTGGATCTTGTGCCCAGCAGAGTGCCAGGGCCAGCTTCGATGGGGGCCTCGGGGGGAAATGCCAAAGGGCTAGTAGTAGACTTAATGAGTGGGTGGTGGTGGAGGTAGTGGTGGGGTGTTGTGTGTGTGTATGGTGTTTGTGTTGTGTGTGGGGGGGGGGGGGGGGGGGGATGGGATAGGGGATAAGGTGTTGTTGTGTTGTTGGTGATTTCATGGGGTGGTATTGTTAGTGTGGTGGTGTAATGAGACCCTACGTGTTGGCGTGGCATTTTGTTGCCCAGCCAGAAGTGCCAGGGCAGCCTTCGATGGGGCATCGGGGGAGGGAAATGCCAAAGGGCTCGTAGTAGCCTTTACCTGAGTGGGTGGTGGTGGGGTAGTGGTGTGTGTGTGTGTGTGTGTATGTGTGTGTGTGTGTGTGTGTGGGGGGGGGGGGGAATAAGGGTGTTGTTGTTGTTGGTGATATGGGGTGGTAGTGTTAGTGGTGGTGGTGTCTAATGAGCCACCTAGGTGGCGTGGCAGTCTGGTTGCCCAGCCGAAGAAGTGCCAGGGCAGCTTCGATGGGGGGGGCCCTCGGGGAAATGCCAAAAGGGCTCGTAGTAGCTTTAACTGATAGTGGCGTGGTGGGGAGGGTGGTGGGGGGTTAGGGGTTGATGTGTGGTGGGTTTATGTGTGGGTGTGGTGGGGGGGGGGGGGGGGGAGGGGGGGGGTGTTAGGTGTGTGGTGGTGGTGTTGGTGTGTGATTCATGGTGGTGGTAGTGATGGAGGTTGGTGGTTGTTATGATCCCCGCGGTTGGCATGGCATTTGTGCCCAGCAGAAGTGCCCGGCGCTTCGATGTGGGCTCTGGGAAAATGTGTAAAGGGTCGTAGCGAGCCTTTACCTGAAGTGGGTGGTGGGGGTAGTGTGGGTGTTTGTGTGTGTGGGGGGGGGGGGGGGGGGGGGGAGGGGGGGTTAAGGTGTTGTGTGGTGGGGGGTGGTGCTCATGGTGGTGGTAGTGATGGAGGGGGTGGTGGTGTTTAATGAGACCCTCCGTGTGGCGGGCTTGTGTGCCAGCAGAAGTGCCAGGGAAGCTTCGATGGGGGCCCTCGGGGGACAACATGCCAAAGGCTCGTCGTCGCCTTACGAGTGGGTGGTGTGGGGTAGGGTGTGTGCTGTGTGGTGTTATGTGTGTGTGTGGTGTGTGTGTGTGTGGGGGGGGATAAGTTTGTTGTTGTTGTTGGTGCTCATGGTGGTGGTAGGTTAGTGTTGGTGTGTTAATGAGCCCCTCGTGTGGCGTGGTCTCTTGTTGCCAGCAGAAGTGCCGGGCAGCTTCGATGGGGGCCTCGGGGGATGGGAAGCCAAAGGGCTCGTCGTAGCCTTCCTTGCAGTGGGTGGTGGGGGTTGGTCGTGGTTTGTGTGTGTGTGTGTGTTGTGTGGTGTGTGTGGTGGGGGTGGGTGGGGGGATTAAGGTGTTGTTGTTGTTGGTGATCATGGTGGTCTGTTAGGTTAGTGGTGGTGGTGTTTAACATGAGCCCTCGTGTGTCGTGGCCTCTTGTTGCCTCCGCCGAAGTGCCAGGGCAGCTTCGCGTGGGCCTCGGGGGTGGGAGGAATGCCAAAGGGCTCGTAGTAGCCTTTACCTGAGTGGGTGGTGGTGGGGTAGTGGTGTGTGTGTGTGTGTGTGTGTGTGTGTGTGAGGGGGGTAAGGTGGTGGTGGTGGTGGTGATCATGGTGGTGGTAGTGATGGAGGTGGTGGTGTTTATGATCCCCTCCGTGTGGCGTGGCATCTTGTTTGCCAGCCGGAAGTGCAAGGGCAGCTTCGATTGGGGCTCGGGGGAAATGCCCCAAGGGTCGTAAGTAGCCTTTAACTGAGTGGGTGGTTGGGGTGGTTATTGGTTTTTTTGTTGTGTGTGTGTGTGTGTGTGTGTGAGTGTGGGTGTGTGTGTGGTCGAGGGGGGTAGGTGGTGGTGGTGGTGGGTGGTGTCATGGTTGGTTAGTGTGTGATGGACGGTGGTGTGTTTATGATCCCTCCATGTGGGTGGCATCTTGTTGCCCAGCAGAAAGTGGCCAGGGCCAGCTTCGATGGGGGGGCCCTCGGGGGAAATGCCCAAAGGGCTCGTAGTAGCACTTTACCTGAGTGGGGTTGGTGGGTTAGTGGTTCTTATGTGTGTGTGTGTGTGTACAGAGTGTGGTGTGTGTGTTGTGTGTGGTGAGGTGACTGTGAGGGGGGTAACGGTGGGGTGGTGTGGTGATCATGGTGGTGGTATAGTGAGGAGGTGGTGGTTTGTGGTGTTTATGAGCCCCGCTGTGTGGCGTGGCATCTTGTTGCCCAGAGGCGTGCAAGGCGGCTTTCAGGGGCCCGGGGGAAAATGAAAGGGCTCGTAGTAGCCTTTACCTGAGTGGGTGGTGGTGGGGTAGTGGTGTCTGTGTGTGTGTGTGTGTGTGTGTGTGCGTGTGTGTGGTGGTTGTGAGGGGGGTAAGGTGGTGGTGGTGGTGGGTGATCATGGTGTGGGTTAGTGATGGAGGTGGTTGGTTTATGAGCCCCCCCGTGTTGGCGTGGCATCTTGTTGCCAAGCAGACGTGCAGGGCGGAAGCTTCGATGGGGCATCGGGGGAAATGCAAAGGGCCCGTAGAGCCTTTACTGAGTGGATGTGGTGGGTTAGGGTCATCGTGGGGGAGGAAGGGGGGTGGGGGGGGGAGGTGTGGGGGGGTAGGTTGGTGGGGGGGGAGGGGTATGGTATGTGGGGGGGGTGTTGGTTGGCGGAGGGGGGGGGGGGGGGAGGGGGGGGGTGGATGGAGGAGGGATGGGAAGGAGACGGAGAAGGGTCACGTGGGGAGTCATGGGGGGTGGGGGGGGTGGGGGGGGAGGGGGGGGTGGGGGGTGTGTGGGTTGAGGAGGTGTGGGGTGTGTGTGGGGGGGGGGGGGGGGGGGGGGGGGGTGAGAGTGTGGGGGTGGGGGGGGGTGATGGTGGTGGGGGGGTGGTGTGTGGGGGGGGTAGTATCACAACCAAGGCGGTTTCATGGTTGATATGACAATGATCATGGAGGGAAGGAGACGGAGCATAGGGTCATTGGGTGGTCATGGTAGTGTGGGTGGGTGGGTGGGGGG
>JACBWV010000613.1:371863-374883 GCA_013435795.1 Chlamydomonas sp. ICE-L | reverse complement strand
TTGCTCCGTCTCCTTCCATCCATGATCATCGTCATATCAACCATGAAACCGCCATTGGTCGTGGTACTACCCCCCCCCACCCCACCCCACCCCACCCCCCACACACTCCCTCAACCCCAACCCCCCACCCTCAACCCCCACCCATGACTCACCCACGATGACCCTATGCTCCGTCTCCTTCCCATCCATGATCATTGTCATATCAACCATGGAAACCGCCGTTGGTTGATCACTACCCCCCCCCCACCCCCCCCACCCACCCCACCCACCACCATCACACCCCCCCACCCCCCCCCACACTCTACCCCCCCCCACCCACCCACCCTCCCTCAACCCCAACCCCCCACCCCACCCTCACCCCCCACCCATGACTCACCCACGATGACCCTATGCTCCGTCTCCTTCCCATCCATGATCATCGTCATATCAACCATGAAGCCGCCGTTGGTTGGGTACTTGTCGTGGTAGAGCACTTGGAAGTTCTTGGGAACACCATCCACAATCGCCGTGGCTTGACGTAGATTCTTGGCTTGCTCAAGCTGAGAGAAAAAAAGCAAATGGTGGTGGTAGTGGTGGTGGTGGATTTTGGTGGGTGGGTGGTGTTGGTTGGGTTCTTGTCGTGGTAGAGGACTTGGAAATTCTTGGGAACACCATCCACAATCGCCGTGGCTTGGCGCAGATTCTTGGCTTGCTCAAGCTGGGTGGTAGTGGTGGCGGTGGTGGTGGGTGGCAGTGGTGGGTGGTGGGTGGTGTTGGTTGGGTACTTGTCGTGGTACAGCACTTGGAAGTTCTTGGGAACACCATCCACAATCGCCGTGGCTTGACGCAGATTTTTGGCTTGTTCAATCTTGGCAAAAACAGCAAGTTGCAAATGGTGGTGGTGGTGGTGGTGGTGGTAGCAAGTGGTGGGTGGTGGTGGGTGGTGACGGCAGTGGTAGGTGGTGGTGGTGGGTGGTGGTGGGTAGTGGTGGGTGGTGGTGGTGGGTGGTGGTGAGTGGTGGTGTGTGGTGTGTGGTGGTGTGTGGTGGTGGGTAGTGGTGCGTGGTGGTGTGTGGTGGTGGTGGTAAGTGGTGATGGCAGTGGTGGTGTGTGGTGGTGTGTGGTGTGTGTTGGTGGGTGGTGTTGGTGGGTGGTGAGTGGTGGTGGGTGTTGGTGGTGGGTGGTGGGCGTTGGGTAGCAAGTGGTGGGTGTTGGTGGGTGGTGTTGGTTGGTGGTGGTGTGTGGTGGTAGGTGGTGGTGAGCTTTGGTGTTGGTGGGTGTTGGTGTTGGTGGTGGGTGTTGGTGTTGGTGGGTGTTGGTGGGTGGTGGGCCTTGGGTAGCAAGTGGTGGGTGGTGGTGAGTGGTGGGTGGTGTTGGTTGGTGGTGGTGATTGGTGGTGGGTGGTGATGTTGCTGGTAGGTGGTTGGTGTTGGTAGGTGGTTGGTGGCGGGTTGTGGTGCGTGGTGAGTGGTGAGTGGTGAGTGGTGCGTGGCATTGCTCCTGCTATTGTATGTATGTATTTATAAATATTCGAATATACAATTCATGTACCTACCATGGCCTGCTTTTGCCATTTCATGTATTTATATATTAATTATATTCTATTATATTTATTTAAACCATGAACTGCTCCTGCCATTATATGTATTTATATATGTATCATATTGTTTTACATTTATTTATCATATTGTAGTATACTTATTTATCATATTGTATTATATTATATGTATGTATCATGTTGTATTATATTTATTTATCATAGTGCATTATATTTATTTATTACATTTTATAATATGTACACATACCATGAACTGCTCCTGCCATTAAATGTCTTCATGTATTCATTATATTTTATTATATTTATTTATACAATGGCTTGCTCCTGCCATTTTATGTATTTATGTTTTTTTTTATATTCATGTATTTATTTATTATATTTACTATATTTATACATACCATGACCTGCTCCCGCCATTAGATGTATTCATGTATTTATCATATTGTTTTCATGTATTTATTTCTTAGATTGTATTATACATACCATGGCCTGCTTTTGCCATTTCATGTATTTATGTATATCTAATATTATACAATTTATTATATTATATTATTTAATATATTATGTTTTAATATACTATATTATTAAATATATATTATACAGTTATCCGAGGGGGGGGCAGGAATAAAGTTGGCTGACCGCACGTTCGGAAGTTGTTATTTTGACCCCCAGGGACCCCCCCCCCCCCCCCCCCCCCCCCCCCTCTTTGAGACCTCATATCTAGACACCCAGACAGTATTACATAGTGAAAGGGGGGTCCATGAGCATCATCTCGGCAAGGCCTTTCCAACCACACAACCAAAATTTATAAATATCAAGTTTGGACAAAGTTATTTAGATTTTAGTATTTTTACAACTTTCTTGGGCGCTCAGCAGTCGTCCGCGCCCTAGGAGGAGATCACAAAAATCGACTGAAGGCGTTATTTATCTGTCTTTTTATCTTTATCATCATCATTATCATGGCTTGATCTACTCAACTTGTATTCTGGAGCTTGATGGTCGGCTCGGGTGGTGTGTGTGTTTTGGGGTGGGGGGGAGGGGGGGGAAGGTGTGTGTGTGTGTGTGTGTGTGTGGGTGGGTGTGTGTGTGTGGGTGTGTGTGTGGTGTGGGGGGGGGGGGGGCTCGAGTGCTCGACCCCAGGCTCGACTGCTTTAGGAACTTCGTACGGTAGTGGACCGGAATTCAGAACACGTCGCGCGCGCGCCTTTTTTCCGCCCAAACTGCCGCTCGTTCCAAGCTGGACGCGAAGGTCTGGGGTGACGTCCAGCCTGGAATGTACCTTCCAGGAGATTCACCAATTACACCCTTGGTGTCACTAACTAACGACTTCAGATTTGTACTCCTCTCGTCGAGACCCTCTCAATGGTGTACGTCACGCTCAAAAATTCGCACTGGCAAGAAAGTTACACGAGGGTACAAATAAAATTGGGAAAACGGTCGGACCCCCCCCCCCCCCCCCCCCCCCCCCCCTCGTATCTCGGCC
>JACBWV010000613.1:309363-364363 GCA_013435795.1 Chlamydomonas sp. ICE-L | reverse complement strand
GACGGAAAAATGATAAAAAAACCAACAACCACCACACACCACCACAACACCAATTCAATTGCCCCACCCCCACCCCCCACCCCACCCCTACCCACCACCACCACACACACAAAACACACAATCTTTTGTACTTGCAGTTTTAGGTTATCCCCCCCCACCAACACACACCAAACACTACACACATCACACTCACGCTGATTGCCAGAGGGTGGCTCCGGACCAGCTGCCTCAAACCAATGGTCCAGGATTTCAACCTGATTTCTGCGTTCAAGCTCAGGCAGGTCGTACCACTTGTTGTAGTAAAAGACTTATTCACGGACCGACGGCTGAAAACGGTTCGAAGAGAGTGGCGGAGGTCCTTAGAGAATCCGATGTACTGCGTCTTTTGCTTTTCGTCGTAGATAGCGAACACATACCCCTGGCTGCCTTCAGCCACCTCTGGGTTGATCAGGCCCTGTGTGGGTGCGTGGTGTGTGAGGGGGTCGGTGGGTGTGGGTGTGCGTGTGGGTGTTGGAGTGGTTTGGCTGAAATCGGTTCGTAGAGAGTGGCGGAGATCCCTTGAGAATCCGATGTACCCTGCTTTTGCTTTTCGTCGTAGATAGCGAACACATACCCCTAGCTGCCTTCAGCCACCTCTGGGTTGATCAGGCCCTGTGTGTGGGTGTGGGTGGTGAGAGTGGGGTGTGGGTGTGTGGGTGTGGGTGTTGGAGTGGTTTGGCTGGAAACCTCTGGGTTGCTCAGGCCCTTGTGGGGTGGGGGTAGGGGGTAGGGGGTAGGGGGGGTAGGGGTGGGGGGGGGTGGGGGGGGGGGGGGGTGGGGTATGGTATGTGGGTTGGGGTAGGGTAGTGGGTGGGGTTAGGGGGTAGGGTAGGGGGGGGGGGGTAGGGGGGTGGGGTAGGGTGGGTGGGGTGGTAGGTGTAGGGGGTAGGGGGGGGTATGTGGGTGGGGTAGGGTGGTGAGGGGGTAGTGTGGGGTAGTGGGTGGGGTAGGTGGTTAGGGAATAGGTGGGGGGTATGTGGGGGGTAGAGTGTAGGGGTAGGGGGGGTAGGGGTGTGGTGGTAGGGGGTTAGGGGGGGGGTAGGGGGGGGGGGGGGTAGGGGGTGGGGTAGGTGGTAGGGGGGTGGAGGGGGGGGTATGTAGGTGGGGTGGTGTAGGGGTAGGGGGGTCAGGGGGGGGTGGTATGTGGGTGGGGGGTAGGGGGTAGGGGGTGTTAGGGGGGGGGGGTATGTGGGTGGGTTAGGGGGTGGGGGGGGTAGGGGGGGGTGGTAGGGTTAGGTAAGTGGGTGGGTAGGGGTAAGGGGTCGTGGGGGGGTTGGGGGGTGGGGTTAGGGGTCGGGGTAGGGGGTAGGGGGGGGTATTGGGTGGCGGTAGGGGGTAGGGGCGGGTGGTTAGGGGGGGGTTATGTGGGGGGGTAGGGGGGTAGGGGTGGGTAGGTGGTCGGTCGGGGGGGGGTGGGGGGGTATTGGTTAGGTGGTATGTGGGTGGGGTCGGGGGTGGGGGGGGTTGTGGGTATGGGGGTAGGGGGGGGTATGTGGGTGGTTTTTTTTTCGGGGGTATGGGGGTGGTCGGAGGGGGGGGGTATGGTGGTGGGTATGTGGGTGGGGGAGGTGGGGGTAGGGGGAGGGGGGGGGTATGTGGGTGGGGTAGGTGGTAGGGGGTGGTAGGGGTGGGGTTCCTGTGGGTGGGGTGGTGGTTAGGATGGTAAGGGGGGGTATGTGGGTGGGGTAGGGGGTGGTAGGGGGTGGGTAGGGGGGGGTTATGTGGGTGGGGTAGGTGGTAGGGGGTAGGGGGGGTATTATAGGGGGGGGTATGTGGGTGGGGAGGGTGGTATAGGGGGTAGGGGGGGGGGGGTATGTGGGTGGGGTAAGGTGTAGGGGGCTTTAAGGGGGGGGGTATGTGGGTGGGTAGGGGGTGGGAGGGGGGTTCGGGTAGGGGGTGGGGGGGGGGGTATGTGGGTGGGTGGTGGAGGGGTATGGGGGTAGGGGGGGGTGTACGGGTAGGGGTAGGTGTAAGGGGTTTATTTTAGATGTTTATGATTGTTAATGGGTTTTTGGCTTTTTAGTTTTCGTGTAGGACTAGACGAAACACTAAAAATGGATGAATTAAGACAAATAGGCGTTGATAAGTGCCCTGGTGGGGTGTGGTGTGGTGGGTGAGTGTGTTGTGGGGGTGAGTGTGTGTGGGTGTGGGGGGGTTGTGAGTGATTGTGTGTGGGTGTGGGGTTAGGAGTTTGTGTGTGTGTGGGGTGGGGGGGTCAGGGCGGGGGGGGTTATGGGTGGGTGGGGTGAGGTGGGGGGGGGGGGGACGAGGGCGGGGGCTTTTGTTTCTTTGCTGGTTTTTTGTCTATTCATATTGTTGTAGATAGCAAAAACTTTTCCTTGGCTACCTTATAATCTGTTTTTGCTGTTTTTTTGCTGTTTTTGCTGTTTTTTTTGCTGTTTTTTTGCTGTTTTTGTTTTGTGGATGTGGGGTGCGTTAGTGGTGGGGGTGGTGGTGGTTTGCAGGTGGTTGTGGTGGATTGAGGGTGGTGGGTAGGTGATTGATGATGACTGCTGTGTCTCCTCAACTTTTTTGTTGTTTTTTGATGTCAGTTTTTATCCATTTTGGTGTGTCGTGGGTGGGTGGGTGGGGGGGGGGGGGGGGGGGGGGGGGACGGGGGGGGCTTTTTTACTATGGGTTTTTGTATTCCTTTTCGTTGCAGATAGCGAAAACATTTCCCTTCTAATTATGCAGGTTTTAATAATAAAATGAACAATAAAAAATAGAAAATAAAAAAATCATCAAACCTGTGGGGAGAGAATATTCCTCAGGTCAAGATCCTGCAGTGTACTTTTTGTACTGCTTGCCGTTACGGCTTCCGGAGCAGCAGCAGCACAGGTGGTGCTGTACCTCATCTGGCGAGGTTACAGTGATGCGCTGGATGGCTGCCAAGGGGAGGAGGGTTGAAGGTGGGGGCCATGGAAAGAGGGGGTTGCGGGTTGGGCGGTCGGGTTGGGGTTGGGGTGGGAGTGGGGGTGGGTAGGGGTGCAGGTTGGCGTAAATTTAGGAGAGTATGGGGGAGGGGATAGTAGGTGGGGGGGATTAGAGATGGTGTGCGGTTGTGCGTGATGAGCTTGAATGCCTGCCAGGGGACGGAGGGGGAAGGGGGGGCGCTACTAGGGGGAGGGGAGTGGAGAGGGGGGGAGGGGGGGGTGTTGAAAGATGGGGGTGAAGTTGAAGTTAGCGGGTGCTCGGGGTCGGTGGGTGGGTGGGGGGTGGGTGGGGGTGAGGGAGTATGGAGTATGGGTTGGGGGGGATAGAGATGTGTGCGGGTACAGTCGCTGTGAGTGGCGAGCTGGATGGCTGCCAAGGGGGGCGGAGGGTAGGGTGAAGGGGGGCTACTAGGGGTGGGGGAGTGGGACAAGTGGGGGTGGGGAGGGTGATGATGAAGTTGTTGAAGTTATGCAGTTTGTGGAATGAGTAGTTAGCATGGGTGGGTCGGTGGGGGTGGGTGGGTGGGTGGGTGGTGAGTGAGTAGGGGTTGGGATGGGATTAGGAGATGGTGTGCGTCGGTTAACGTGCCTGAGTGGAGGGACAGGCCAATGGCGGGCGGAGGTGAAGGCGGGGGCTACTAGGGGTAATGGGGAGTGTGGAAGTGGGGGTGGGGGGGTGAAGTTTAGCATGGTGGGTGGGGTGGGTGGGGTGGGTGTGGGGCGGCGGTGAGGGAGTAATGGGTGGGTGGGTTAGTGGGGGGTGGGGATTAGAGGATGGTGTGGGTTATTTTACAGTGCTGAGTGGATGGCTGCAAGGGGGGGCGGGGGAAAGGGGGGGCTTCATGGGGATGGGGAGGAGGGGGGTGGGGGGGGAGGGAAAAGTAAGCATGGGTGGGTGGGGGTGCCGTTTGGGGGGGGGGAGGGAAGTATGGGTGGGTTGCGCTTGGAGGGTGAAGGGGGGGGTAGGGGGTGTGGGGGTGGCGTGGTGGGGGGAGGGGTGGGGTCAGGGGGATGGGAGGGGTCAGGGGGGGATGTCGTTTGGGTGGGTGCCCGTTTTTGGGTGGAGGTTGAGGGATGTAGGGGTGGGTGTGCCAAGCGGGTGGGTGTGATAGAGATTGGGTGAGGTACAGTGCTGAGCTGGATGGATGCCGAGGGGCCGGAGGTGTTGAAAGGATGGCTTGCCAGGGGGGCGGGGTATGTTTGGTCAGGGGGTGTGTGGGGGGGGCGGGGGGGGGGGGGGGGGGGTGAAAATGAGATGGTGTGAGTCACAGTGCTGAGCTGGAGGCTGCCATTGTGGGCGGAGGGTTTAGGGGTGAGGATGGCTGCCAAGGGGGGCGGGGTGGTTTGTTGGGGGTTTTTTTGGTTGTTTTGTCAGGGTGGGTGTTGTGGGGGGGGGGGGGGGGGGTGGGGGGGGGGGGGGGGGGGGGGGGATGGGGATGGGGGGGGGAGGGAGGGGATAGCGATTGTGAGAGGGTTACTGTGTTTGAGCGGAGGGCTGCCAAGGGGGGCGGAGGGTTGAAGGGTGGTGTGCTGGGTGGGGGGGGGGGGGGGGGTGGGGGGGGGGGGGGGGGGGGGGGGATAGCGCAGTGTGAGAGGGTACTGTGTGAGCTGGATGGTGCCAAGGGGGCAGAGGGCCGTGGTGGTGTGTGAGTGTGAGTGGGGGTGGGGTGACGGGGTGAGAAGGGATAGGAAAGTGTGAGAGGTACAGTGCTGAGTTGGATGGCTGCAAAGGGGGCAGGAGGTGTCAGTTGTCTGTGTGGTGTGAGTGGGTGACGGGTGTGAGAAGGGATAGAGATTGTGAGAGGACATTGCTGCGCTGGATGGCTGCCAAGGGGGCAGAGGTTTGCAGGGGGTGGCGTGTTGTGTGGTGGGGTGGGGTGACGGCGGTGAGAAGGGATGGATAGAGATTGTCGAGAGGTACTGTGCTGAGCTGGATGGCTGCCAAGGGGGCAGAGGTGTCAGTGTGTGTGTGTGAGTGTGAGTGGGTGACGGGTGAGAAGGGATAGAGATTGTGAGAGGTACATTGCTGAGCTGGATGGCTGCCAAGGGGGCAGAGGTGCCAGGGTGTGTGTGTGAGTGTGGGTGGGTGACGGGTGAGAAGGGATAGAGATTGTGAGAGGTACAGTGCTGAGCTGGATGGCTGCCAAGGGGGCAGAGGTGCCAGGGTGCGTGTGTGAGTGTGAGTGGGTGATGGGTGAGAAGGGATAGAGATTGTGAGAGGTACAGTGCTGAGCTGGATGGCTGCCAAGGGGGCAGAGGTGTCAGTGTGTGTGTGTGAGTGTGAGTGGGTGACGGGTGAGAAGGATAGAGATGTGAGAGGTACAGTGCTGAGCTGGATGGCTGCCAAAGGGGCAGAGGTTGAAGGGGGAGCTTCTAGGGGGGGGGGGGAGACGAGGGGGGAGAGGGGAGGGGGGGGGGGGGGGGGGGAGGATGGGGGGGGGGGGGGGGTAGGGTGGGTGGGTACGGGGCGGGGGGGGGTGCTGCAAACGATACGGTAAGGAGGGGGGAGAGGAGGGGAAGAGAGGAGGGGCGGGGGGTGAAGCATGGGGGGTGGGTGGGGTTTCTTGGGGGAGGTGTGTGCAGCAACGATAAGGTAAGGGGAAGGGGACAGAGGAGGGGAGAGGAGAAGGAGGGGGGGGGGGGGGGGGGGGGGGGGGGGGGGAGTAAGCAGGGGGGGGGGTTGGTAGTGGTTGGGTGGGTACTGTGGGGGGTTGCTGCAACTGATAAGGTAATGGAGGGGGGGGGAGGAGGATGGGGAAAAAAAGAGGAAGGAGAAAAGAGGAGGGGGAGAAAGAGGAGGGGGGGGGGGGGGGAAAAGCTGGGGGGGGTTAGGTGGTTTTGGGGTGGGGTGGTACGTGGGCGGGGTGCTTGCCTGCAACGATAAGGTAATGGAGGGGGAGAGGAGGGGGAAGGAGAGAGGAAGCGGGGGGGGGGGAGGGAGTAAGGGGGGTGGGTTAGGTGGGGGGTGGGGGGGGTGGGGGGGGTGGGGGGGGGGGGGGTGGGGGGGGGGGTTGGTACGTGTGCGGGTTCTGCAATAATAAGGTAAGGGAGGGGGGAGAGGAGGGGAAGAGAGGAAGCGGGGGGGGGGGGGGGGGGGGGGGGAGGTAGCATGGTGGGTAGGTGGGTGGGTGGGTACGTGGGCGGGTGCTGCGACGATAAGGAAAGGGAGGGTTAAGAGGGGAGGGGGAAGAGAGGAGGGGGGGGGGGGGGGGGGGGGGGGGGGAAGCTAGGGTGGATTGCTTGTGGGTGGTGGGTGGGGTGGGTAGGTAGGTGGGTAGGTGGGTGGGGGAAAACGCTCTCTTGTGTGGTGGGTGGTTGAGGTAGTATGGGTGGGCGACGGGTGAGTGGGGATAGAGATTATGGTGGATTGGCGGGGGTTGGGGGGCGGTGGGTGAAGGGGGGGATGCTGCGACGATAAGGGAAGGGAGGGGGGAGAGGAGGTAGGAGAGAGGAGGGGGGGGGGGGAGGGGGGAAGCATGGGTGGGGGGGGGATACAGCTTGTGGGTGGGTGGGTGGGTAGATGGGTGGGTGGGGATACAGCTTGTGGGTGGGTGGGTGGGTGGGTGGTAGATGGGTGGGTGGGGATACAGCTTTTGGGTGGGTGGGTGGTGTGTGAGGGAGTATGGGTGGGTGCGCTTGTGGGTGGGTTCCGGGTGGGTGGGGATAGAGATTGTGTGTTATGGGTGGGGGTGAGGGTTAAGGTTGGGGGGCGGTGGGTGAAGGGGGGTGTGCTGGGACGATAAGGGAAGGGAGGGGGGAGTGGAGGGGGGGACGAGAGGAGGGGGGGGATTGTAATGGTGGTTGTGCTTGTGGGTGGGTGGGTGGGTAGGTGGGTGGAGGGTGGGTGGGTGGGTGGGAAAACAGCTTGTGGGTGGGTGGGTGTGAGGGAGCATGGGTGGGTGCCGGGTGGGTGGGTCGCAGGTGGGTGGGGATAGAGCTTGTAGGTGGGTTGGGTGGGTGGGTGTGAGGCGTATGGGTGGGTGGTGTTCTTGTGGGTGGGGGTGCCGGGTGGGTGGGGATAGAAATTGTGTGTGGACTGGTGGGGGTGGGGGTTATAGGTTGGGGTGGGGGGCGGTGGGTGGGTTGAAGAGGGGGGGTGCTGGGACGAAAAGGGAAGGGAGGGGGGAGTGAGGGGGAAGAGAGGAGGAGGGGGGTATGTAAGCATGGGTGGTGTGCTTGTGGGTGGGTGCCAGGTGTGTAGGTGGGTGGGTGGGGAAACAGCTTGTGGGTGGGTGGGTGGTGGGTAGTAGGGTGGGTGCGCTTGTGGGTGGGTGCCGGGTGGGTGGGGATAGAGATTGAGTGTGGACGGGTAGGCGGTAGGTTATAGGTTGGGGGGCAGTGGGTGAAGGGGGGGGTGGCTGGGACAATAAGGAAAAGGAGTGGAGGGGGGGAGAGAGGAGGAGGGGGATGTATAAGCATGGGTGGGTGTGCTTGTGGGTGGGTGCCAGGTGTGTAGGGATAGATTATGGAGGGTGAAGAGGGAGATCCTGTGTATGAGGGTGGGTGTCTGTGTGGGTGTGGGTGTGTGTGTGGGTGTGGGTGTGTGTGTGGGGGGGGGGGGGGGGGGGGGGGGCAACCAACCAACCGACCAACCAACCATGCAACCCACTCACTGTAGCAGTTTCGAGAAGAAGGAGCCACAGCAGCGGTTCCCCTAAATGCGCCGCGCAAGCGAGCAATGCTGGCGCATGGCATTGAATGCATCGAGGCTGTGATCGAAGCCATATTTAACAGCTGGGGGGATAGAACGTTCGATGGAAGAAGAAGAAGAGAAAGGGTACGAGGCGAATCGGCTTGGCTTCGTTAGCGAGTCAGAGGATCCGCGAAAAAGAAGCAGAAGGTCCGGAGGGGAAGAGTTGGAAGGGTGGAGGATAACTCAGACGGATTCAGAGAGTAGGGCGAATTGCGAAATCGACAAGAAGTGTAGGAAGATGAGCTAAGTCAGATGTCGGCAAGGGTGTGTAAGAATGCTAGCGGTGGGGGAGTGGGTGTACTAGTCGCTGGCGCAGTTTTCCTGTGGGATGCTGCAGCTAACCTGGCAGCTAACGATAAAACGGAATCTGTCGGTCGCGCCGGTCGGCTTGGGTTTCGGGGGGGGGGGGTCGAAGATTGGATACAATCAGAGGAGATCTCATGTTGGCGCCAGCTGCAGCAGTTTATCACACCTTCTTCCCAGCAGTGTAGTACATTGGCGCCAGCTGTACCCGTGCCCAGCAGGTTTGCCCAACGGGACACACTAGTCATCGAATTCTCGGCCCACCTCCTCGCACCGTCTGCTTCCTCCCCCTCCCCCCTCCCCCTCCCCCAAACCCCAAACCCCAAACCCCATCCCCATCTTCTTCCTCCTACCCACCCCACTATCAGCTTTAATACACTCCGTAGAGTGAACAGAGATGAAAGCAGCGGAACAGACGCGCCGATCTATACACGGAGACGAGAATAACGTTACAAGCACTGGAGACCCATCAAGGGGCACCAGCGGTCAAGGGGCGGCAGCCTGTAACCTGAGTCTAGAACCAAGCCAGGAATCTTAAGCCGGGAGCCGGCAAGACAGCACGTGTCAGTAGAAACGGTGACGCAGCCAACAAGAAGCTGTCACTGTGTCATGAAGGATGACACAGTCTACGGGAAGCTGGCACAGTACTGGCAGAGCCGATAGTTCTAAGGAAGTACATATGTAGTCACCAAGTCATAAAACGCGTGAGAGCACCGCAATTCATGCTGATACTCCACCTATGACACAGGTGACATACAATACTACTACTCCACCTATGGCACTGGGGACATAGAACTATATGTAACAGATTAAAAAAAAATCAAAGAACTCCGAATTTCGAGAGAACTTCAAATAAAACCCAAAGGGTGAAAGGAAGGAATGAAACAAGGCAAAAACCAAAATTTGCCAAGGTAGAAAAGGATGGAAAGAAAAAGAAGAAAAAAACGAATATCAAAGATGGGTAACAACGGTATAGAAAACCCGATCCGGGAATAGGAACCTAATGCCAAACAATGATAACCAAAGAAACCGATGTAACCAGAAAAAAAATGACCCTAAGGAGAAGCGGTCATTCCAAACCAGGGTACTTCAAAGCGTGCGCTTTTGCGCTTTTGAGCGCTGACTTTTTGACACCCTTGCGCGCTATAGCGCAGATTTTTGCAACCCCTGTGCGCTTAGCGCGCTGTCTTTTTGAACACCAGTGCGCTTTCCTCTTTTCAGTCTCTCACAGAAAGCGCTGAAACCGCAGTCCCCCTGTGCGCTTTCTCAATTTTTGAATGACAGTCACTGACTCATTGAGTGACTGACTGAGTGACTCAAGGGGTGGGATTCAAATAGTGTGACAGGCAGCCATCCTGACTAGGTAGCACTGTAGCAGCACGCGGCGAGCCGTCGACCGTGCAATTTGAACGCTAACGGAAACAACCGTATTCTGGACTGCTAAATACAACACCCGGCAGAGTGTGGTTACGTCAAAATCCTATCTCTGGGCTTATTCAGCGCTTCCGTTCCTCGCCCCTGCTCATCTGCTGCTCATCTGTTGCCATTTCGTCACAGCTAACTGCTCAAGTCTGATAGGCTTCTTCTAACCCACCACATGTAAGTTCGATTGCGTCTGAACCGACGAGTCGAGTACTCTTTCAGCTTGTTGAGTTGTGACCTGCCGAATTCCTGGAAACGCGCTGACATCAAGTGTCTAAACTTTTCCTGTCCCCCTTGTGCAGTTCTTGTCCTCGACTCCTCGTCGCCCTGTCGCCAAGTGGGAGTCCTCGCTCCTCACGTCTCCTTCGCCACCTCCTTTTCACTCTCCTCCTCCTGCTCCTCCTCTCTCTCTTCCTTTCCGCCTCCTCCTTCCTGCTCTACTCGCCTGTCGCCTCTGCTGCTCGCCTCTGCTCGCCTCTGCTGCTCTCCTAGTCACCCCTACCGCTCTCCTAGTCACCCCTACCGCTCTCCTAGTCGCCCCTACTGCTGCGATGGGCAAGCAGGATAACCCGACGAAGAAGGCCAAGACAGCTGGGGTCCAAGAAGACAGCGAAGACCAAGAACTACTGGGCCACGAGTATGTTTGATTGCTTGGGTACACAATTTGATCGAGCTGTATCTGTGTGTGTTTGCTTATCGAGTTGCGACGTATGTCCTGGAATCTGCTGGATGCCATCATATCTTCTTGGCTAAATCAACTCCTTCCACTTTGTGCAGCAGGATCCGTTGCAGTTTCTGCGTTCCCGACGAAGCGGAAGGGAACCATTGCGGCTGCACTGGATGCTTCAGCCGGTCCTTCGGCCTTGCGATGTTCTGTCCCACAAGACACTCCCACTCCATCCGTGCATGCTTCAGCCGGTCCTTCAATTTGTAACAGGTTTCCACCTCCAATTTGTAACAGGTTTCCACCTCCCCCCCACACCCACACCCACACCCACAAGAGTCTCTCTGGCACCCCACCAGTTCACCAGCAGCACAGGAAAAGCGCTGGAAACAAAAACGGTTGCGCGCTTAAAGCGCATTTTTTTCTTTTTGTGTAGCGCTTTTTTTTTAGGCTTTTGGAAAGCGCTGCGTTTTTTTGCGTCTGCGCTTACAGCGCAGATATTGTTTTCTCCGGTGCGCTATAGCGCTGGTCAAATTGGCTAATTGAAGTACCCTGTTCCAAACATTCGGACAAACCGCCAGAACACAGCAGGATCAAGGGGCTTGGTGAAGGGGTCAGCACAGTTGTCCTTAGTGTTAACATAGGCAACATCGACTATCTTTCTACTTGTAGAAGAGCAAGACAGGAAGCCCTGGACTGCTTAGTGGCACCGTAATTTATTATCCCTTTTTTTTCTTTTCTTCTTGTGACTTCTCATTTGTTAGCTTCTTACCTCCGCCACTGTAAGTGGTTGAGATCTGGGTCCGGCTCTAGGGGGTTTAATACCTACGCCACCAAAATGGTGGTTGGGAGCTTGGTTTGTTTGTCCTCAACACACCCCTGATGTAATGGGGTTT
The DNA here is from genome assembly GCA_013435795.1 of Chlamydomonas sp. ICE-L. NCBI lineage: Eukaryota > Viridiplantae > Chlorophyta > Chlorophyceae > Chlamydomonadales > Chlamydomonadaceae > Chlamydomonas > Chlamydomonas sp. ICE-L. The sequence continues at coordinate 353,413 of JACBWV010000613.1, read as the reverse complement.
TTTGCTTTGTGGGTGCTTTTTCTTTTTGTTTAAAGCACAGAGTCTCATACACCCTCGCGGTGTCAAGTAGACTTTAACATGTAATGTAATGTAATGTAATGTAATGTAATGTAATGTAATGTAATGTAATGTAATGTAATGTAATCCAATTGGCCATCCTCCACCAGCTCCTTGATGTAGTGATGAATAACATCAATGAGCTTGCTGCGAGGCAGGAGCTGCCAGTCATTTGCCCAACTCAGAGACCCCAAGTTGTCACCTTGAATGGTAACCAAGCCACAAGGCAGACCCAGATCCACCCTCAACTTCTTCAACCATTGCACCTCCCTGGCAGTTTGAGACAGGGCCTGATACTCAGCCTCACTAGAGCTAATGGCAACAGTGGGCTGCCTCTTGCTCATCCAGTTCACTATGCACCCCCCAGCAAGCACAGCATAGCCAGTCTGAGACCTCCTGTCAGACCCATCATCAGCAAAGGATGAGTCACTAAAGACAGTAAAAGAGAACTCAGGGCTGTGGGTGCAAGTGAGTCCCAGGTGGGAATGTAACCTCAAATACAAGAGCAAACGCTTGGCTGCCCCCCAGAGGGGAACGGTAGGGTGAGCAGAAAAACTGGACAGGTAGCTCACAGCAAAAGAAATATCAGGCCTGGTGCAAGTAGCCAGGTATAGCAAAGCACCCACAAGAGATAGGTACTGACTATTAGAGGGCAGGAGGTCTCCAGGAGGGTCAGTGACAGTGCACTTGGCCATGGGGGCAGAGAACTTGGGCTTAGCAGCAGCAGTAAGACCAAACTGCTCCACCATATCAACAATGTAGGAGTGCTGGGAGAGGTTGATCTGAACACACCTGCCTTCAGAGTCAAGTGTAACGTTCATGTCCAATGAGAGGAACTGAACCGGTACACCCATCTCCTTGACCTCCCAGCCAGCTTTCTCCATAGCCTTGATCAGCAAAGCATATAAAGCCAGCACACTAAAAGCACAGATAAAATCATCAACATAGGTCAAGACATAGCTCCACCCACCAAAAGAATCCCTCCTAAAATACAGAGCAGGTTCTGCCTTGCACATAGTAAACCCATGTGCAACCAAAACCCGCTTGACATCCATACTCCAAGCCCTGGGCGCCTGCTTCAAACCATTAAGGGACTTGATCAGTTTGCACACAAGGGGAACACCGTTAGGACCAAGTACCTTAAAGCCCTCAGGCTGGTGGCAGTACAAGTCAAGTCCAGGTTCCAACTTAGCATTCAGAAATGCAGTCTTGATATCCAACTGCCGAACAAACATTTTTCTATGAGTGTATGAGCATGAATTGCGGTGCTCTCACGCGTTTTATGACTTGGTGACTACATATGTACTTCCTTAGAACTATCGGCTCTGCCAGTACTGTGCCAGCTTCCCGTAGTGACAGCTTCCCGTAGTGACAGCTTCCTGTCGGCTGCGTCACCGTTTCTACTGACACGTGCTGTCTTGCCGGCTCCCGGCTTAAGATTCCTGGCTTAGGTTCTAGACTCAGGTTACAGGCTGCCGCCCCTTGACCGCTGGTGCCCCTTGATGGGTCTCCAGTGCTTGTAACGTTATTCTCGTCTCCGTGTATAGATTGGCGCGTCTGTTCCGCTGCTTTCATCTCTGTCCACTCTACGGAGTGTATTAAAGCTGATAGGTTACTGGGCTCCTCATTTACTACCACTGCTTTTCAAATGCTACTTCCGCGAGGGCCTCCTGCCGGCTTTGTGAAACTTACCGATCGAAATGGTGTTTCCTGGTCGCGCGGGATTCGCAGCGTCATTGTTAGCAATGACTACGACCTTATCCTTCCAACGGAGGTCAAGGTTCCTTCAGATTGGCTAGACGATTGCGCGCCAGCGGCCTCTGCTGCCGGAGAGGAGGATCCTTCCGCCATCGTGGAAGTACCCCCCCCCCGATCAATCCTCCAACTTTGCGGTTCCTTCTGCTACTGTTCAACGCCTCTCTCCTGAGGTTGAGGACATTATAATGACTCTGTGCTGTGTCCAAACACAGATTATTCAGTATTCTTCGGGTGTTGTGCCGCTTACTGCCCAGTTCTGGGGTGGCTGCCAAACTGATGATAACCTGACTGAGGATGAGGAGGATTTCCGACGTTCCAATTCTGATGATTTGAAGAGTGCTACGAGTGGCGACTTCGGTGGAGTGACTCCGTCTGCTGCTACTCGAGTCTTTGAGACTTCTACAGTTTCGCCTGTGTATGAGCATGCGCATCCGTCGGCGCCTCCGCCTGAGCCTTCACCTGTGTTTAAGCCAGAGCCTTCGTCTGCGCCTTTGCTTGCGCCTCTTCCACCGGTTCACCCGGAGGTGTCCAGGCCGTCCTTGCTGAGAAGCTCTGCGTCCTTCACCACTACCAACCCTATGGAGCGAGCGAGGGCTTCCTGGCTACAACACTCGTGCTCGAGAAGCTGCTGCTACAGCTGTCCGCACATCTGCTGCCGGCACTTCGCAGGAGCCCCCTCCGCCTCCGCCGGTGGACCTGCCTGCTGCCCCTGCTCCACCCCCTCCAGTGTTGACTTCGCTGTCGTGCACGTCTTGGGAGCATCTGCTCACTGGAGGACCTCCTCCTGATCTGCAGCTGCGGGACTACCGTCTTGTCGGCCGAGCTCAATCGGATGCTGGATCTTTGGATGGCATCCTATTCGGTAGGCTGGATATGAAGGCCACTCAGGCCAATGTTGATAGCAAGGGTCGCACTTGGCGCGTGATGGCATTCACTGAGCTAGGTCTCAAGTGCCGGTATTTTATTTCTAGGGCCTGTTCCGGTTGGGATTAGCTATCCTCCTTCTCATGGGGTTTCCTTTGGTGGTGTGAGGCGTCGGGATGCTGAAAGGCGAGGTTACCAGTGGGTGAATATTCCCCGCCCTCTCTGTCCTGTTAGGCCTGATTTCGAGCTGTTGGTGAGTTTTGCGAGGTCCCTGCCTGATGTTAGGAACATAGATGACCAGCGCGCGTATGACGCTGGTCTTGCGGCTGAGTATTTTCTGAAGGTTCGTAAGTCTTTGGCACCCCTGGCCCCTGCTCCTGCTGCTGGATCTTCGGCCTCTCATGCTGAGTCTCGTGTAGATCCTGCACTGTTGGGTTTCAGTGCCCTGCCCTTGGACCGTCAGGAGTTCATGTGCTTAACCATGATGCTTGCTAACATGGAGGACGATATGGTCAAGGTATACCAGGACTTTGCCAAACCTCGGGATATCTTTATTGATATCCAGAGGAGGCAGTCTGATGCCCTTGCCTCTAGAGTCCCTCTCATGCGCACCGAGCTTCTTGGTTCAGTCATTATCAGCATGAATAGCGGTGCTCTCACTTGTTTTATGTCTTGGTGACTCCTGGTGTACTCCCTTAGAACTATCGGTACTGACAGTACTGTGACAGCTCCCCGTAGTGACAGCTTCCTGTGGACTCTGTCACCGGTTCTCCTGACACCGACTGTATAGCCTATACCCTTATCAGGGTACAGCCTGCCGCTCCTTCCTCCACTGGTGCCCCTTGATGGGTCTCCAGTACTTGTAACGTTATTCTCGTCTCCGTGTATAGATTGGTGCGTCTGTTCCGCTGCTTTAATCTCTGTCCACTCTACGGAGTGCTTACAAGCTGATAGGTTATACGGTCCTTCATTTCTACCACTGCTTTTCAAATGCAACTTCCGCGAGGGCCTCCCGCCGGCTTTGTGAAACTCCATGATAAAAATGGTGTTCCCTGGGCGCGCGGGATCCGCAGCGTCATTGTTAGCAATGGCTGCGACCATGTCCTTCCAACGGAGGTCAAGGTTCCTTAGATTGGCTAGACGACTGCGCGCCAGCGGCCTCTGCTGCCGGAGATGAGGATCCTTCCGCCATCGTGGAAGTAACCCCCCCCGATCAATCCTCCAACTTCGCGGCTCCTTCTCCCATTGTTCGACGACTTTCCCCTGAGGTTGAGGATGTTCTGATGAAACTGTGTTGTGTACAGACACAGATTATTCGGTACGCTACAGAGCCGAAGCCTCCTACTGCCCGCTTCAGCAGTGATGATGACTTTTCTGAGGGAACTGATGATGAGGATGACTTGAAGAGTGCTACGAGTGCTGACTTCGGTGGAGTGACTCCGTCTGCTGCTGCCACTCGTGTATTTGAGACTTCTACAGTTTCGCCGGTTTATGAGGCTGCTCATCAGTATGCGCCTCTGCCTGTACCTTCGCCTGAGTTTAAGCCCGAGCCTTCGTCTGCGCCTCCGCTTGTGCCTCTTCCACCGGTTTACCCGGAGGTGGCCAAGCCGGCTTTGCTGAAGGGCTCTGCTTCTTTCACCTCTGAACCTGTCCCCATGGAGCGTGGCCTCCCTGGCTGCCATACTCGTTCTCGTGAGGCTGCTGTTTCTTCTTCCCGCACATCTGCTGCTGGTACCTCGCAGGAGCCCCCTCCGCCTCCGCCGGTGGAGCTTCCACCTGCCCCTGGCCCTCCTCCTGTGCGGCCCCCGCTGTCATGCGAGACTTGGGAGCATCTGCTCACTGGAGGACCTCCTCCGAGTCTGCAGCTGCGGGACTTCCGTCGAATCAACCAAGAACGACGGGATGGTGAGTCCATGAACCGCACTCTGTACGGTCGGGTGGACATGCAAGCTACTATGGCTAATGTGAGTGTCAAGCTGAAATATCGCCGAGTGATGGCGTTCTCTGAGCTGGGTACCCAGTGTCGGTCCTTTCTTGGTCTGGTCACTCCCGGGATTAGATATCCCCCTGATAATGGTGTCTCCTTTGGTGGCGTGAGGCGTAGGGATCACGAGAAGCTAGGGTACCAGTTTGTGAAAGTACCTATCCCTCTCTGTCCTGCAAGTCCTGATTTCGAGTTGGTAGTGAGTGTTGCGAGGTCCCTACCAGTGATTAAGACCTTAGATGACCAGCGCGCTTATGACGCTGGTCTTGCTGCTGAGTATTTTATGGATATTCGTAGGTCTTTGACCCCTGCTCCTGCTGCTGGATCTTCGGCTGATGCCATAGCTGGCAGCGGCATCGCAGTACAGTGCAGCAGGGAGGTAGTCCTGTGCATGCACTCTAAGTCACTCTAGGTGAACCGGTGAAACCCGGTGAATAACATCCCCCCCCAATTCCTAGTATTCTTCATTCTGAAGAATTCCAGGAATTAGAGGAGTTAAAAAACTAGAGTGACAATTAAAAACTATTATGGAGGTACAATGCATTTGTAACTCATCAGGCTTGTCAAGGAGTTAATGAAAAATGATACCGGCTGTGCGTGGCGAGGCAGGCTGGCTCAGCAAAGGTGGTTATCATGTCTAAAGAACTCTCAATCACTGATCTAGGCTGGCAGCTTAAAGGGGTGCCATGGAGGTACAGACTTAAGCTGGATAGAAGAGAGCAGCCAGTCATGGTGCAATCAATCAATATCAAGGAAAGGTCTGCGGGGTCAGGCTCGGGCCTGTCAGGAGGGTGCTGGGGTGAACTCCGAGGAGCTGCAAGGCATACTACTAGGGGCTGCAGGGAAGCTGCAGGGAATGGTTCAAGATGGCATAGCACATTAGCAGATGTATTCAAAGGAATGTCAGTCTACTAAAGTAGCTGGCCATGATAGGAAGCTGCAAAGGGACAGCAGGCTAGATTGCAGGGAAGCTGCTAGGAAACTAAAAAGAAGCTGCAGGTAGGCTGCATGCTAGGGTGCAGAGGGGCTGCTGTGGGGCTGGAAGGAAACTTCCAGGCTTGGTTAAATCTTGTGGAGATAACCTTGGTTACGAGAAGGTTCTGGACAGGATGTCTGGACTATTCCCCCCATAATTTGGGTGTTTGTAGCTGGATTGCTTGTAACTAAAACGCAGACATCTGGTAGTGACTAGGATAATTCTGAATTCAAAATTTGACTGCCTGTGAAGGTACATGGGGCAGTACAGGTGGCGTAAAATCTAATACATTCTAGAGTGTTCAGGTATAATACAACAGATGGGGAGCAATGTTTTAACTACTAGGTGCCCGGCGTGCTGAGGAAGCTGTCAAGGGCAAGCTGATGGCGGACTTGAGCTAGGAATGCTGCAGGGTAACTACAAGGTGTCAGCAGCTTGGGGCTGCGAGGTAGGTAGGGTCGCTGCAAGGGCACTAGGAGTGGATAAGAACATTCAGGGACGGTAGGGACTGCTGGTGCTGTTGGGGCCTGCTGGGTCATTGCAGATCAACGTAAGCATAGCTGTGAATGCTGCAGGGGAGCTGCAGGGGATACTACTAAAGAGCTCCAGGGAAAACAACTGATGATGTCTGTACTAGTCCCCCATAATTTGGTAATGAAGGCTTAGTGCTGAAATGCTAAATTAGAATCATGCATGCATCATGTTGAATGTTAGCATGGGAACATTGAAAGGGTAAAAGACTTGAACTGCACGTGGGTAAGTACATGTGGCAGTACGGGGCAGATCATGAATTAATTCCTAGAGTGTTCATTACTAATTATTTAACAGATGGTGGGGATTATCAAATCGCACTATGTAACTATGCCATGAGGTTGACTATGCACTGGAAGGTACATGGAATCTGCAGGTCAACATTATTGCTGCTGGGTAGCTGCAGGGAGGTTTTATCGCCTATTGCAACACTATGGGCTGTGGGCGTATCAGGTCACCTTAGGCTTTAGGAGCAGTACAGTGCGCTAGTGCTGTACAGCACTGTAGTTTATTGCATGTAGATCATCATACGAGGGTATCGCTCATGCAACAGATCTGTTGTACAGCATAGCAGTTTAGTGCACAGCAATTCAGTACAGCAGTGCATTACACATGGGTAGTACGTTGGTACCGTACAGCACTTCAATCTGTGCAGTACAGCACAACAGTAGGTGGCTGTGCATCAGTGCGTCAGGATTATGTTACACGCAGATATGAGTCAGCTCACAAGGGTATCGCTCAACACATGGGTGCACAGATGCATGCAATGCATAGGTCAGTCCCCTTGTTATTAGTACATCAGGGCATTTCCTTTCTATGCTATATACCTCCCCATGTTCCCCTTCACATATGTGTCCTTCATCCGATACCCTTAAGGATGCATGATGACTTGCATGTCCTGTGGTGGTAGCGCATGAAGGGCAGGTGGGGAATGCCTTGGAGGGCAGAGGTGAGTGGAAGGTGGTGTGATCTGATGATAGTTATCGTGTCAGGAGTGGGGCTGACAGTATGCCAGGTGGTGGTTGTGTTGCTGTGCTCAGTGGATGTTGGTTCCCCATTACTAGAGCAGGATGTGGATGTGGGATCCATTGTCCTTTCATTGGCATGGGTGTTCAGGTCCCCCCCATGCAAGTCATCGGAGACATCAGGAGGGAGGACAAAATGATCAGGCAGTTCCCCCCCATGCAAGTGATTCATGTCATGAGTGTTGCACTCATCATTAGCACTTGCAAGTTGGAGAGCTGGTGTGTCTTTCCTATGGGGGATGGCAGCGGGGGTACACAAGGGTGTTGCAGGAATGTTATCAGATGCAAGTAAAGGAATAACTGCAGGTGAGGGTGAGTGTAGATCCCCATGCAGGTGAGCGTGATCAACATGCGAGCATGTCAGTTCAGCTGCAGGTGAGGGTGAGTGTAGCCCTTCATTCAGGTGAGTGTGATCAACAGGTGAGCATGTCGGTTCAGCTGCAGGTGAGGGTGAGTGTAGCCCTTCATGCAGGTGAGTGTGATCAACAGGTGAGCATGTCGGTTCGGCTGCAGGTGAGGGTGAGTGTAGCCCCCCATGCAACCGTTCAGCAAGATCATCTGGTATGCTATAGTGGCTGGTGACTGTGGATGCGGGATAGCGTTGCCTAACCCAGTTATCATGTTCCCTCTGACGGTTCATATCTTGCAGCTGGTGTTGCACGTCTTTGAGCTGATTGTGCACTTCTCTCAGTTTTCGGTCGGAATCAGCTTGGATTTGAACAAACCAATCCGGTGGCGTGGATTTCGGCTTTGGGATGGTGGGAATAGGAGCGGTCCTGGGGACTGGGGTTTTCCTAGGGGTGGGAGGCTTCCTAGGGGTAGCAGGGATCGTCCTGTAGGTGGGGCAGCTCGAGCTTTTGTCCTCAATTGTTGCATTTGCAGACATCAGAGAAACGACTACACCAGCGGGCACAGGCGTGCAAGCAAGGGCAACAGTCGGGACAAATCGATGATGTTCGGCCATGACAGGGTTGATCTTTCCAAAGTGCAATCTGAGGTCTCGCAGTAATTTTGCCGCAACGTCTGTGTGCGTGGCAAACATGCGAACAAAGGGAGTGGACAATGAGTTGACTATATACCTAAAGGCTACGCCGTTTGCATAGCTATAGATTCTAGCGTCGGGATAATCCTCTCTGTCGGGGTATCGCTCATCATAAGCATCATCATCATCATCATCATCATCACCGAAGGGTGATGGCTCATCTTCCGGCTGGTAATCAAGCATAGCATCTGCCTTGATCAGGGTTGTGCCATTCGGTCCGTATGCACCAAAATACCGAACGCGTTTGCATTCGGTGGAAATATCGTTCGCGTTCGGTGCATTCGGTCGTTCGGTGCCTAACCTATTTTAGAGAGGATATAGTTACATACTCAGCAAAAATCAATGCCGAGACTAAACAGCGCCGAGGCAGCTGGACAGTTTTATAACAGTGAGGGTTTGGGCAACATACCCCTCAGAACCTGGTCCAGGAGGTGACCTCCAAAAAAGCGTACGAAAGATCAAAAAAAAGGCTTGACAACAAGCAATGCGAACTACCAAGGCATAGAGAAACTAGCGAATTAAGAGAGACCCATTTTGCAGCTAGTACCTGTACAGAGCACACATATAATGTGTAATTTTCTTGTGGGAATGATGGCATTGGCTTACCGTTCCCGGTTGTTTTAGGATATAGTAGTCGGGGGTTCGATCCTCGACGCCAGGATAATTTCGTGGGCCAGATTAATATATTACTGGAGAGAAATACTACAGCCGTGTGTGAAAAAATATTAACCCGTAACTAGAGTTGTTTGCCTCCAGGAAATAACATTGTCATGTGAATTTTATTCGTATCGTTGTCCATTTTAAAGTTACAGTTCCACCGAACGCAACCGAACGACCTTCAAAAACCCTTACGATTCCGAAACCGAAACCGAAACCGAAGCCGTACGCGAACGCGAATGGCACAACCCTGCTTCGGCCTCTCATGGTGAGTCTCGGGTAGATCCTGCACTGTTGGGTTTCAGTGCTCTGCCCCTACCCCGTCAGGAGTTCATGTGCTTAACCATGATGCTCGCGAACATGGAGGATGATATGGTCAAGGTATACCAGGACTTTGCCACACCTCGGGATATCTTTCTTGATATCCAGAAGAGGCAGTCTGATGCCCTTGCCTCTAGAGTCCCTCTCATGCGCGCCGAGCTTCTTGGTGCACACATGGGCCCCTCTGACCGCGTAGATGAATTCTTTTGCAGGGTTCGAGGTCTCTGCACTGACCTCCGCAGTGCTGGGCATCCGGTGACTCAGCGTCACGCCATGGAAACTATTGTAGGGGGTATCCGTCTGATCCGTTTTGAGTCGCTGCGGATCAAGTATGGTACGTTGTTAGCTAACAGACAGCCTGTTGAGTACTGGTCTTGCCTCGAAGCATATAGGTCTCTCGACATCTTAAACATAGCTCTCCCCAAGTCCGACTCCAGGCATCCTGGTTGGTCCCGGGACGCTACCCAGGTTCCTGCCAATGCTGCATTTCAGCGTGGGCAGGGATCTGGTTCTCAGGGTTCCGGTTCCCTCAAGAGACGTCTGGATTGCGCTTGGGGCCCATGCCCCAGCAAGACGACCCACTCGGAGGATCGTTGCTTTACGAAGCACCCACACCTGCGAAGGACCAGGCCTGGTGTACCGGTTAATGCTCCGGTGCCTGTTGCCTTGGCCCTTCCGGGTGCGCTTACTCCAAGGCAGCTGTCCTCCCTGCAGGCCCAGATTGATGGGTTTGCTATGGTCAAGAAATAGGAGGTAAGCTCTGTCCTATTCTCCTGCACTTCGAAGTTTTCAAATGTCTGTAGCCCGAGCCTGTCTGAGGGTGTCTGGCATGTTGATTCTGGAGCTGGGATGTCAATCACAGGTGATCTGTCTTTTTTCACTGTGTATCATGCTTCTGGGGATGGGCCATCAGTTAAATTTGGTGATGGAGTGGTTCAACGGTCGGTGGGTCAGGGATCCATTTTGTTATGTAGTGATTGGTTACCAACATCAATCACTTTAACTAATGTTCTCTACATCCCTCAGTGTCCGGTGAACCTCTTGTCAGTAAATGCTGTGGCTCATGCTCACAACTGCAAGGTTTCTTTTGATAGTCTTAGTTGTACTGCCACTCAGGGCTCTTCTGTCCTCTGGTCTTTCCCTGCCTCCAGTGATGGTGTGTATAAGTTTACCTGTAGGCCTTGTCACACCCCTCGTGGCCGTTTGTTGAGTGCTGACGATTATCCAGTTTTTGCACTTGATGTTGATGAGGATGGTGGAGTTGTTATCCCTACCACTCCTGTATGGTTGTGGCATAGGCGGCTGGGTCACCCTGGCTATGATGCCATGCACAACCTAGTCAGGAAGGGTTTGGTTAAAAACTTACCCCTCACTCTCAAGCAGGTGCAAAGGCTGTCTAAGATCCCATGTGATGCTTGTCAAAAGGCTAAGGCAAAACGTATCCCTTTTCCTAAAGAAAGCAAAACTAAGATCCGTGCACCTTTACAACGCCTTCACTTGGACATCATGGGACCATTTCATATTAGGGGCTTGCGTGGGGAGTTTTATGTTCTGTGTCTCACTGACCAATACTCTGGCTATGCTGAGGTATTGTGCTTGAGGACCAAGGATGAAGCTCCCTTAGCAGTTCAAACTACCATCCTCAGATGGATGACTCAGCTGCATGGTTTTGTTTTCAAGTGTCTGAGGTCTGACAGGGCTAAGGAGTTTATAGTGAAGTGGTTCGAGGATTGGTTAGAATCGGTTGGTGCTGTGCATGAATTATCTATGGCAGACACTGCTCAGCAGAATGCAACTGTGGAACGGTACAATGGGGTCTTGCAGAACATAGCTAGGAGTATCCATTTGGAGTCTAAGCTTACTAAGTCTTTCTAGCCCTATGCCTTCCTAGCTGCTTGTTACCTACGTAACCGGCTGCCCAATCAGGGTGACAAGACTCCTTATGAGTTGTTCTTTGGGGTTCTACCTGATGTATCGTTGTTGCGTGTGTTTGGTTGCCCTTGCTATGTTACCTTAGTCAATGGGAAGAAACGCAACAAGCTAGACGAAAGGGCGTTATCTGGTAGACTGGTTGGGTATTCCCTGGTGAGTAAGGGTTATTTTGTTTGGGTTCCTAAGTTGCGCCAGGTGGTAGAGAGTCGTGATGTTCTCTTCTATGAACAGTTTAGCTATAACTGTATCCCTGGGCTATCTCCCTATGATGGATCCCGGTATTTTTCTCGCACCCCTGCCGCTATCAACGGACAAGTGCTTGATACTACTAACAACGTCCTAGACCCTTTACCAACCCCAATTGTTGACCGCTGTAATGGTCATGGGATGAACTTGCGTCCCAGGTCGGGGACTGATGGTGCTGTATTGCGTGTGAAGGTACTGGGCGGGGGAGGTTCTGGTGTTCCTTCAAGCTCTAATTTATCCGAATCTCAGGGGGTCGCCAGGCCCTCCTCTGCGCCACGTTTCGTCGGTGAAGCTCTAGGATTAGGACAGCCTCAGGTCTTAGTGGAGCCTAATATAGGTCCGCTGCCCACTAGTTGCCACCCCCCGTCCACCTGTTCGGATTGCTCGCGGGCGTTGTTGATCCCTTCGCCTCCTGCTGTCCCTGGTGGTTTACACCGGACAAGGCATTGCGACGATGTGGCCGTCATCGGGAGTGTGAGTGATGACCTTGAACACTGGTCCGGGTCTGATACTGCGTACGGCTGGGGTGTTCCGGTCGACCCAGGCTTCGACGACTTAGAGGCAAAGAATGCCGGCCCTGTTCAACCAGGCATTAGTGCTGCGCTGGGGGCTTTACTACCGGTTACTGCTGATACTGCTGATACTGCTGATATCCCCGCTGCTCATGTACAAGTACACTGCTTGTACGTGGGAGCTTATATTTCTACCTCAACTGAACTAACCTATAAAGCTGCTATGCTTCCATCCAACCCTGACAGGGATCAGTGGCTGCTTGCTATGAAGGATGAGATGGCGTCCCTACATGCACATGGTACTTGGGCACTCACTCCACAGCCTCCTAAGCAGAGGATCCTGTCTGGCAGGTGGTTATTTGTGAAGAAGGTTGGGGTTAATGGTTCTGTGCGCTTTAAGGCACGTTTTGTGGTCCGAGGTTTTCTGCAGCGTCCTGGGTTGGACTTTCATGATGTATATGCCCCCGTTTCTTCTAAAGCAGGTCTGAGGGTACTTCTTGCTGCCATCACTCATAGGAAGATGTTTGTTCGGCAACTGGATATCAAGACTGCATTCCTTAATGCCAAGCTGGAACCTGGTCTGGACCTGTACTGCCACCAGACTGAGGGCTTTAAGGTGCTTGGTCCTAACGGTGTTCCCCTTGTGTGCAAACTGATCAAGTCCCTTTATGGTTTGAAGCAGGCGCCCAGGATTTGGAGTAGGGATGTCAAGCGGGTTCTGGTTGCACGTGGGTTTACTATGTGCAAGGCTGAACCTGCTCTGTATTTTAGGAGGGATTCTATTGGTGGGTGGAGCTATGTCCTGACCTATGTTGATGATTTTATCTGTGCTTTCAGTGAACTGGATAGGTATGCTTTGCTGATCCTGGCTATGGAACAAGCTGGCTGGGAGGTCAAGGAAATGGGTGTGCCGGTTCAGTTCCTCTCGTTGGACATGGATTTTACCCTTGACTCTGATGGCAGGTGTGTTAAAGTCAACCTCTCCCAGCATTCCTACATTGTTGAGCTGGTGGAGCAATTTGGTCTCACTGCTGCCACCAAGCCCAAGTTTTCAATTCCCATGGCCAAGTGCACTGTCACTGACCCTCCTGGAGATCCTCTGGCCTCTAATAGCCAGTACCTCTCCCTTGTGGGGGATTTGCTATACCTGGCTACCTGCACCAGGCCTGATATTTCTTTTGCTGTCAGCTACCTGTCCAGGTTTTCTGCTCAACCCACTGCTCCCCTGTGGGGGGCAGCCAAGCGCTTGCTTTTGTATTTGAGAGAACATTCCCACCTGGGACTCACTTACACTCACAGCCCTGAGTTCTCTTTCACTGTCTTTAGTGACTCATCCTTTGCTGATGATAGGTCTGACAGGAGATCTCAGACGGGCTTTGCTGTGCTTGCTGGGGGCAGCCTTGTGAACTGGATGAGCAAGAGGCAGCCCACTGTTGCCATTAGCTCCAGTGAGGCAGAGTATCAGGCCCTGTCTCAGACTGCCAGGGAGGTGCAATGGTTGAAGAAGTTGAGAGTTGATCTGGGCCTGCCTTGTGACCTGGTCACCATTCAGGGTGACAACTTGGGGTCCTTGAGCTGGGCTAATGACTGGCAGCTGCTCCCTCGCAACAAGCACATTGATGTCATCCATCACTATATCAAGGAGCTGGTGGAGGATGAACAGCTAGATGCTGCCTATGTTAACACTAAGGACAACTGTGCTGACCCCTTCACCAAGCCCCTTGATCCTGCTGTGTTCTGGCGGTTCATCCGCATGTTCGGAATGACCGCTGCTCCTTAGGGATTTTTTTGTGTGTTACATTTCTAGTTTTCTGGTTATCATTGTTTGGCATTAGGTTCCTATTCTCGGATCGGGTTTTCTATACCGTCGTTACCCAACTTTGATATTTAGTTTGTCCTCTTTTATCCCCTTGGCAAACTTTGGTTTTTTGCCTCGTTTCATTCCTTCCTTTCCCCCTTTGGGTTTCATTTGGAGTTCTCTCGTTTTTTCGGAGTTCTTTGGGTTTTTTTATATTATATTTGTTACATATAGTTCTATGTCCCCAGTGCCATAGGTGGAGTACTTCTATTGTATGTCACCTGCGTCATAGGTGGAGTATCAGCATGAATAGCGGTGCTCTCACTTGTTTTATGTCTTGGTGACTCCTGGTGTACTCCCTTAGAACTATCGGTACTGACAGTACTGTGACAGCTCCCCGTAGTGACAGCTTCCTGTGGACTGTGTCACCGGTTCTCCTGACACGGACTGTATAGCCTATACCCTTATCAGGGTACAGCCTGCCGCTCCTTCCTCCACTGGTGCCCCTTGATGGGTCTCCAGTACTTGTAACGTTATTCTCGTCTCCGTGTATAGATTGGTGCGTTTGTTCCGCTGCTTTAATCTGTCCACTCTACGGAGTGCTTACAAGCTGATAGTCATGAGCCCTACTGACCGCGTAGATGACTTCTTTCGCAAGGTTCGCGGCCTCTGCACTGACCTCCGCAGTGCTGGGCATCCACAGACTCAGCGCCATGCCATGGAAACTATAGTTCAGGGTATCCGTCTGAACCGCTTTGAGTCGCTGAGGATCAAGTATGGTACGTTGCTGTATAACAATCAGCCTGTTGAATATTGGTCCTGTCTTGCAGAATATAGGGCTTTAGACATCCTGAATGTATCTCTCCCCAGGTCCAACTCCAGGCATCCTGGTTGGTCCCGGGACACTCCCCAGGTTCCTGCCAATGCTGCATTTCAGCGTGGGCAGGGATCTGGTTCTCAGGGTTCCGGTTCCCTCAAGAGACGCCTGGATTGCACTTGGGGCCCATGTCCCCACAAGTCGACCCACTCGAAGGACCGCTGCTTTACGAAGCACCCGCACCTGCGAAGGACCAAGACTGGTGCACCGGGTACTGCCCCAGTGCCCATTGCCTTGGCCCTTCCAGGTACGCTTACTCCGAAGCAGCTGTCCTCCTTGCAGGCCCAGATTGATGGGTTCGGTATGGTCAAGAAATAGGGGGTGAGCTCTGTACTATTCTCTTGCACTTCGAAGTTTTCAAACGTCTGTAGCCCGAGCCTGTCTGAGGGTGTCTGGCATGTTGATTCATGAGCTGGAATGTCTATCACAGGTGATCCGTCTTTGTTCACTGTGTATCATGCTTCTGAGGATGGGCCAGCAGTTAAATTTGGTGATGGGGTGGTTCAACGGTCAGCGGGTAAGGGATCCATTGTGTTATGTAGTGATTGGTTACCAACATCAATCACTTTAACTGATGTTCTCTACATACCTCACTGTCCGGTGAACCTCCTGTCAGTTAATGCTGTGGCTCATGCTCATCACTGCAAGGTTTCTTTTGATAGTCTTAGTTGTACTGCCACTCAGGGATCTTCTATACTCTGGTCTTTTCCTGCCTCAAGTGATGGTGTGTACAAGTTTACCTGTAGGCCTTGTCACACCCCTCGTGGCCGTTTGTTGAGTGCTGTACATTATCCAGTTTTTGCACTTGATGTTGATGAGGATGGTGGAGTTGTTATCCCTACCACTCCTGAATGGCTGTGGCATAGGCGGCTGGGTCACCCTGGCTATGACGCCATGCACAAGCTCGTCAGGGATGGTTTGGTTAACAACTTACCCCTCACTCTCAAGCAAGTGAAGAAACTGTCTAAGATCCCATGTGATGCTTGTCAGAAGGCTAAGGCAAAACGTATCCCTTTTCCTCAAGAAAGCAAAACTAAAATCCGTGCACCTCTACAACGCCTTCACTTGGACATCATGGGACCATTTCATATTAGGGGCTTGCGTGGGAAGTTTTATGTTCTGTGTCTCACTGACAAATACTCTGGCTGTGCTGTAGTATTGTGCTTGAGGACCAAGGATGAAGCTCCCTTAGCAGTTCAAACTACCATCCTCAGATGGATGACTCAGCTGCATGGGTTTGTCTTCAAGTGTCTCAGTTCTGATAGGGCTAAGGAATTTTTAGTAATGTGGTTCGAGGATTGGTTATAATCGGTTGGTGCTGTGAATTATCTATGGCATACACTGCTCAGCAGAATGCAACTGTGGAGAGGTACAATGGGGTCTTGCAGAACATAGCTAGGAGTATCCACTTGGAGTCTAAGCTAGCTAAGTCTTTCTGGCCCTATGCCTTCCTAGCTGCTTGTTACCTACGTAACCGGCTGCCCAATCAGGGTGACAAGACTCCATACGAGTTGTTCTTTGGGGCTCTACCTGATGTGTCGTTGTTGCGTGCGGTGTGTTTGGTTGCCCTTGCTATGTCACCTTATTAGTCAATGGGAAGAAACGCAACAAGCTAGACGAAAGGGCGTTATCTGGTAGACTGGTTGGGTATTCTCTGGTGAGTAAGGGTTATTTTGTTTGGGTTCCTAAGTTGCGCCAGGTAGTAGAAAGTCGTGATGTACTTTTCTATGAGCAGGTCAGCTATAACTGCATACCTGGGCTATCCCCTTATGACGGGTCACCGTATGTTTCACGCATCCCTGCTGCTATCAACGGACACATGCCTGATTCTGCGGTTAATGCCTTAGATCCTTTACCAACCCCAATTGTCGACCGCTGCCCTGGTCATGGGATGACTTTGCGTCCCAGGTCAGGGGCTGATGGTGCTGCATTGCGTGTGAAGGTACTGGGCGGGTGGGATTCCGAAGTTCCTTCAGACAGTGATTTACCCGAATCTCAGGGGGGCGCCAGGCCCTCCTCTGCGCCACATTCCGTCGGCGAAGCTCTAGGATTAGGACAGCCTCAGGTCATAGTGGAGCCTAATATAGGTCCACTGTCCACTCGTTGCCACCCCCCGTCCACCTGTTCGGATGGCTCGCGGGCGTTGTTGATCCCTTCGCCTCCTGCCGTCCCTGGTGGTTAACACCGGACAAGGCATTGTAACGATATCGATGTGGCCGTCACCAAGAGTGTGAGTGACCTTGAACACTGGTCAGGCTCTGGTACTGCGTATGGCTGGGGTGTACCGGTTGACCCAGGATTCAGTGATTTAGAGGCAAAGAAGGCCGACCCACTTCAACCAGGCAGTAGTTCTGCACTGGGGGCTGTACTACCTGATACTGCTGATATTGCTGATACCCCTGCTGCTCATGTACAAGTAAACTGCTTGTACGTGGGGGCATATATTTCCACCTCCACTGAACTAACCTTTAAAGCTGCCATGCTTCCTTCCAACCCTGACAGGGATCAGTGGCTGCTTGCTATGAAGGATGAGATGGCGTCCTTGCATGCCCATGGTACTTGGGCACTCACTCCACAGCCTCCTAAGCAGAGGATCCTGTCTGGCAGGTGGTTATTTGTGAAGAAGGTTGGGGTTGATGGTTCTGTGCGCTTTAAGGCACGTTTTGTGGTCCGAGGTTTTCTACAGCGTCCTGGGCTGGACTTTCATGATGTATATGCCCCCGTCTCTTCTAAAGCAGGTCTGAGGGTACTCCTTGCTGCCATCACTCATAGAAAAATGTTTGTTCGGCAGTTGGATATCAAGACTGCATTTCTGAATGCTAAGTTGGAACCTGGACTTGACTTGTACTGCCACCAGCCTGAGGGCTTTAAGGTACTTGGTCCTAACGGTGTTCCCCTTGTGTGCAAACTGATCAAGTCCCTTTATGGTTTGAAGCAGGCACCCAGGGCTTGGAGTATGGATGTCAAGCGGGTTTTGGTTGCACATGGGTTTACTATGTGCAAGGCAGAACCTGCTCTGTATTTTAGGAGGGATTCTTTTGGTGGGTGGAGCTATGTCCTGACCTATGTTGATGATTTTATCTGTGGTTTTAGTGTGCTGGCTTTATATGATTTGCTGATCAAGGCTATGGAGAAAGCTGGCTGGGAGGTCAAGGAAATGGGTGTACCGGTTCAGTTCCTCTCATTGGACATGAACGTTACACTTGACTCTGAAGGCAGGTGTGTTCAGATCAACCTCTCCCAGCACTCCTACATTGTTGATGTGGTGGAGCAGTTTGGTCTTACTGCTGCTGCTAAGCCCAAGTTCTCTGCCCCCATGGCCAAGTGCACTGTCACTGACCCTCCTGGAGACCCCCTGCCCTCTAATAGCCAGTACCTATCTCTTGTGGGTGCTTTGCTATACCTGGCTACTTGCACCAGGACTGATATTTCTTTTGCTGTGAGCTACCTGTCCAGTTTTTCTGCCCACCCTACCGTCCCCCTCTGGGGGGCAGCCAAGCGCTTGCTTTTGTATTTGAGGTCACATTCCCACCTGGGGCTCACTTACACCCACAGCCCTGAGTTCTCTTTTACTGTCGTTAGTGACTCATCCTTTGCTGATGATGGGTCTGACAGGAGATCTCAGACTGGCTTTGCTGTGCTTGCTGGGGGGTGCATAGTGAACTGGATGAGCAAGAGGCAGCCCACTGTTGCCATTAGCTCCAGTGAGGCAGAGTATCAGGCCCTGTCTCAGACTGCCAGGGAGGTGCAATGGTTGAAGAAGTTGAGGGTGGATCCGGGTCTGCCTTGTGGCTTGGTTACCATTCAAGGTGACAACTTGGGGTCTCTGAGTTGGGCAAATGACTGGCAGCTCCTGCCTCGCAGCAAGCACATTGATGTTATTCATCACTACATCAAGGAGCTGGTGGAGGATGGCCAACTGGATGTTGCCTATGTTTACACTAAGGACAACTGTGCTGACCCCTTCACCAAGCCCCTTGATCCTGCTGTGTTCTGGCGGTTTGTCCGAATGCTTGGAATGACCGCTTCTCCTTAGGGTCATTTGTTTGTTACATCTGTTTCTTCGGTTATCATTGTTTGGCATTAGGTTCCTATTCCCGGATCGGGTTTTCTATATCGTTGTTACCCATCTTTGATATTAGGTTTCATCCTTTTCTAGCTTGGCAATTTTTGGTTTTTTGCCTTGTTTCATTCCTTCCTTTAACCCTTTGGGTTTCCTTTGGAGTTCTCTCAAAATTCGGAGTTCTTTGATTTTTTTTTTTAATCTGTTACATATAGTTCTATGTCCCCAATGCCATAGGTGGAGTAGTAGTATTGTATGTCACCTGTGTCATAGGTGGAGTATCAGCATGAATTGCGGTGCTCTCACGCGTTTTATGACTTGGTGACTACATATGTACTTCCTTAGAACTATAGGCTCTGCCAGTACTGTGCCAGCTTCCCGTCGTGACAGCTTCCCGTAGTGACAGCTTCCTGTTGGCTGCGTCACCGTTTCTACTGACACAAGCTGTCTTGCCGGCTCCCGGCTTAAGATTCCTGGCTTAGGTTCTAGACTCAGGTTACAGGCTGCCGCCCCTTGACCGCTGGTGCCCCTTGATGGGTCTCCAGTGCTTGTAACGTTATTCTCGTCTCCGTGTATAGATTGGCGCGTCTGTTCCGCTGCTTTCATCTCTGTCCACTCTACGGAGTGTATTAAAGCTGATAGAGTGATGGCAGCAAGGAGTACCCTCAGACCTGCTTTAGAAGAGACGGGGGCATATACATCATGAAAGTCCAGCCCAGGACGCTGCAGAAAACCTCGGACCACAAAACGTGCCTTAAAGCGCACAGAACCTTCAACCCCAACCTTCTTCACAAATAACCACCTGCCAGACAGGATCCTCTACTTAGGAAGCTGTGGAGTGAGTGCCCAAGTACCATGGGCATGCAAGGACGCCATCTCATCCTTCATAGCAAGCAGCCACTGATCCCTGTCAGGGTTGGAAGGAAGCATGGCAGCTTTATAGGTTAGTTCAGATGAGGTAGAAATATATGCCCCCACGTACAAGCAGTTTACTTGTACATGAGCAGCAGGGGTATCAGCAATATCAGCAGTATCAGGTAGTACAGCCCCCAGTGCAGAACTACTGCCTGGTTGAAGTGGGTCGGCCTTCTTTGCCTCTAAATCACTGAATCCTGGGTCAACCGGTACACCCCAGCCATACGCAGTATCAGACCCGGACCAGTGTTCAATGTCATCACTCACACTCTCGGTGACGGCCACATCGTTACAATGCCTTGTCCGGTGTTAACCACCAGGGACGGCAGGAGGCGAAGGGATCAAGAACGCCCGCGAGCCATCCGAACAGGTGGACGGGGGGTGGCAACTAGTGGACAGTGGACCTATTGCAGGCTCCACTTTGACCTGAGGCTGTCCTAATCCTAGAGCTTCGCCGACGGAACGTGGCGCAAAGGAGGGCCTGGCGACCCCCTGAGATTCGGGTAAATCACTGTCTGAAGGAACTTCGGAATCCCACCCGCCCAGTACCTTCACACGCAATGCAGCACCATCAGCCCCTGACCTGGGACGCAAAGTCATCCCATGACCAGGGCAGCGGTCGACAATTGGGGTTGGTATAGGATCTAAGGCATTAACCGCAGAATCAGGCATGTGTCCGTTGATGGCAGCAGGGATGCGTGAAACATACGGTGACCCGTCATAAGGGGATAGCCCAGGTATGCAGTTATAGCTGAACTGCTCATAGAAGAGTACATCACGACTCTCTACTACCTGGCGCAACTTAGGAACCCAAACAAAATAACCCTTACTCACCAGAGAATACCCAACCAGTCTACCAGATAACGCCCTTTCGTCTAGCTTGTTGCGTTTCTTCCCATTGACTAATAAGGTGACATAGCAAGGGCAACCAAACACACCGCACGCAACAACGACACATCAGGTAGAACCCCAAAGAACAACTCGTATGGAGTCTTGTCACCCTGATTGGGCAGCCGGTTACGTAGGTAACAAGCAGCTAGGAAGGCATAGGGCCAGAAAGACTTAGCTAGCTTAGACTCCAAGTGGATACTCCTAGCTATGTTCTGCAAGACCCCATTGTACCTCTCCACAGTTGCATTCTGCTGAGCAGTGTATGCCATAGATAATTCATGCACAGCACCAACCGATTATAACCAATCCTCGAACCACATTACTAAAATATCCTTAGCCCTGTCAGATCTGAGACACTTGAAGACAAACCCATGCAGCTGAGTCATCCATCTGAGGATGGTAGTTTGAACTGCTAAGGGAGCTTCATCCTTGGTCCTCAAGCACAATACTTCAGCATAGCCAGAGTATTGGTCTGTGAGACACAGAACATAAAACTCCCCACGCAAGCCCCTAATATGAAATGGTCCCATGATGTCCAAGTGAATGCGTTGTAGAGGTGCACGGATCTTAGTTTTGCTCTCTTGAGGAAAAGGGATACGTTTTGCCTTAGCCTTCTGACAAGCATCACATGGGATCTTAGACAGTTTCTTCACTTGCTTGAGAGTGAGGGGTAAGTTGTTAACCAAACCATCCCTGACGAGCTTGTGCATGGCGTCATAGCCAGGGTGACCCAGCCGCCTATGCCACAGCCATTCAGGAGTGGTAGGGATAACAACACCACCATCCTCATCAACATCAAGTGCAAAAACTGGGTAATGTACAGCACTCAACAAACGGCCACGGGGTGTGTGACAAGGCCTACAGGTAAACTTGTACACACCATCACTTGAGGCAGGGAAAGACCAGAGGACAGAAGAGTCCTGGGTGGCAGTACAACTAAGACTATCAAAAGAAATCTTGCAGTGATGAGCATGAGCCACAGCATTTACTGACAGGAGGTTCACCGGACAGTGAGGTATGTAGAGAACATCAGTTAAAGTGATTGATGTTGGTAACCAATCACTACATAACACAATGGATCCCTGACCCGCTGACCGTTGAACCACCCCATCACCAAATTTAACTGCTGGCCCATCTTCAGAAGCATGATACACAGTGAACAAAGACAGATCACCTGTGATAGACATCCCAGCTCCAGAATCAGCATGCCAGACACCCTCAGACAGGCTCGGGCTACAAACGTTGGAAAACTTCGAAGTGCAAGAGAATAGGACAGAGCTCACCTCCTATTTATTGACCATAGCAAACCCATCAATCTGGGCCTGCAAGGAGAACAGCTGCTTTGGAGTAAGCGTACCTGGAAGGGCCAAGGCAATGGGCACTGGGGCAGTACCCGGAGCACCAGTCTTGGTCCTTCGCAGATGCGGGTGCTTCGTCCAGCAGCGGTCCTCCGAGTGGCTCGTCTTGTGGGGACATGGGCCCCAAGTGCAATCCAGGCGTCTCTTGAGGGAACCGGAACCCTGAGAACCAGATCCCTGCCCACGCTGAAATGCAGCATTGGCAGGAACCTGGGGAGTGTCCCGGGACCAACCAGGATGCCTGGAGTCGGACCTGGGGAGAGATACATTCAGGATGTCTAAAGCCCTATATTCTGCAAGACAGGACCAATACTCAACAGGCTGCATGTTATACAACAACGTACCATACTTGATCCTCAGCGACTCAAAGCGGTTCAGACGGATACCCTTAACTATAGTTTCCATGGCGTGGCGCTGAGTCTGTGGATGCCCATCCCAGTGAGCACTGCGGAGGTCAGTGCAGAGACCGCGAACCTTGCGAAAGAAGTCATCCACGCGGTCAGTAGGGCTCATGACTGAACCAAGAAGCTCGGTTTGCATGAGAGGGACTCTAGAGGCAAGGGCATCAGACTGCTTCCTCTGGATATCAATAAAGATATCCCGAGGTTTGGCAAAGTCCTGGTATACCTTGACTAGCCATATCATCCTCCATGTTTGCGAGCATCATGGTCAAGCACATGAACTCCTGACGGTCCAGGGGCAGGGCACTGAAACCCAACAGTGCAGGATCTACACGAGACTCACCATGAGAGGCCGAAGATCCGAAACCAGTGTAACGGATTGGAATCGTTACACCATAGCGACATTCGGCAAAGGAGTTCATATGATGTCCGAGTACTCATTCTCTAGTACATATACCGAGCCATACCGTTACACTCTTCCCTCCTCTAGTATCCCCACTGCCGGAAGACGGTGGTGTTCGGAGTCCGTTCCCTCGGGGGCGGTGGTGTTTCCACTGCCAGGATAAGTGGCCATTGTAATCTTCTTCTTCTAGTGGCCATTGTCATCTTCTTCTTCTACGCCAAACGGGAGAAGTTCGATCCCCACTGCCGGAAGACAGTGGTGTTCGGAGTCTGTTCCCTCGGGGGCGGTGGTGTCTCCACTGCCAGGATAAGTGGCCATTGTAATCTTCTTCTAGGAGTCCGTCACGGACTCTTCGAGTGGAAGTAATCGGTTGGTGTATCATGTACCACGTGATGACGTTGTACGTTTTCGGACAGATTCCGTTCCTTGCCGCGTACAGCGGAGCCCTGGTTCCGGGTCGAGAGGACCCGTTGGCTTTGCTAAATATTACTTTGCTCGCGGTCTCAGAACCTGGGCACCGACGAAACCGCTTCATCAGCGATTCGAACTCGCGTCGCTGCGGTGTTAACCAGCTCCGAAACCAGTGTAACAGTTCAGGATGCACTTAGCAGCTTGAGGGGTCAGTCTAGTGTAACAGGCTACGTGATGTATGTTTATGTGTAAGTCGATATGGGTAAGCTAGCAGAACAGTAAGGGGGTTACCTAGGTAGGGGATGTAGAGTAGCTTGGAAAGAACGTCTTCGTGGTAGGAGTAGAAGGGTTCGTTCCGAGTAGCTCGTGTCTATGTGCGCAACGTGTGCGTTGTGAGAGATGAGGCAGTACATAGGTATGGTACTGTATCATGTGCGTTCGTCACGTGGCTTACGGGTACGGTGTACTCGTATGCCTTGCTGGACGGCCAGAGTACCCGTGAAGGGTTCTGTACCGTTACACCAGCAGCAGGAGCAGGGGTCAGAGGAGCCAAAGACCTACGAATCTCCAGAAAATACTCAGCAGCCAGACCAGCGTCATAAGCGCGCTGGTCATCTAAGTTCCTAATCTCTGGCAGGGACCTCGCAAAACTCACTACTAGCTCGAAATCAGGGCTAATAGGACAGAATGGGAGTGGCACTTTCACAAACTGGTAACCTCGCCTATCGTTATCCCTACGCCCTACGCCACCAAAAGTCACACCATTATTAGGGGGATAGTTGATCCCTGAAGTGACCGGACCAAGGAAGGACCGACACTGGAAACCTAGCTCAGAGAACACCATCACTCGGCGATGACGAGACTGGACACTCACATTAGCCATAGTAGCCTGCATGTCCATCCGACCGTACATAGTGCGGTTCATGGATTCACCATCCCGTTGAGCTTGCACTCGGGGAAGTGACAATTTCGCTAAATGTAGGCGAAAGACACGATTTGCAGCGGAACTACAGATAAATGTAGGCGTACAGTGGACGAAATGTCTCGGCTCACCGCAAACTAGCGATCCCGACAGACACCCAGAACTTTTCGTAGACTGAAGCGTGACCAATAACTCCTCGATCGCACGTTAACTACTGAGTTGTAATACGCGAAGGGGTATGCAGCTTTCTGTCGCTCGAGGGTCTGTTAGCAACCTTTTCGAGGGGTCAATCTTGCGAACCTGCCAAGCTCTGCCAGCGATTCCGAGATAGGGTGAACAATTAGGCAACGAAGTACTAGCGCGAACTACTTGTTGGCGAATAGCTTTCATTCGGGAAAATGGACACCCGAAGTCACCGATGTGCTTTCGCTGCATGCGTCGAAAATGGCGCTGTTGTAGGGCGAAACCAGGACGATTTTAATCACTGTGATGAAAGCCTAAGTCACACTGAAATATTAGTGTGACGCGATGACCTGTCAGTGCTCTTATTAATTTTGATAGATGTTTTCGCAGGGTTTCCTTTCACCAGCCTTTCACGTACATTTAGCCAAGGCGGATTGGACGCGGCATGGCGAAATGGCCGTAGGATTAGAGCCCTCTGATTAGAGCCTTTGCAGTATGGCTAAGGTAATCCACGCCAACCTTTTACCTCTCGTACTCCTACCTCATATTCTTCCCTCCCTCGCCCAAAGCATGTGTTTGTTCCTACTTGATATTTCTGGCGTCCTGCTTTATTCCCTCCTTTCTTTCCATATATCTTTTCAGTATTACTGCGCAATGCCCTCTTCCGCCTTCCGCGTGGACAAGCGCGAAGTAGTGCGTCAGATTGTTTTTGAAATTTGACAAATGCTCTGGTCCTCTCTCCTACACAAATTCCCTTACATCGGTGCCGCTAATTCTCGCAACCGATCCGTCTATGCTAGACCTGTGTAGGTTGTCAGTGCTGGAGGCATGGTATCTTGCAGCCAGCGGCCCTTGCGTCGTCAACTTCTCAACCAGGAAGCCCGGTCGGCGCTGCTGTACTGCCACCGCATGAATAAGCTGCATACGTTGCAGCATCTCGGCAGCCCACTCGACGTTGCTCTGTACACGGTCAAATATGGTGGTATGTGGAATCTGCTGTGCCAGGAGCATGACTTCAGCTTGGGATGGCAGCATGATTAGTTGGCACTGTGCAAAGTAGGATGCT
Organism: Chlamydomonas sp. ICE-L; assembly: GCA_013435795.1. NCBI lineage: Eukaryota > Viridiplantae > Chlorophyta > Chlorophyceae > Chlamydomonadales > Chlamydomonadaceae > Chlamydomonas > Chlamydomonas sp. ICE-L. Next base: position 328,220 of record JACBWV010000613.1, on the reverse strand, counting down.
GGGACAACTTGCTCCCAACTCTTATGTGAGTCATACTTCCACCTGTTCTCTCCTGGGCCTGAGTAGAGCTTTAAAGGACACGGGGACTTACACTCTAGTTGGATCATGCACTGCCCTGGCTGCATGGTGCCCTTGAGCATTGTATCAGGAGATCATGCGTGGCAATTATCCCTTGAGACCCTGCATGATAGATGGTGGCAGCACTGTGTCTATTTGGCTGACGCACTAGACCCATGTCCATGGCATGCATCTTCACATTGGGTTCACTCCTAGTAGTTGTGGCAGTCTTGGCACGTTGCCTCTTGTGTTGTGGTGGAGACTGGTTCTCCTTGCTTTGCTGGGTGTTGGGTGACAGTCCAACCTTGTCTTTATGCTTGGGTCTTCCAGATCCATTCTGCATGGTAAACTCAGGCAAGTGTGGACAATGCAAGGCTGGGGTAGGACCTGAGGTTCAGGTACCTAAGCTTAAGGCAGGTTGGACTTCCAGGGGTATCTCCCTACCAATACGCAAAAACAACACAAAGGGTGTCAATAAATGTAACTATGCCCGCCCTTCATTTTTGCAGGGACCCATGCTCTGTCTGGTAGCGGTCTGAAGGTTGCTTGTAGGTAGGGTTTCACAACAATGTGGCCTAGGGAATTCTGACTTGATCACATGCCTAAATAGTGTCCACCTGCTTGCATGCCTCCTTTTGTGCATTCATGTCTGTATGCCTGCCTTTCTGTCTTCATCCCTGGTGACTGATTGACTGACTATCTGGATGGTGACTGCAGCTTGGAGGTGCTAGGCATAGAGTGTTCAGCCCATGGGAAAGTGGCTTGGTTGCTTGCATGCCTATCTGTTGTACGCATGAATACTTGCTTGTCAGTCTGCTTGAGCGCTTGGCCATTGTTGACACAAGAGAAGGGGGCTTTAAACTATCATCAAATAAGAAGTAAAGGTGCTACTTAATTTAACTATGCCTGCATTCTGTATTTGCAGGGACCATTGCTCTGTCTTCCCTCCCAGTTCTGATGTTCCACTGTCACATGAGGCTTTTGGACAACAACGTAAGTAATAAGTGAAGCTTGCTTGTAGGTGCGGTTTCGCAACAATTGTGTGGCATAGCGAATTATGTATTGATTCATTCCTAGGTGGTGCCCACGTGCATCTGTCTATGTTTGTATCACTGTCTCTGCCATCGTCTCTGTTACTGCATCTGTACTATGCCTCTGTCTATGTACTGCCCTTCATTGATCTCTAACGCATACCCTGCTCTGCACGTCACTGTCCTGCCCCTTGCCATTCTCCCTGCCTTTCATTGCTCTGTTTCGCAGGCCATGCCCTGCTAATCACCATCCTGCCCTTATCCGTGCTCCCTGCCCTTCCTTGCTCTCTAACGCCTGCCCTGCTCTGCTCATCACTGTCGCCTTGCCCCTTTCCGTTATCCCTGCCCCTCTTTGCTCTCTAACGCCTGCCCTGCCTTGTTCATCACTGTCGTCCTGCCCCTTGCCATTATCCCTGCCCCTCTTTGCTCTCTAACGCCTGCCCCGCTCTGCTCAACACTGTCCTCCTGCCCTTTGCCATTATCCCTGCCCCTCTTTGCTCTCTAACGCCTTCCCTTCTCTGCTCATCACTGTCATCCTGCCCCTCGCCATTATCCCTGCCCCTCTTTGCTCTCTAACGCCTGCCCTGCCCTGCTCATCACTGTCGTCCTGTCCTTTGCCATTATCTATCCCTGCCCCTCTTTGCTCTCTAACGCCTGCTCTGCTCTGCTCAACACTGTCGTCCTGCCCTTGCCATTATCCCTGCCCCTCTTTGCTCTCTAACACCTGCCCTGCTCTGCTCATCACTGTCGTCTTGCCACTCGCCATTATCCCTGCCCCTCTTTGCTCTCTTATGCCTGCCCCGCTCTGCTTATCACTCTCGTCTTGCCCCTTGCCATTATCCCTGCCACTATTTGCTCTCTTACGCCTGCCCCGCGCTGCTCATCACTGTCGTCTTGCCCCTTGCCATCATCCCTGCCACTCTTTACTCTCGTGAGTACAAACCAGCTGGCAGGGATAATGGCGAGGGGCAGGGATAATGGCAAGGGGCAGGACGACAGTGATGAACAAGGCAGGGCAGGCGTTAGAGAGCAAAGAGGGGCAGGAATAATGGAAAGGGGCAAGGCGACAGTGATGAGCAGAGCAGGCCAGGCGTTAGAGAGCAAGGAGGGGCAGGGATAATGGCAAAGGGCAAGACGACAGTGATGAGCAGAGCAGGGCATGCGATAGAGAGCAAAGAGGGGCAGGGATAATGGCGAGGGGCAGGACGACAGTGATGAGCAGAGCAGGGCAGGCGTTAGAGAGCAAAGAGGGGCAGGGATAATGGCAAAGGGCAGGACGACAGTGATGAGCAGAGCAGGGCAGGCGTTAAAGAGGGGCATGGATACTGGCAATTGCCATTATCCATGCTCTTGGTTCTCAAATGCATGCCTTACTATGCTCATCACTGTGGTCCTGCCCCTTGCCGTGCTCCCTTCCCTTCCTTCCTCTTGAACGCATGCCCTTCTCTGATCATCACTTTCCAGGCGTACTTTGCTCCCTTCCCTGCTTTGCTCTCTAACACATGCCCTGATATGCTTATCACATCCATGCCCCTTACCGTGCTCCCTGTCATTCATTGCTCTATAATGCCTGCTCTGCTCTGTTTAGCACATGCATGCCCCTTGCCATGCTCCCTGCCATTGGTTGCTATGTAACGCATGCCATGCTCTGCTCATCACCGTCCTGCCCCTTGCCATTAACCCTGCCATTGGTTGCTCTCTAACGCATGCCCTGCTTTGCATGTCTTGCAGGGCAAAAGGATGGATGGAAATGCTACGGCTGCGATGAAGATTGTTGCCACGAAGGAACTACACATGCTGAAGATGGAAATATAAAATAGAATCAGCGAATATATATAGATGTATAGCTTTGATTGGGCGTTTCTTCTTGGTGGATATATAGGCCTATGTGTTCATAAGTAGACAAATAGATAGCTGCCTGCAGGCTGCGTATATACTTGTACTTGAACTTATTTAGCTACATGGCTCCAGCCAGCAATTTGGCTGCTCGTTTTTGCTTGCTGTCTATCTATGGTTAATGGATATAGAGGAAATATATGGGCTGTAGTGGATGTACATGTGTAAGGATGCTTACATAGATATATAGGTAGATCAATAGGTTAATGGATGCATAGTTTATTATGTATGTAATCTATCTTCTCGACACCTGATGTAATTGAGAAATGCTCCTAGAAAATATTCCTGAAAATGTGACCTCTCCGACCACCATGCCCAAACGGCCCTGCAGGCGAAGTACAGGCGAAATGTCTCAGAAGACCGAACATTTCGCCTCATTACCGTGCACAAGCCGCCGTGCGTGGCGAGATGCCGTCGAAATATCTCAGAAGTCTGAGACATTTCGACGACAATCCGCCTTGGCGAAATGCAGGCGAAATGTCTCGGGATTCTGAGCTACACGCGACGCGGGTATAGGGCTTACCGCTAGAGTCAGAAGTGCCAGGTCATTAAAGGACTATGACTAATCGCGGACCCCGCGTGCGTTCCGCGTGCATTCCGCTGCGCTCGTACGCATTTAGCGATCTGTCGACTTCCCCGAGTGTTGGCGGATCAGACGGAAGTCCCGCAGCTGCAGATCCGGAGGAGGTCCTCCAGTGAGCAGATGCTCCCAAGACTCGCATGACCGCGAAGTCAACACAGGAGGGGAAGGGCCAGGGGCAGGGGGAAGCTCCACCGGCGGAGGCGGAGGGGGCTCCTGCGAGGCACCAGCAGCAGATGTGCGGGCAGAAGAAACAGCAGCTTCTCGAGCACGAGTAATATGGTAGCCAGTGAGGCCTCGCTCCATGGGGTTAGCTCCAGAGGTGAAGGACGCAGAGCTCTTCAGCAAAGACGGCTTGGCCACCTCCGGGTGGACCGGTGGAAGAGGCGCAAGCAGAGGCGCAAGCAGAGGCGCAGACGAAGGCTCTGGCTTAAACACAGGCAAAGGCACAGGCGGAGGCGTCGACTGATGAGCAGGCTCATAAACCGGCGAAACTGTAGAAGTCTCAAATACTCGAGTAGCATTGGCAGACGGAGTCACTCCACCGAAGTCAGCACTCGTAGCACTCTTCAAATCATCAGTATCAGATCGGTGAATATCCTCCTCATCCTCAGAATCGTCATCATCGCTGAAGCGGGCAGTAGGAGGCTTTGGTTCTGTTGCGTACCGAATGATCTGAGTCTGTACACAACATAGATTCATCAGAACATCCTCAACCTCAGGAGAGAGGCGTTGGAAAGTAGGAGAAGGAACCGCAAAGTTGGAGGATTGACCGGGGGGGGTTACTTCCACGATGGCGGAAGGATCCTCCTCTCCGGCAGCAGAGGCCGCTGGCGCGCAATCATCTAGCCAATCAGAAGGAACCTTGACCTCCGTTGGAAGGACATAGTCGCAGCCATTGCTAACAATGACGCTGCGGATCCCGCGCGACCAGGAAACACCATTTTTATCAGTGAGTTTCACAAAGCCGGCAGGAGGCCCTCGCGGAAGTAGCATTTGAAAAGCAGTGGTAGTAAATGAGGAACCCATAACCTATCAGCTTTAATACACTCCGTAGAGTGGACAGAGATGAAAGCAGCGGAACAGACGCGCCAATCTATACACGGAGACGAGAATAACGTTACAAGCACTGGAGACCCATCAAGGGGCACCAGCGGTCAAGGGGCGGCAGCCTGTAACCTGAGTCTAGAACCTAAGCCAGGAATCTTAAGCCGGATTTGGATTTTTTTTCAGTTGCTGCAGGTTTGGTTTGCTTGTGGTTAGGCGCTTGGTTTGTCTTGAGTGTACAAGTTTTTTGCGGTGCGATACCCACCTCCTAGAATGTTTTAGCTAGTGCCGTAGCTGGGGATTTATGATAATTAACTTTCATAAATTTTCTTACTTCCATCTTTGAGTAAGAAAACAGTTCATCATGGTTTTTTCATCCCAGCCTAGTCATGAATTCTATGCTAAGAATAGTCTTTAAAGTAGTGGATTTTTCCATCGACTTTTTTTTTTTTAGTGGACTTTAGTGTCCTCTTTTCTGCGTCCTTTAGGCTTTGATTCTCTCGTGTGCTGCTCTCACACGATATTTCAGTCTTCTCTTTAGGTTCAGTTATCGGTTCTTTGAGGCACCGTTGTTCCCCTTCCTTTGGTTTAAGGATCGATTTCTGTTTGGCCTCCCTGTGCTTTTCTGGTTTGGTGCCTACTATTCTGGATGAATAGTATTTTTGCGCTTACCATTGATGGTACATTTCCATTTTGTTTTCAGCTCAGCTCGGTATGATCCAAGTTTTTTGCTGCTACAATTTCGGAGTACTACAGTGGTTTTTGGTTCATCCTTTCTCATCCTTTTATTTTAGTCAAGGCTTTCTTCTGGTTTCCTGTTTTTCAGCCGTTCCTTAATTGTTTTTGTTTGCTACCAGTTTATCGTTCTCTGACCCTGGTGTCATAGGTGGAGAAGTAGTATGTCACCTGCGTCATAGGTGGAGTATCAGCATCAATTGCGGTTCACTCGATCGTTTTATGTCTTGGCGACTACTTCTGTACTTCCTTAGAACAATAGCTGTAGATAGTAACAGCTTCCTGTAGACTGTGTCATCCTTCATGACACGGTGACAGCTCCTGGTGAGCTGCGTCCCATGGTCCCCTGACACGCGCTGTATAGCCTGTACCCTGGTTAGGTTCCAGGAATCCGCCCCTTCCACCGCTGGTGTCTAATGTGTGTCCCCAGTCGCTTTAATCATTCTCATCTTGCGTTAAAAGATTAGCACGTTTGACCGCTGCGAGTATCTCTCCACTCTTGAAGTGTCTAAGCTGATAATAGTCTAGAAGTTTAGTCAAATCGAGATTCCTGCCTTGCGCGAGTTTCACATCAATTTCGACCATCTAACCCAGGAGTATCTGTCGACTCAACGCGCGGAATTTTTTTCTTGAATTCGGACGCTGCTGCTGCTTGTTCAAAGGCTCACCGTGCGAGGCAGCCAATGTGAAGACCTAGGCCCCACCTGATTTGGGCCTGCCTCGAGGATTCGGAGACATTCGAAATGCCCGGTGTCGGACACCTGCGGACTCGGAGCGGAGGGGCGTTACGGAAGGGGAGGCGGCAGGCCACGGCCACGGTACCGCGCGGGGGGGGGGGGGGGGGCGGGGACCAGGGGGGGGGGGGGGCCCTCGCCCTCCCCCCCCAACCCCAACCCCCCCAACCCACCCCCTTACAGCTAATAGAAACCTGCCGGTCTCGCGTAGCCACGCTGGACGAAAAGAAAGTGAGAAGTTGTGCAGCTTCCTTCGGGGAAAACGCGCACAGCAACTCAAGCTGTCGCATTTGTAGATCTGCGTGATTCTTGGAAGGGCAGGGGAAGGGGGCGTGAGGGAAGGGGGCTCTCTTCTTACTTTCCTGTCTGTCTGTATTCATCTCGCCCAGTGTTCTATCTGTGCCTAATTTACAGCATCTGCGCATGCGTTGCTGCTGTCTTGGGACTTCCGCGTCTTAGATTCTCTACGTCTGCGTACTCCTACACGAAGGTCGGTATGAGCTTTAATTGCTGGCAGCGGTTATGTTTCGTGACTTAATCTTTGCACGCCTGTCACATGGCGCTGTTGCTCTGCTCTCGTGATTGCGTCGCATCGCGTTCATCCTCTGCGTTTGCATGCAAGCAGCTTGCACGCCTGTCACATTGTGCTCTGTCCTGCTGAATACTTTGCATCGCATCCATCCTCTTCGTTTGCATGCATGCAGCTTGCACGCCTGTCCTCATGGCGCCTGTGCTCTGCCCCCCTCAATGCGTTGCATTGCATCCATCCTCTCCGTTTGCATGCATGCAGCTAACTCACGCAACCGATCAATCCCGCAACAGGTATGGCGCCGTACAAGTACAACGAATCCATCAATGCCAGAGGTTTGAGGGGGACGCAGCTGGATTTGGCCGCGCTATCGGCGCGGTTTGATGTTCGCCCCGCGTGCGGAAGGGTGGACGTCAGTTGCTGTTGCCCTACTCATGCAGTGCGAATCCAAAGCGAAGGAGTTTGGGGCAAATATACGATCACATACTGCATCGGTGCTGAGCACCAACACGGCCAACATCATCACTTGAGGCCGGTGGTAGAGGCTTGGAGCCTAACTTCTACATGCTATCTGGGGCCATACTCTGCCAGCGAATGGAGAGAAATGTTGGCTGGAGGGTTTGTTGAGGTATACCCATACCAAACCAGGGGTCAATCTCTGGGCACATTTCGCTGCCCAAACCTCATTTGATTGATTAACTTCAGAGATCGGGTTGGCAAGGCATTTTGCTTACCGCAGTTTAGAGAGTGACGTTGCTAAATATAGCGTGGTCTTTTTGCCACCGAGATGGCCCTGAATTCGTGGTACAGACTTTCGAGCTCACTTTATGTGTTGTGGCATCAGTTCCAAGCTCTAGCACTGCACTAGAAAATATACAACTGTAACACCGTTTGAGCTATCCCCAATCTCCTCTTCATCCTTTCCAATAAAATTGAATTGAACTTGTGCCTGAACTTGGTTACCCGGCCTCAACGTATTACGGTTCTCGCCGCCTCTGGAAGTAGCAACATTCCATTTTATTTGTTTGTATAGTAACGCAGACTCTTGAAAAGTACCACATTGAGACCAAGTAGTATACTTGCACATATATACTATACGTTGTGTGTATGTATGCTACAGTCTTGGGGTAGGCCAAATAGGCTGAAGGGACTTGCCCAACCGTATAGGAAGGGCTAAAAAAAAGCACTGATGAACTAAGCCTCTAACAATCGTTTATCCGACGGGGGCCCTGAGTTCGTGGTACAGTGATAATTTAATTCTACAATATTATTAAATCATCATCTCAGCTGGGATGATAATTTAATTGTGCGATTATTATCGATTTTTTTTATAAATTGAATTAAGTATTTCCATCCTTATTATCCAAGCTGGCGCCTAGAAATATACGAGCCGTGTTGCAGAAATACGATTTTTGAATCTCAGATAGAGCCGAGCAGGTATACAGGCAAACAGATTGTAGGTCACATAATTATTAACTTAGAAATTTATATATCCAAACCGGTTTACAGGAAATACCCAAGATGTCGTACGAATATCCTTGGGTGCTGCACGGAATTATCCAAAGCGGTGTACAGAAACACGAATGTTTAATCTCAGATTAAAGCGACCCCCTTCCACCTACACAGCCATGGCAGGGACCCCATGACACCTACACAGCCATGGAAGTACCCCCATGACACCTATACAGCCATGGCAGGGCCCCCCTTACACCTACACAGTCATGGCAGCAACCCCCTTACACCTACACAGCCTAGCATCAGCCCTTACACTACACATCCATGGCCGTGCCCCCTACCTTACCCTCACAGCCATGGCAGTACCCGCCCCCTTCCACCTCACACCGCCATGGCAGGGCCCCCCACCTTACCCTACCAAAGCCTGCAGTAACCCCTCCACCTACCCCAAAGCGGGGTTGGAAGGCTAATGATAAGGGGGGAGAGGAGGGGGGGTCAAGGAAACACAAGACCCGGTGAGGGGATGGAAACGAAAAAGGAAGGCGAGGATACGGAACAGAGCGAGGAGCGAGAAAAAAAAGGGAACAGGCGGGGGAGAAAGAGAAACAGAAGAGAGAGAGAGGAGGAAAAAGGGCAATCAACAGGGAACCGACCAGGCAAAAGCGGGAAACAATAATAAGAAGAGAAGAGAAGGGAAGAAGGCATAAAAACGGGGAGAAAAAAGGGGAAGACGTTAGGAAGAGGGGCGACGAAAAACTAAAAGAATAGGAAAGAATCGGAAGAACGAAAGTGAGGATATGCATATGAAGAAAAGAAAAGAAAAGGAATAAACAGGAGAAAAACGCAAAGAAAGAGAGCGAGAAGGGTAGGGGGGAGAGGATGACGGCAAACACAATAAAAGAGGAGGGAAGAAAAAAAGAAAGAGAAAGAAGGAAAGACAGAAGGGAGGGAATCGTAAGGCAGGCAGAAACGGGGAAAAAAAGAATAAAAAAATAAAAGGGAGGAACAAGAGAAACAAACGGGAATGAAGGAAGAAAGGGGAATAGACATCGTAAGAGAGTCACACAAGAGAAAGATTGGGAACTGAGTGGCAAAAAAAACCCGGGATGGGAGAAAAAATGAATGAAGAAAAAAGAAACAGAGGACCGCAGAGAGACAGGACAAAGATCAAAAAAAGGGGAAAAAAAAAAAACACAAAGAAAGTAGAAAAGAATACGGAAAGCAGAAAGTAAGTTGGAGAAGAAACAAAGCAGAAAAGGGGGGGAAACGAAAGAGAAGAAAAAAAAACAACACGAAAAAAAAATGGGGAAAAAAAAGAAGAACTAATCAGGAGGGACGTCGGGCGAAAGGATCAAAAGAGCGGAGGAGAAAGAAGTAAAAGCAAAGGGAAGAGAAATCAGAAATAAACCGGAGAAGAAGTGAAGAGAAACGCGACAGGAAGTAGAGCAAAGAAAGAAAAAGGCTGAAAAATCAAGAGGCCAAAAAAGAGGGAAGAGACTAGGCGCAGTAAAAAAAGAGGGGAAAAGGAAGAGAAGAGCAAAAACAGAAAGAAAAGACAAGCAAAAGGGGAAGCTAAATGCTAAGCACGGGGAGGGGCAGGAGCGGTCATGGCGCGATAAAGAAGTGTGAAAAGCAAGCGGAAGTAGGCAATTGAAAGAGGAGGGAAAAAAAGGGGAAAGGGGTGAGTACGAAAAGGGATGACGAAGGAGACAGGAAGTAAAGCGGAAGGGGAAGGGGAAACGAAACAGGGAGCAGGAAAAACGAAATCCACCATACACAGCCTGGGCAGTAACTCGGAGTACAATGACTAAACAAACCCTTATCACGCCCTACCGTTCGTACACCGACCCGTCATAGCAATACAATCGTCCGTAGGGTGGGTGATATTGCCCCGGTTTCAGTACCCCGAAATTGCTGTGCACGCCCACGCCCACGTGAGGGAAGTCCAACTGGTCACTGTACTTCGCCCAACTGGTCACTGTACTTCGACCGCTTCCCCTTCGTTTCGTGTCTGCCTATCCGCAAATCGATTCGCACTTCTGCGTAACATCCTCCTGCGCAACATAAATTCCCTCGGCACGCTGCATCTCCTCATTTCGCTACAATCGTCGCAATTATGATTCCAAGCCGCCAAGTCAAGATCATGAAGTCCGAGGGATCTAGCTCCCGCCCAGCAGCACCGCTTGGGACCAGCTCCAGGGCCGGGCGTCGAAGCGTTCTAGCTGCCAGTGGCAAGAGGGAGGTTACGCTGCTGGATTACGGAGCAGGCAACGTACGCTCAGTGCGAAATGCGATCCGGAAGTTGGGCTACTCGATCAAGGAGGTGAGATGTCGATGTCGAAATTCCGTTGTCCGCATTTAGAGTTGGGGCTAGTCACCCTCAGAGGGCTGTGTGTGATGGTGGGGTGGATATATTTGTGTGTGTGGGTGTGTGGGTGGTGGGGTAGGGGTGGGGTGGGGTGGTTGATGGGGTAGGAGATGAGTGTGTGGTGGGGTAGGAGGGGGAAGGGGAGAGAGAGGACAGGGTTGGAGGGTTGGTGGGGGAGTCGGCCAATGTTTTAGAATCCATGTTTTTTGTATGGTGGTGTGCTTGTGGGCGTACGCATGGGAGGTCAGGTGGGTGAGAGGAGGGATAAGGAGGTTGCATGGGAGGGTGGGTGGGTGAGTTGGGTGGGTGGAGGGGTGGGGAGGGTGCATGGGATTGCGGGTGTGTTGTGTGGTTGTGTAGATGTGTGGGTTGAGGTGTGGGGTGTGTGGGTGGAAGGGTGGAGATGTCGCATGGGAGGGCGGGTGGGTGGGGCGGGTGGAGGGGTGGGGAGGGTGCATGGGAGGGTGGGTGGGTGGGTGTAGGGTGGGGAGGTTGCATGGGAGGGCAGGAGGGTGGGGCGGGTGGGGAGGTTGCATGGGAGGGTGGGTGTGTGGGGTGTGTGGTTGGTGGGGTGTGGTAAACACTAAACCCTAAACCCAACCTACCCCACACCCCACCAACCCCACCACCCATATATCCCTCGCCTACCTACCCCGCACGCACTTAACCCACAGGCCACGCTACCCCCCTACCCTCGTCTGCCTACCCCACACCCACTTATCCCACCAACCCCACAACCCACCCACCCCTCGCTTACCTACCTACCCCACAAGCACTTAACCCTCCACCCCACCTAACCCACGCCAGCTGATATTTAAACTGAAACAACCAACTTACTTAACCCACCCACCCCACCTTAACCGCCTAACCTACCTAATCCACCCAACCCTCGCAAACTGGTATTTTAACTGAAACAACCAACTTACCTAACCCACCCACCCCACCTTACCCGCCTAGCCTACCTAATCCACCCAACCCTCGCCAACTGGTATTTTAACTGAAACAACCAACTTACCTAATCCACCCAACCCTCGCCAACTGGTATTTTAACTGAAACAACCAACTTACTTAATCCACCCAACCCTCGCCAACTGGTATTTTAACTTAAATAACCAACTTACCTAATCCACCCAACCCTCGCCAACTGGTATTTTAACTGAAACAACCAACTTACCTAATCCACCCAACCCTCGCCAACTGGTATTTTAACTGAAACTACTTACCCACCTAACCCACGCCAACTGGTATGTAAACTGAAACAACCAACTTACCTAACCCACTTAACCCACCCACCCCACCCACCCCACCTAACCCTGGTTACCTCCCCCAACTGATATTTAAACTGAAACAACTAACTTCCAGGTGGAGAAGCCTAGTGATATCACAACTAACCACCTAACCCACCCCAACTGATATTTAAACTGAAACAACCAACTTATCTAACTTCCAGGTGGAGAAGCCTAGTGATGTCACAACTAACCACCTAACCCACCCCCACTGATATTTAAACTGACACAACCAACTTATCTAACTTCCAGGTGGAGAAGCCTAGTGATATCACAAATGCTGACAAGCTTGTGTTCCCTGGTGTTGGCAGCTTTGGTCAAGCCATGCAGGTGTGTATGTTTTTATGTTTATGTATATATATATATATATATATAAAGAAATCATGGTCGTGGTTGTGGTGGTCGTGGTGGTGTCATCGCGTAACCGACTTAACCGACTTCCCCCCTAGCCATTTCCTGCCCAGCCAATTCCCGCTTAGCCAATTCACGCTTTTAATCCCTCCTGCTTCAACTTCTGCCTGATTGGCCTCCTGCGAATTCGCCTTATGCAACCTTCGCCTCCTGCGTATTATACCTGTTGCGCATCCCGCCTGATTTCTCCTTTTCCCGCCTGAGTCCATCCACTTGATTTCGGTAGCGCTACAGTTCGTCTGCCTACAAGCTTTTTCCCCTGCATCTCTGCAAGACCTTTTCCTTGCGTCAAGAGACCTGTCGCTGCGCACAACGGGAGGTGGCGTGGTGAGTCAGCGGACCTGTCAGAAATGTCCGCATCGCATCCATCCCATGTCCCAAACTTGACTGCAATTCTTCCCACTGCTTTGAGAAACATGTCGCTCCGCACTGTGCCATATCAATTACACGTCAAAGTTGACAGAATGAAAAATCTCGCTGAGCATTCTCGCCCTAACTTGACTGAACATCTAAAATCAGCAACTTGACTGCAACTTCTTCCCACTGCAACGAGAAATATGTCGTCGCTGTGAATTGTGCTATAGCGAGCACGCGGCAAAGTTGAATGGATGAACCTAGCGATGTTTCCAAGTCTCAGATTGAGTCGACTTCGGGAGCAGTTGCGGTGAACAGGATTGATCTTCGGCCGAACTGAATACATGCTCGCTAAGAAGAAGCTTTATTTATGTACAGTTGCGATTGCGCAGGTTCAGATTTTTCAGTGAGGTCGACTATCGATCACAGCTGAGGTGGCAGGGAAGCAGGTCCGATGCGTTTAGCGGAGTCGGATGATGCGCAAACGTTGTCGATGCTCTTCGTCCCGTATGCCTTTCAGCTATGGCAAAGCCCACAGCTGAAGTGGAGGGAGGCAGATACGGAGTATGTGTGCGCTGGTGGGTGCGTGTATAAGGGAGGGGAGGGATGGGAGTGGGGAGAGGGTGGGGGCTGGTGGGATGGCTGTGGTGGGGGAAGGGAATAAGGGATGGAGTCAGGAAATATGTCAGGAAGAGTAAGGGAGTATGTCTGTGGGTGGGGTGGGGGTGGGGGGAAGATAACTGGGGGGTGTGGAGATAAAAGGAATATGCGTCCGTCAATGTTTGAAGTTGCATGCACTGCAGAGAAAACCTCTTAGCAACCCAGCCCAAAATAGGTGTGGCCAACGGGAGGGGAGGGGGGAGGGGGCAGTTAATGGTTTGGTGGTGGTGGTGTGTGAATGAGGGGGGGTTTCAAGCGTAAACCATTATGTAACCAGCCCCCAAAAGGTGTGGCCAAAGGCCAAACGGGCACCGTACTATGATTGGGTGGGGGGGTGGGGGGGGGGGGGGGGGGTCTTGAGAGTGAGAGTAGGTGTGAGTAGGTGTGAGAGTAGGTGTGGCCACCGGCCACACGGGCTACCGTACTAGTATATATATATATATATATATATATATATATAATATATATAGTATATATATATAGTATATATATATATATATATATATATAAACATACACACCTGCATGGCTTGACCAAAGCTGCCAACACCAGGGAACACAAGCAACGGCAATATTATATCACAAATGCTGATAAGCTTATGTTCCCTGGTGTTGGCAGCTTTGGTCAAGCCATGCAGATGTGTATGTTTGTATGTATATTGTTATATATATGTTTGTATGTATATTGTTATATTTCCAGTCCCTGTATATATGTTACAATTCAGGGGTGGGCCAAATAGGTTACTGCTTCAGGCTAACGAAGGAGCTCATTTTGACTGATTTAGATTAATTTAGGAGTGATTTAGGCTTTTTTTTACTCATTTATATTCTTCTTCGTATTTATATCAATCTTTGAATGCATATTTGTTACAATCCAGGGGTAGGCCTAATAGACTAAATTGACTGATTTAGGTTACTTCAGGAGTGATTTAGGCCTTTTTTTACTCATTTATATTCATCTTCGTATTTATATCAATCTTTGAATGCATATTTGTTACAATCCAGGGGTAGGCCTAATAGACTAAATTGACTGATTTAGGTTACTTTAGGAATGTTTGAAGCCTATGGTGCTGATTTACATATAACTTTGTATTTACGTTAATCTTCGTATGTATATTTACAATTAATTGACTGCATATTGTATTTTGTTTATAATTCATTGACTATATGTTGAATTCAGATTTGCTGTTTATTATACTAATTTATTTATATTATATTTATATATTCATTTATTATACTAATTCATATTTGCTGTTTATTATACTAATTTATATATATTATATTTATCTATTCATTTATTATACTGATTCATATTTGCTTTTTATTATACTAATTTATATATATTAGATTGTATTTATCTATTCATTTATGATACTGATTCATATTTGCTGTTTATTATACTAATTTATATATATTATGTTGTATTTATCTATTCATTTATTATACTAATTCATATTTGCTGTTTATTATACTAATTTATATATGTTATATTGTATTTATCTATTCATTTATTATACTGATTCATATTTGCTGTTTATTATACTAATTTATATATATTATATTATATTTATCTATTCATTTATTACACTAATTCATATTGCATGGCCGATGCGGGTTCTGAAGCGTGACCTCATGAACCCCCTGATGGACTGCCTAAATGCCACCACCACCACCACCACCACCATATACAGGTTCTGAAGAAGCGTGACCTCACAAACCCCCTTATGGACTGCCTTAATGCCAGGAGCCTTCCCTTCTGGGGGGCGGAAGCCCCCAGTGTTACCCGTTTGTCCGTCCGACCATCCAACCATCCATCCATCCATCCATCTGACCGTGATGAAGCCCGACACGTCAGCCAACGGCCTCGTAACTAACTCGCTTCCGTTGCCACCTGTCGCTCCCTCGCCATCACTCTCCGCCAATTTTTAGCGTCGCAGGCGACGCTGCATCAAACTTGTAAATATATTTGCCCCTTATTAAATTTATTTATACTGTGTTGCCACTTTCCATACAGGTTCTGAAAAGGCGTGACTTGATCAACCCCCTCATGGACTACCTATATTTGATTTATACACTTATTGGATTTATTATATATTGTGTTGCCACTTTTCGTACAGGCTCTGGAGAAGCCTGACTTTATCAACCTCCTCATAGACTATCTATTTTTATTTAATTTTAATACTTATTTATTTTAATTACATTTATATTGTGTTACCACTCTCCGTACAGGTTATTTATTTTAATTACATTTATATTGTGTTACCACTCTCCATACAGGTTCTGAAATATTGTGACCTCATCAACCCCCTTAATGGACTACCCCTATCTATTTAACTTATAAACTGATTCAATTTAATTCAGATTGTATTGCCACTGTACAGGTTCTGAAATATTGTGACCTCATCAACCCCCTTAATGGACTACCCCTATCTATTTAACTTATAAACTGATTCAATTTAATTTAGATTGAATTGCCACAGTACAGGTTCAAAAATATTGTGACCTCATCAACCCCCTTAATGGACAAACCCTATCTATTTAACTTATAAACTGATTCAATTTAATCTAGATTGTATTGCCACAGTACAGGTTCTGAAATATTGTGACCTCATCAACCTCCTTAATGGACTCCCTCTATTTATTTAATTTATATACTTATTTATTTTAATTTATATTATGTTGCCACTGTACAGGTTCTGAAAAAGCGTGACTTCATCAACCCCTTAATGGACTACCTAAATGCCAACATCACCACCACCACCACCACCACCACCACCACTATATTCAGGTTTTGAAAAAGCGTGACTTCATCAACCCCTTAAAAGACTACCTAAATGCCACCACCACCACCACCCTCATGCCACCACCCACCACCACCACAGCACCCTCATGCCACCACCCACCACCACCACACACCTCAATGCCCACACCACCACACACCGACCCCATGCCACCCTACCACCACCACACCACCCTCATGTCCACCAACCTACCACCACCACCACCCTCCACACCTCCCACCACCACACCACCTCATGCCACCCCACCCCCCACACACCCACCCTCATTCACCACTACCACCTTCCCACCCACCACCCGCCCCCCTCATGCCACCACCTACCACCACCACCACCACCACCACCTCATCCACCACCTCCCACCACCACCCAACACACACCACCCCTCATCCCCCACCTACCCTCCACCCATCCACACCACCCTCATTGCCCCCACCAGGAATAACCCACCACCAACACACCCCCCTCAGTCCGCCCATAACCGATATCCCCTACCCCCAAAACCCCAACCACCTCTCCTGCCACACACCCACCCCAACCACCCTCACCGTCCACCCTCATTGCAACCCACCATTACCCCCCCCCGACCGCCCCCCCACCGCTCCTTCCACCCCCCCCGGCAACCAACCCACCAGCCCCCTCATGCCCGCCAGCACCATAGCCACCACCAAGCCCTGGCCCCCGCCCTCATTGCCACCGCCCTACCGCCCCCCCCACAACCCCCACTCACAGGAATCCCCCACTCCTCACCTAACCCCCACACAACCACCCTCCCTTCCACCGTACCTAACTCACCACCACAACACCAACCTCTCAAGCCACCACCCACCACCACCACACCCACTACACATCCACTCCATTCCACCTACCTACCACCACCACAACCCCCCTCATTCCACCCAACCCACCATCACCACCCACATCCACACCCTCATTCACACAACCTAACCACTCCCAAACACCCTCATATCCACACCACACCACCCACACAACCCTCCTACGCCACCACCCAACCCCAACCCACCATCACCCCCAATTCAGGTTTTGAAATAAGCGTGAACTTCATCAATCCCTTAATGGACTACCTAAATTGCCGACAATCCCTTCCTGGGGCATCTGTCTTGGTCTCCAGCTTTCTGTTTGATGGCTAAGTGAGAGAAGTGAGGGTGATGAGGGACTGGGCCTCATCCCCGGCATGTGGTGTGGTGTGTGGGTGGTGTGTGTGTGGGGGGTGGGGGGGGGGGGGGAGGGGGGGGGGGGGGGGTCGACTGGTGTGGGGGTGGTGTGTCCCGGCAATCTGCCCTTGGTCGGCACTTCTGTTTAGAGTTAGTGAGGAGAGTGGAGGGTGTGAGGGACTGGGCCTCATCCCCAGGCCACGTGGGTGGTTGTTGTGGGTGGTGGTGTGGGTGGTTGTGTGTGTGTGTGTGTGTGTGTGTGTGGGGGGGGGGGGGGGGGGGGGGGGGGGGCTTGACTGGTTGGGGGTGTGTGTTCTGGGGCATCTGCCTTGGTCTGCAGCTTCTGTTTGAGGGTAGTGAGGAGAGTGGAGGGTGTGAGGGACTGGGCCTCATCCAGGCCAGGTGTGTGGTGTGTGTGTGGTGTGTGGGGGGGGGGGGGGGGGGGGGGTGGGGGGGGGGGGGGGAGGGGGTTGTGGGGGGTGGTTCGACTGGTTGGGTGTGTGTGTCCTGGCATCTGATTTGGTCTGCAGCTTCTGTTTGAGTGTAGTGAGGAGAGTGGAGGGTGTGAGGGACTGGGCCTCATCCCAGGCCAGGTGTGTGGTGTGTGTGTGTGGTGTGTGTTTGTGTGTGGTGTGTGTGTGTTGGGGGGGGTGGGGTGGGGGGCTTGACTGGTTGGGTGTGTGTGTCCTGGGCATCTGCCTTGGTCTGCAGCTTCTGTTTGAGGGTAGTGAGGAGAGTGGAGGGTGTGAGGGACTGGGCCTCATCCCAGGCCAGGTGGGTGGGTGGGTGGTGTGGTGTGGTGTGTAGTGGGGGGGGGGTGGGGGTTATGGGGGGGGCTGACTGGTTAGGTGTGTGTGGTCCTGTGATCTGCCTTGGTCGCAGCTTCTTCATCTTTTTGAGGGTATGAGGAGAGTGGAGGGTGAGGGACGGTGCCTCGCCCCAAGCCAGGTGGTGGTGTGTGTGTATGTTTGTGTGTGTGTATGTGTGTTAGTGTGTGGTGTGCGTGTGTGTGTGTGTGGGGGGGGGGGGGCTTGCAACTGGTTGGGTGTTGGTGTCCTGGGCATCTGCCTTGGTCTGCAGCTTCTGTTTGGGTTAGTGAGGAGAGTTGGAGGGTGTCATGGAGGTGACGCGGGCCTCATCCCGGCCAGTGGGTGGTGTGGTACGGGTGGTGGGTGAGGTGATTTTGGTGATGTGTGTGTGGTGGGGGGGGGGGGGGTGGGGAGGGTTGGGGGCGGGGCTTGAGCTGGTGTGTGTGGTGTGTGTGTGTGTGTTGGTTTTTGGGGGGGGTGGGTGGGCTTGAACTGGTGTGTGGGGTGTGTGGGGTTGGGGTTCTTGACTGGTGGTTGGGGCAGGGTGGCGTTTGGGGGGGGGAGGGGGCTTGCACTGTTGTGGTGGGTGTTGTGGGTGTGGTGTGGGGGGCGGGCTTGTGACTTGGTGTGTCTTGTGGGTGGGTTGTGTGGCGGGGGGGCTTGCACTGGTGTGTGGGTGGGGGTGGTGGGGGGGGTGGGTGGGGTTTGACTGGTGGGTGGTGGGGGGGTGGGTGGGGGTGGGGCTTGACTGGTGTGTGTGTTGGTTCATGGGCCCTCTGCTTGGGCTGCAAGCTTCTGTTTGAGGGCAGTGAGGAGGAGTGGAGGGTGGTGGGGACTGGCCGCATCCCAGGCCAGTGGGGGTGGGTGTGGGTGGTGGGGTGGTGAGCATTGTGTGTTGTGTGTGTGTGGGGGGGGGTGGGGGGGGGGGAACTG
>JACBWV010000613.1:256205-308863 GCA_013435795.1 Chlamydomonas sp. ICE-L | reverse complement strand
GGGTGGGGGTGGCAGCGGGAAACGCGCCCACACCCCCCCGCCCCCCACGCCAAAGCCCATCCGCTGGGGGCCCCGCCACCCCTTTCTTCCCGCTCTCGAGTCCAACCCAACATGCCAGGGCCATAGCCTGTGGTGTACAACTGGCCCTAAAGCTGGGCAGTGTGTTTTTATTTTTCCACAAACGACCCCAATTGGTTGATTTCCATATGCCCTCCCCCCCCCCCCCCAGGGCCACAACACACACCTACCCACAACACCCCCATACACACCACACACAGTTCCACATTACACACCACCACACACACTACCCCACCAAAGAAATCAGGAGCCCCCAGCACACCTCCCAACTCCCATATGAGGCCGTAGGCTTGTGGTGGACACTGTCGCCAGCAATGGACAGCTATTTAACTTCATTCAACACACAAATTTTTGATTTTTGCATTTTCTTATTTATTTGTTGTCCCCCCCCCCCCCCCCCGCCCCTTCCCACCCTCCCCCCCCCTCCCCCCCCACGACGGCCACCCACCCACATCCTTACCCCTCCTACTTCCCAATATGCAGGATGCAGGCCTAGCTGTTGTGGACCCTGTGTGCCAACATGGTCAGCTGCTGTTGTGTCATCCAACGACCCCACTGTTGCTTGTATCCATGGCACCCACACACACCCACCAATGACCCCCCGCCCCCCCCCCCCCCCCCCCACACCACACACACCACCACCCCACCACACACACACACACACCTCCCAACACCCAATATGCAGGCCGTAGCTGTTGTAAGACCACTTGGGCGCCCAACATGATGGGGAAGTTGTTATTTGATTGGCTATTCCAAAACGACCCAAGTTTTTGATTTTTTTGGTGTGACGAGTCTCAGAGAAATGAAGAGGGGAAGCTTGTGTTCAAAAGCAACACAACAACAGGAAAGGGTAGGTTCGCTTTTAAAGTGTTTTTTTTTTTTTTTTTTCCTTTTTTTTGGTGTTCTCTTTTTTTTTTTTCTTCTTTTTTTTTATTTGGGTTTTTTTTTTTTGTTTATTCCCGTTTTTAAATATTCTTCTTCTTGTTCTTTGCCTTCTTTTGTTTTTTCTGTTGGATAGAAGCTCAAGACAAGTTCCTGGGAGCCGGGTGTGCCATCGCCTCCACCCCGCCAACACCAACCAACACCAACCAACACCAACCACCATCAACCACCTTCTTTTGTTTCCATGGAAGAAGCTCAGACAAGTCCTGAGCGGGTGTGCCCCCACCCCCCCAACACCAACCAACACCAACCAACACCTAACCCAACCATTCGACAAATCAACCACCTTCTTTTTGTTTCGGCGTTCCCATGGGAGAAGAGCTCAGACAAGTCCCTGGAGCCGGTGTGTCCCCACCCCCCCCAACAACCACCCAACACCAACCACACCAACCACATCAACCAACCTTCTTTTGTTTCCTTGGAAGAAAGCCCCAGACAATCCTGAGCGGTGTGTGCCCCCGAACCCCCCCCAACAAACCCAACCAACACCAACCCCATCCAACCACCCTGTTCTTTTTTGTTTCCCCATGAATCAAGCTCAGACAAGTCCTGAGCGGGTGTGCCCCCACCCCCCCAACACCAACCAACACCAACCAACACCAACCACCATCAACCACCTTCTTTTGTTTCCATGGAAGAAGCTCAGACAAAGTCCTGAGCGTGGTTGTTCCCATCCCCCCCCCCCGCCTCACCAACGCCCAACCTAAACCAGCCAAACCCGACAACCACCCAACGACGGCCCCCCCAACACCCCGAACAGCCGAATGGGCAGTGGAAGCGGGACCCGCCAGGGGGAACCAAGCGCGGGGTCGCCCGACCGACCAAAACCGCGAAGGAGGATGATAACCGCCAGGACGACGGCACAGGGCTCGCCCCCCCACCAAGCCGCGGGCCGAACCGGTTGGCCGCGGGAGGGGGGATCGGCAAGAGGCTCCCCCAACACCCAAACAAGCCCCCCCAAACAGACCCCCACACCCCCCCCCAACAACCCCCAACCCTCCCCCCAACAGCAACCTTAACAATGGGTTAACCGCCAACCTCCAACCCACTGGGCTAATAGAAGTTTCAACGATGCCAAGAGGCCTTGCAACGATAATACTATTCATTAATACTATTTCCCCCACCTCCACCCGCATCCACCACACACCCGCATCCACGCCCTTCACCACAACCTCACCGGCCCCCTACCCACGCCACCCCCAATTTCCCACTTCTCCACCATTTTCCCCCCCCCAATCGTACCCGCCTGGCAGGTCCTGCAGTACTACGGGCGACTTCTCAGGCAATGTACGACGAGTTCAGGCCATGGCGCCCCCATGGTCCGGTTAACTGTCCTTGGATCGCCGGTGCGTAACGGGGGACCACCAAACCAAACTCCAACCAACAACACCAAGCCACTCATCAACCCACCCATAGCTCAACATGTGGGGTCCCGGCCACTGTTTTTCTCGGAAACTCGTTTGTACCGGAGACCACCAACCAATACCAACCAACACCAACCCAACACCAACCAACACCAGCCACCATCAACCACCATCAACCACCACGGCCGTCGCCAATGTGTCCAGCAAACCATCCCTTCCTCCCCGAAAGCCCGTTTCATACTGGGACTCACTAAAAACCAACCGCACAAACCCACCACCAACGCACCATCAACGCACCCACGGACTCGCATGTGTCCGGCACCGTCCTTGGATTCCCGTTTGTACCGGGGAGGGAAATGTCTGTAATGGACGTAATGCCCATTCCCATCTTCCCCACGCGACCGGTCCCCGCACCGATTCCCCCCCCGCCACGACCTGGTTAGCTGCCCTTTAGGTGCTTGCAGTACTAACGTCCCCCAGGCTCAGCAATGTACAAAACAACGAGTCAGGCCATGCTTTCGTCCATTGTGGGCTTGGCACCGGTTCCTAGGGAAGCCCGTTCCGGACTGGACGGAACATGTCTGCCCGATTGACAACGTCCATTTTTTTCATTTTCCCAATTCCCACCTTTTTCCCACCACTCCCAACCCCAACCACCCGAACCCCCACCTGTTACCGCCCTCATGTCCTGCAGTACTAACGGCCACTTCCCAGGCCCTGTACGACGTGGCAGGACCGGTTCGCATATTTGTCTTGCACCGTCCTCGGGAAATCAAACCCCCGTTCCCGTACCCGGGCCGGAGATATTTCCCTGCAATGTGAAACCGTCAACGGATGCTTACAAAAAAAGTTCAATGGGCCCCTTGTGCTAAGCTAAAGTGGATGTTTGAGTTGGTCAGCGTCCACGCAGCCCTAGAACTTGGGTGACTTGACGTCCCCCAACTAGTAGGGGCGTCGTTCAAATTGTACGATGGTCAACCTACCCTGGGCTGGTGAGTTGTGTAGCTGGAAAGTGTAGCTATGGCGCCTGGTGCGGAAGCTATGATTGTTTGATGGTTGGGGATCAGCTGGCCAGCAGCCCTAGACTGTGGGGAGACTTGACATCCAGATCCTGCCAACTAATAGGGGGCCTTCGTTCGTTGTACTGATGTCAACTACCTGGGCTGGTGATTTTTTAGCTGAAAGTGTAGCTATGGCAGCTGGTGCTAAGCTAGTGATGTTTGATGTGGGATCAGCGGCAGCAGCCCTAGACGGTGGGGGACTTGACATCCCCACTAATAGGGGCTCGTTCGTGTACGATGTCAACTACCTGGCTGGTGAGTGTGTAGCTGAAAGTGTAGCTATGGCAGCTGGTGCTAAGCTAGTGATGTTTGATGTGGGATCAGCGGCAGCAGCCCTAGATGGTGGGGGACTTGGCATCCCCACTAATAGGGGCTCGTTCGTGTACGATGTCAACTACCTGGCTGGTGAGTGTGTAGCTAAGAGTGTAGCTGAAAGTGTAGCTATGGCACCTGGTGCTAAGCTAGTGATGTTTGATGTGGGATCAGCGGCAGCAGCCCTAGATGGTGGGGGACTTGACATCCCCACTAATAGGGGCTCGTTCGTGTACGATGTCAACTACCTGGCTGGTGAGTGTGTAGCTGAGAGTGTAGCTGAAAAGTGTAGGCTAGGCACCTGTGCTAAGCTAGTGATGTTTGATGTGGGATCAGCGGCAGCAGCCCTAGACGGTGGGGGACTTGACATCCACACTAATAGGGGCTCGTTCATGTACGATGTCGACTACCAGGCTGGTGAGTGTGTAGCTGAGAGTGTAGCTTAAAGTGTAGCTATGGCACCGGGTGCTAAGCTGGTGATGATCAATGTTTGTTCCGAGGCGGGAGCCCTAGACGGTGGGGGTCTTGACATATTCACGGCAACGGATTGTTTCATGTATGATATCAACTACCAAGCTGGTGAGTGTGTAGCTGAGAGTGTAGCTGAGAGAGTAGCTATGGCCCCTGATTCCTGTGCCTACGTGAATGTTTCGAAGTGGTATCCAGCCCCGCCGCAGCTCCTAGACGGTGGGGGGACTTACATCCAAGCACTAATAGGGGCTCGTTTCAATATAGTTACGAAATGTCAACTACCAGGCTGGTGAGTGTGTAGCTGAGAGTGTAGCTGAAAGTGTAGTTATGGCACCGGGTGCTAAGCTGGTGATGATCAATGTTTGTTCCGAGGCGGGAGCCCTAGACGGTGGGGGTCTTGACATATTCACGGCAACGGATTCTTTCATGTATGATATCAACTACCAAGCTGGTGAGTGTGTAGCTGAGAGTGTAGCTGAGAGTGTAGCTATGGCCCTGGTGCTAAGCTGGTGATGATCAATCTGGGTTCTGAGGTGTGAGCCCTAATCGGTGGGGGACTTGACATACCCACGGCAAGGGGTTCTTTCATGTACGATATCAACTACCAAGCTGCTGAGTGTTTAGCTGAGAGTGTAGCTATGGCCCTGGTGCTAAGCTGGTGATGATCAATGTTTGTTCCGAGGCGGGAGCCCTAACCGGTGGGGGTCTTGACATACCCACAGCAAGGGGTTCTTTCATGTACGATTATCACTACCAAGAGCTGGGTTGAGTTGTGTTACGCTGAGAGTGTAGCTGAGAGTGTTAGTTAGTGGCCCAGGGCCCTCCCGTGGCCTAAGCTGGTGATGAGCAATTCTGGGTTTCTGATGCTGGCCCCCCCCCCCCCCCCGCAAGATAACTGGTGAGGGTTCTTGACCAATAACCCACGCGAGAGGGTCGTTCATGTACAATCTCAACTACCAGGCTGGTGAGAGTGTAGCTGAGTGTGTAGCTGAGAGTGTAGCTATGGTCCTGGTGCTATGCTAATGATGTTTGACGTGGGATCAGAGGCGGGGGCCCTTACTAGTGGGCGTCTTGACATACCCACAGCTAGGGGGTCGTTCATGTACGACATCAACTACCAGGCTGGTATGTGTGTAGCTGAGAGTGTAGCTGAGAGTGTAGCTATGGCCCAAGTGCTAAGCTCGTGATGTTTGACGTGGGATCAGAGGCGGGCGCCCTTGCCGGTGGGGGTCTTGACATACCCACAGCTTTGGGGGCGTTCATGTGCGTTATCAACTACCTGGCTGGTGAGTGTGTAGCTGAGAGTGTAGGTTATGTGTAGGTTAAGTGGAGCTATGGCACCGGGTTCTAAGCTAGTGATGATCGACGTGGGATCTGAGGCAGGCGCCCTTGCCGGTGGGGGTCTTGACATACCCACTGCAAGAGGCTTGTTCATGTACAATATCAACTACCAGGCTGGTGAGTGTTTAGCTGAGTGTTTAGCTGAGAGTGTAGCTATGGCCCTTGTGCTAAGCTAGTGATGTTTGACGTGGGATCAGAGGCGGAAACACTTAAAACACAGTGTGTGGCTGATTTTGTAGCTTAGAGTGTTGCTATGGAACTTATATGTTCATGTACAACACTACCATGTCCCATGACCAGTTCTTATGGAAGGCCTCCTGGACTACATAACCCACCACCACCACCACCATGACCAGCACCATCCCACCAACACCAACACCAAAATGCTTAACTATTAATCCTAAATCATCATCACCAACACCACCTTACATATCAAACCCTAAAACCTAAACCCTAAACCCTGCAGGTGCTCGCATCCAGTGCAGCTCATGGGGAGAGAGTGTGCCACCCACACCCTCAGCACCATCTTCCCATGCTTTTCCCTACAGGAGCCCACCCACACTACCCACCACCACCTAAACCCTGAACCCTAAACCCTAAACCCTAAACCTAAAAAACCCTGCCAGGTGCCGCCATCCCCAGTGCAGGCCCTCATGGGAGAGAGGTGCCACCCACACCCTCCAGCACCATCCTCCCATGCCCCTTTATCCTTATAGGACCCAGCCTCACTAAACCCACTCAACCACCTAAAAAAAAAAAACCTGAACCCTAAACCCTAAACCCTGCAGGTGCGCGCATCCAGTGCAGCTCATGGGGAGAGAGTGTGCCACCCACACCCTCAGCACCAAGCTCGTTTCCATGATGCTTTTTCCCTATAGGAGGGCCCACCCGAACTAAACCACCACCACCTTAAAACCCTGAAAAACCCCGAAAACCTAAACCCTGCAGGGTGGGCGCGCATTCCAGTTGCAGCTACAATGGGAGAGAGTGTGCCACCCACACCCTCAGCACCATCTTCCCATGCTTTTCCCTATAGGAGCCCACCCTCACTACCCACCACCACCTAAACCCTGAACCCTGAACCCTAAACCCTAATCCGTGTACCCTGCAGGTGCGCGCATCCAGTGCAATTCCTGGGGCGAGAGTGTGCCCGCCTACACCTTCACCACCATGTTCCAGGACCAGTTTCTGTGGGAGCATCCAGACTTCTTGAATGTGCAGGTGAGTGTAGCTGAGGGTGTAGCTAAGAGTGTAGCAGATAGTGTAGCTGAGTGGGCACATCCATTGTAACTTCTGGGGCGAGAGTGTACCTGACTGTGTAGCTGAGAGTGTACCTGACTGTGTAGCTGATAAAGTAGCTGAGTGGGTGCATCCATTGGAACTCCTGGGGCTTAGGGAGCCCCCCCCCCACACACACACAAAAACACACTTATTGAATGTGCAGGCTGCAGTTAACGATGGGAAGGATGCCATAAACCCCCATCCTACCATCAATCCCACCACTATAAACCCTTAACCCTAAACATAATTCCATAACCCTAAAAACCTTGAAGCCTGTCCCCGGACTTTCCTTTTGAAACTTCAAGTTCCCCCTGGTAATGAATGGTGGGCCCACCCACCCACCACTACCCATCCTACCACCACCATCACCACCACCATAAACCCTAAAAAAAGAGGGGGACACGCCACCCCCTAAACCCTCACCCTCCACCCTCACACCCCTACAACTCTTCCACACGCCAACGTACAGACGGCTGGTAACGATGGTGCGGTTGCCATCAACCCCCTGGATGTCCCCATAAGCAATAGTGGCCCTATTTTGAACCTCCCCCTTCCCTCCACAGCCCACCTGCCTCATCCTTTGGAATAACACACACACACACACACACACACACATACACACACACACGTATTGAACATGCAGGCTGCTGGTAAAACGATTGGGTGGCGGTTTGCCATCACCCCCTGGGCCAGTTTCGCCCATAACCATGGGGCCCTTTATTTTTGAGAATTGAACTGTTGTCAAGCCCCCCGCCTTTGGAAAAAACTCTCTGGCAGTGGGAGGTGCAGAGAGCTACACCAACCCAAGCCTGGTGAGTGTATACTTTTTAACGGTATCGTGGTAGCCCCAGTCTGGCTATAAAATATAATATATCGACGTGAGTATAAAAAAAAAAAAAGGGGTGACAAAATAACCTATCCCCTAAAACAAACCTGAAGGGGGTCTGCCTTTCCCCCCCCCCTCCCCCTTTACAATCAAAATACCAACCCTTTTTTTTTTTTTTTAAAACTTAGGATATGATTGTGGGGGGTTACAGTATGGCCGCACATAATGGCAATCCTCGGAATTCCCACACAAGGGATTGTCTGATAGTCAAATTCAGTTTTTCAACCCATTCAAACCCAACAACCCACCCAGACCCCACCCCCACCCCCACCCAAGGGTGATACTTATTGCATAAGGTCCCCAAGTGAATGCCCAATGGGATGCTCTTCTTCTGTCCAGGCCCTACTACTCATGGGTGTCTCAAATTGTCAGTTGGAGTCTGGATAAAAAGTAGAAAACAACTGATGAAGGCTGACCCCCCATTCACCCACCCACCCAAGGGGTAATATACTTATATCATTCACCCACCCAGGGGTAGATACTTAATTGCATAAGAAGGGTCGAAAGTGGTGCCAATGGAAACTTGCCCTTACCATGCCCTACTCAGGTGTGGTCTCATATGCCATTTTGTGAGGTCCTGAATAAAAAAAAGTTAGAAAAAAAAAAACCTGAGGAAAAAAGGGCTGACCCCCCCCCCCCGCCCCCCCCCCCCCCCCCCCCCCCCCCCTAATGAAGGTGCTCAGAATGGACCTGACAAAGGGCTCATAATATCTCGCAATGATTACATGCGCTTTACAGCCCCATTAAGCAGAAAAAATCAATCGGGAAAGAATTAATTTTGTGAGGCCTTGACACCTCCCTGATATATAATATATATATATATATATATATATATATATATATATATAATATATATTAAAACCGGGATACATTTAACGGTATCGAACAGAACCGTGGCAGCCCCAGCATTTGGAAAGAACTCTCTAGCAGTGGGGGGTGCAGAGAGCTACACAAACCCAAGTTTGTCGAGTTTTTTTGCCTTGTTTTAATTGGTATTGTGCCCTTTGGGATTTTTTATATAATCCTACTTTCCTTTTTTTTTGAAAACCGTTGCAGAGATCTACGCAAACCCCAGCCTGGTGAGCTTGTATTTATTTATTTTTAACGGAAGTGTGGCTGCCCCTGCCTGGTCAGACTATATACATATTGTGGCTGGTGTTTCATAACATGGACCACACAACACACAAAAATCAGCAACAACACACTTTAACACACACACATCCGACACAACACACAACACACACACACACATACACACAGTCACACGACGACACATAGGTGTCAAACACTCACAGAACAACACACAACACTTAAACACTTACACACAACACACACTTCACCACACACCCTGCACACACACACAGGCAACACACAAACACATGCACACCCATACCAGTCATACCACAACACAACTTATCAACTCGCACCCATCACCCATACACATCACACACACACCACACACACAGACACACACACAGACACACACACACACACACACACACCACACTCATACACCAACCGCCTAAGGAGACACATACACCTACCACACAGCCGAAGGCAACCGAACAACCCCTCACCCCTCCTATTCCCTCCCCTCACCCCCTCCCCCTTCCACCCTCTTTTTCACCCTCACAACCCATCACACCCCTCATCCCTAACCTCCTCACCCCTCCACCCCACCCTCACCATCACCCCTCACCCCTTCACCCCTCACCCCTCACCCCCTCACCCCTCACCCCTCACCCCTCACCCCTCAACCCTCACCCCTCACCCTCACTCCTCACTCCTCCCCCCTCACCCCCCACCCTCCCACCCCGTCACACCCTCACCTCCTCCCATCCCTCTCCATCACCCTCACCCCCCCACACAACACACCCCCTCACCCTCACCCCTCATCCCCTCTCCCTCAACCCTCACCCCCCCCACACCCACCCCGTCACCCCTCACCCCCCCCACAAAACACACCCCTCAACCCCTCACTCCCCTCATCTCCCCCTCTCCCCTCACCCTCACCCCCCCACACACCCCCCTCACAAAACAGGCCCCCACCCCCCCCACAACCCCCCCCTCACCCCCCCTCCACCCCTCACCCCCAAAAAGGGGACAAGGACACCCCCCTCCCCTCCCCCCCCCCCACACCCCCCTCAGCCCCTCACCCCTCCACGCCCTCACACCCCCCTCACCCCTCACCCCTCCCCCCCCCCACACCACCCCCCATCACCCCCCCCCCACCCACCGAGTAACACGCAACCGGCCCGGAGAGGCCCTCCCCCCTCCCCCCTCCTCTCCCTCTTTTCCCCTCACCCTCACCCCCCCCACACACCCCCTCACCCCTCCCTCCCCTTCCCCCCTCCCCTTTTCCTCCGCCAGCCCACTTACCCCTCACCCCAACCTCAAAACAATTGAGATCTACGCACCTGCCCACAGACACAACACAACATCACATATACACACACACCAGGAGATCTCACGCCCCGCTCACACCACACACAGGCCAACACTCCAAATTACAGAGCAACCACCCTTCCCCCCACCCCTTCAACCCCTCCACTCCCCCCTCCATCTCCCTCCTCCTTCGCAGCCACCTTCCCTCCCCCCTTGGACATTGAGATCTATGCACCTGCACACACACCATCACAACTCAACGTTTCATACATCACACACACACACACACACAACACCACACGCAACTCACGTTCAATACATACACACACAACCTCCTCCAACCCACCCCCCCCCCCACCGCACCCACCCACCCCAACCCTAAACGCACGACACAGCACACACCCACACACGCCCAACACCACACCATCAAACTTCTCCCTCCTCCCCTCACCCCCCCTCCCTCCCGCAAGCCCAACTCCCTCACCCCACGGTGGACATTTGAGATCTATAACGCACCTGCACAACACACACGCGAGACAAACATACACATATACACATAGGCACACCACACACACCTTTTTCCCTCCACCCCTCAAACACCCCCTCCCCTCCCCACCACCCTCCCACCTGGACAACGATAAATCTGACGCACCCACAAAGACACCACAACCCCAACACCCACCCCACCCACCCACCAGACTCACACACGTTCATACATACACACGCACCTCTCCCTTCCAATCCATCCCCATTTATCCCCCCCCCCCCCCCCCAAAAAAGAAAAAACCCCCCCTGCCCCCCCAAACACACACGACACACAAACACACACACACAACAACCTGCGTTCTGCCCTACCCTCTCCAACCCTCCGCAGACCCACCCTCCCCTCACCCACCTGTGGAACATCGAGAATCCTACAACACCACCCGCCACAGGGCAATTGCCAACTGGCTCGCCGCCTTCCTCCTTCCTTCGGGCCTGTTCCCAGTGCCAGAATGGCAGTTTTTCTGGCAAGGTCTCAGCATAGTTTTGGCAAAACGATTTTGCCTAGAGTCGCTAAACCCAGCATATATGCCTTGTTGCAGTAGCTGAGTAACGCCGACCTCAGTGATAAGGCGGTTCTCTTTGTGAGGGGCACATGCACGTTCGCATCCAAGGTGGGTGGTGGGTGTGGAAAGTGGTGGGTGTAGTGGGGTTGTGGGGTGTTTGGGGGGGGGGGGGTAAATCATCCTTATCCTGGTGATAAGGCTGTTATTTTTCATGCAGCGTACATGCACGTTCGCATCCAAGGGCAGTGGGTGTGGGGGTAACATGCTGTCAGGGCAGTGGCCAAGAAGCATGTAGATGTGGCTTGATAATGAAGAGGCTTCCCAAGACTGTACCTATGGTGCCCTGAAACTCAATCCCTCCACCAACCACCCTCCACCCTCCTGCACCCTGCGCTCCACCCTGAACCCCAATCCCTCCACCAACCACCCTCCACCGCCTCCGCAACAACCCTCACTCCACCCTGAACCCCAAATCCCTCTTCAATACTTTCCCCCTCCTTCCCTCCCTCCCCTGTCCAACCCGTTCCACTCCACCCTGAACCCCCATCCCCCTCACCAACCACCCCTCCCCCCCCTCCTGCACCCTGGCACTCCAAACCTGAAACCCACCATCCCTCTCTTCATACTTTCCCCCTCCCTCCCTGCAACCCTGCCACTCCCCCCTGAACCCCATTTTCCCTTCCACCAACCCACCCTCCACCCTCCTGCACCCACCTGCCCCACCCTGAACCGCCCAATCCCTACCCTTCATACTTCCGAAGAGATCCCTCTGCACCCTGCACTCCACCCTGAACCCCAATCCCTCTTCATACTTCCCCTCCCTCCTGCACCCTGCACTCCACCCTGAACCCTCAATCCCCTTCCTTCATAACTCACTTCCTTCCCCCCTCCCTCCTGCACCCTGCACTCCACCCTGAACCCCAATCCCTCTTCATACTTCCCCTCCCTCCTGCACCCTGCGCTCCACCCTGAACCCCAATCCCTCTTCATACTTCCCCTCCCTCCTGCACCCTGCACTCCACCCTGAACCCAATCCCTCCTTCATACTTTCCCTCCCCTTCCCCTCCCTGTTACCCTGCCAACATCCCACCCTGAAACAGGCGAAACAGAATGCTTGCTGCTGCCAAGAAACCATCTCTAGGCATTATGATCAACAACGAATACGGCGAGCTGCCAGCTTCTAGGATGCAAATTGATAACCCAGGAACCAAGACGGTGCCCATGGTGACGCTGAGATTGGATGTAGCTAACACCATGCTCAGCTACTTTCAACTCGGCTACACACCCTACGCTACAATCTCGAGCCTACAAACTATTTTGTCGGTACTTTCACCTTTTTGAAGCACATTCGCTAGCTACTTCCCAAGTTTTTGGGCCGACAGGAAATGGGCCGCAGAAAGCCAGAACCTGGTGAAGCTGGGGGGTGAAACTAGTACACACACACACACACACACACACACCACACACACAACACAACACATACAACACCATCACAAACTAAGTACACCCATAACACACACGCAAAAAACACAAACCACTTACATCCATACATACACCACCAGCACCCAACCAAACTAGTACAAGCGACAACACACACCACACAAACCAGTACAAAAGAAGTAAAACCATACACCAACAGTCACACACACACACCCCACACACAAAATGCACACACCTGCCCACACACAACACACACCATCAAACTAGTCCCGGCCCCACCCAACCCCCTACACCCCCAGGCCCCAACAGCTAGTGCACCATACAACCACCCCAACCCCCACACGACACACACACACTAACCCCATTTTTTGTGTTCCCCTGTCCAGGTTTGCCCCCGGTGCAGAGCTTTCCTTGCATCCCTAAACTCAGTTCATTGACCTAACTACCGCCCCCCCATTTCCCCCCCACAACAACCACACAAAACCTTGACCCCCCCCACACACACGACCACACCCCTACTCCACACACACACACAGCCACACACACTACAAACCTTAACCCCACTCTACACCCCCCCGGACACAAAACAAGACGCACACCCTAAATACTGTCCCCCTTTTTCATGTTGCCCCTGTGTGTCAGTTGCTTCTTCCCCGCATACACTAACTACCTTAACTATGACTAACACCCCCCCCCCCCTCACACACCACAGCTCAAACACAACTCCTCCCTCCCCCGCCCCGATAGCCGCCAGCCCCCCCCCCCCAAACACCGCCTCCACCCCCTCACCCCCGGTCCCCCACACAACCTCCTACAACACACACCAACCCCTTAAACCTGTTCGCCTGTTCAGGTATGCCGATGCCTGTTTCTCTCTGGCAGACAAACCTCGAACTACCCCCACCCCAACAAAGCCACAGCACCACACCACATCACACACCAAGCACAACACAACACACGAGCACACACAACAACCACAACCCACACAACCCACCACAACACCATGAACCAGACACAAACCCAAACACACACAGACAACACACAACAAACAGCATGGTCCACCTTACCCCCACTTTCCTCCCCCCCCCAACCTCCCCCCACCTTTCCCCTAACCCCCCACCCAACCTTTTCAGGTTGCCCTGTTGCTGTTCTCCTCTGCATACAAAACGAACCTAAATACCCACCCCCCCTCACAACCACACCCACACACAAATCCTCCCCCCTCACCCACCCCCACGCGAGAGTCCACCCCACCCCACACAGTCAAACCCCTCCTCACCACACACACCGGAAGAGCACACCCTTACGCCTGTTCCGCCTGGTTCAGGTTGCCCCCGGTGCAGTTCTTTCCGCATACACGAACTACAGGTTCATAGGGAATAACACTCTCCAGAATGACCAATGTGCGACCAGGACCATTCTGCAAGGTATGTGTTGGTGGTGTGCCTGTGTGTGTGTGCGTGTGTGCATCTGAGTGCGTGTGTGAGCATGAGTGTGTGCATCGTTATAATAGAACACTCTCCAGAATGACCAGTGTGCGACCAGGACCATTCTGCAAGGTTAGTGTTGGTGGTGGTGGTAGTGGATGGCGTTGGTGGGTGGGTTGGTGTGTTGGTGGTGGTGTTGATGGTGTGAGTCGGTGGGTGGGTGTTGGCGGTGTGAGTTGGTGGGTTGGTGGTGGGGGTAGATGGCGTTGGTGGGTGGGTGGGTGGGTGGGTGAGAGTGTGTGAGTGCATGAGAGTGTGTGTGCGTGTGCATGAGTGTGTGTGTGTCTTTCTAATATAGCCCTCTCTTGATCACGACCAGTGTGCAACCAGGACCATTCTGCAAGGGAAGGGCGTTGGTGGTGTGCCTGTGTGTGTGTGTGTGTGTGTGCTTGTGTGCATCTGAGTGTGTGTGTGAGCATGATTGCGTGTATAAGAGAGTCCTCTCTTGAGAACGACCAGTGTGCAACCAGGACCATTCTGGATGTGTATGTATGAGCATGTACGTGCGTGTGTGAGCGTGTTGGTGTGGGTGAGTGTGTGTAAGTGTGGGTGTGGGTGTGGGTGTGGGTGTAAGTGTGGGTGTGGGTGTGGA
This sequence comes from Chlamydomonas sp. ICE-L, assembly GCA_013435795.1. Classification (NCBI taxonomy): domain Eukaryota; kingdom Viridiplantae; phylum Chlorophyta; class Chlorophyceae; order Chlamydomonadales; family Chlamydomonadaceae; genus Chlamydomonas; species Chlamydomonas sp. ICE-L. The sequence goes on along the minus strand of JACBWV010000613.1, from coordinate 294,174 downwards.
TTCGTCTAAGTGTGTGTGTGAGTGCATCTGAGTGTGTGTATGCATGTGTGTGTGTGTGTGTGTGTGTGTGAGATAGAGAGTGTGTGTGTGCATGTGTATGTGTGTATAAGTGAGTGTGTGTGTGCCTGCTTGTGTGCGTGTGCGTGCGTATGTGGCTGTGTGTGTGTGTCCATACCCTACTCCCACTCTCACACCCCCTACCCCACTACCCCCCCTCCTCCCACCCCTACCCTCCCACCTCCTAACAGGAACTTCCATGGCCTTCCCAATGGTCGCATCGTGCGCCCGACCCCCACTCTTACCTCCCCTACCCCCCCTTATCCCACCCAACCACTCCCTTTACCCCCCTTCCCTCCCCCTGTTCCACAACCCATACTCCCTACACCCCCTACCCCCTCACCCCTAACAGGAAAATCCTCCCCATGGCCACCGGCCCGTGGTTGACGGTGCCCCTCCTGCCTAGTTTGTCATTTTTTTGCAAATGGCTACATGTCGCAGGAAGCAGGGTGGCTTGTTTTTTTACAACAAAGTCCCCCCCCTAAACCGCCCTAATAGCCCCTACCCCCACTCTCCCTAACCCCCCACTCCCCCACCCCCCCCCCTAACCATAACCTCCATGGCCACCCCCCTGGTTGCGGGTGCTGCGGCCCCTAGTGCCTACCCCCCTAGACCAACCCCCCCTACTCCCACAACCCAACCCGCCCCCCCCCTCCCCCCCCCTCCACCCCCCCTCCCGCCCGCCCCCCCCTACCTACTCCACTCCTCTCCCACTTCCCCTCCCACCCCTATCACCCCCCCCCCCCCCCCCCCCCGCCACCCCCCCCCCCCTCTCTCCTCCCCCCCTTCCCCCAACCCCGCCCCCACCCCCTCCCCCTACACAAAAAACAAAAATCTAGGAACTTCCATGGCCACCCCCCGTTGGGGTTGCGGGTGCTGCTTTGCCCCTAGTTTTTTTGTCCGGAGAAAAGTATTTTGCGAGGAATTTGGGGCCCCAGTTTTTTAGGGGGTTCCCTTTTCAAGGAGGTCGCCCCCCCCCTCCTTGGCTCTTGGTCAGGCACATTCTCATTGCTGGCACTTATCTTTCACTGCTGGGCTGGCCGTACTGAAGTGAGGGTCTATATTCACTTCACACATGTTAAATTGTATACTAATTGCATTTATCTCCTTTCTTTAAATAGTTGAAGTGATATTATTATTGCATTTATTTCCTTTCTTTTAAATGGTCTAAATTGCATTATAATTGCATTTATTTCCTTTCTTTTAATTTAATTACGGTACATTTATTTTTCAGGGGATGGCTACTTGGCCTCCTCTGCTTCAAGGGTTCCAGTGACAACGTCGCCCCCTCTTGGTCAAGGCAATTTCCGCCCTCTCCACTTTGTATATTTCATTTGTACGTTGTATTCAGGTTTTTGAAATTGTTACATCCGTGTAATGCAGTCACTCACAGGACGTGAAATTAAGGACACCACTGCGTAAGGCGGAGCTAGCAGAAGTCACCGTGGACCGCCTCATTAAAAAAAAAAATCTACGGTGCCACGGGCGAGCCCTAGGCAAGCCCCAGGCACCGTGGCCACATCATGCCAATGCTCTTACTACGGGGTTTCCCCCTCTCTTTCTTCAAACCCAGTTTTTAGGAGCACCAACACCACCTGTTAGCTGGCAGAATCTAAAAAATGAGGTGGTGTGTGTGTGTGGGGGGGGGGGGGGGGGGGGGCACGGTCGTATCAAGGCTATATTTACTACGTGGTCCTGCCAGTGCTAGTTTATATTGCCAGACCCCACTCCCCCTACCCACCCCTTCCACACCCACACTCCCTACCTAGGGGTTGTGTGTGTTTGGTGGGGTGGGGGGGGGTGGGGGGGGGTGTGGGGGGGGAAGGGCACGTCCGTATCAAGGCCCCCTGTTATATTTTTTTTTTTTTTTTATCAAGGAGGCCTGCGTGGGCCTGCAGTGCTAGTTATAATTAAAATTGCATTTATTTCCTTAATTTTATCGCATTCACAAATCTGAGCCCTGCACCTTCAACCCCAAACCCTGCACCTTCAACTCCTCCCACCCCACAGGCCTACTCCTTCGCCACCAATCAAACACACACACACACACAACAAACTAGTACACCACACACACACACACCACACACACACACCATACGCACACCACACACACACTCCTTCGCCGCCAATCAAAACCTCTCCCCAACCCCTCTGCCTATGAGCTCCTGTACTTACGCACACCACACACAACCACATACTTCCAGATACCACGTTGCAAACCTAAGCCCTAAACCCCAAACCTTATACCCTAAACTTCTCCCAACCCACAGAGTTGTTTCTTTGCCACCAACCCAAAGCTGGCCCCAGCCCCCTCCACCTATCAAGGTTTTGGCCAACTGGACCTGAGTCGCTGCCTACCCCTGCTTGGGTAACACACACACCAAACACACACCGGTAAACACTCCTCCACCCCCCAGGGCTACTCCTTCACCTCAACCCCACCCCACCCCCCAACCCCACCCCCTCCTCCACCCCCCAGGGCTACTCCTTCACCTCAACCCCACCCCAACCCAACCCCACCCCCTCCTCCACCCCCCAGGGCTACTCTTTCACCCCAACCCAACCCCAACCCAACCCCTCCATAACCCAACTCCAACCCCTCCACCACCCCCCAGGGCTACTCCTTCGCCACCAACCAAAAGTTGGCCCCAGCCCCCTCTGCCTATCAAGGTTTTGGCCGACTGGACCTGAGTCGCTCCCTGCCCCTGCTTGGCGACCAACTGGGCTGGCAGTTGCAGGTGGTTGATATGGTCGCTATAGTGTCCCGGCAGACCTTGCGGTACAAAGTCCAGGTCACTGGGCAAGGCCCCCTGATTGTAGTGCTTTCATGGTGAGTCGTAACCTCATGTTCGTTTATTTGTTTTGTCCTGGCAGATCTTGCAGTACAAGGTCCAGGTCACTGGGCAAGGCCCCCTCATTGTAGTACTTTCATGGTGAGTCATAACCTCATGTTCGTTTATTTGTTTGTCCTGGCAGATCTTGCAGTACAAGGTCCAGGTCACTGGGCAAGGCCCCCTCATTGTAGTGCTTTCATGGTGAGTCATGACCCTTGGGTTTTTTTGTGGGCAGGGCTGAGGGTGCAAAGTAAAAAAGTACTGATCATGCCTGGTAGGGTGTGGTCGTAAAGGAGCCCCGTCTTCCGGCAGTAGGGATAGGGATGCCACCTTCCCTGGACAGGGCTACCATGGCGGTTGACAGCGACCGCAAACACTTAAGCACCCGTAGGGATTTAAACCCTAGACCCTAAACCCTAAACCCACTTTAGCACCCGTAGGGATTTAAACCCTAAACCCTAAACCCACTTTAGCATCTGTAGGGATTTCAACCCGGCACCTACTTTGTTCAAGGAGCTCAACCATTGAGCCATTCATCGAGATGGGGAAATGGCACAAAATGCGTAATTTACATTCAGATATGGTGGCAATTGTATCCCGGAAATACCTGCAGTACAAGGTCCAGGTCACTGGGCAAGGCCCCCTCATTGTAGTACTTTCATGGACCCCCAACCCATCCTCACCACCCAACCCATCCCCACCCAGGTATGACTACCCCAGCTTCCCAGGAGCTTCCGGCCGTCTGCTCATCAACGACCTCGACCTCACGCTCACCAACCCCGACTCAACCTCTACCTGGGGCGGAAACCAGGGACCAAAACCCATCACCCAGCAGTTAGTACAGCGGGACAATGTGAACAACATAGAGAAAATCATATTGGAAGCCCCAAAGGCTGGTGCTTACACCATCAGAGTTAATGGTAACATACTAAACGGAAAGTCGGACACCCATCCTCTTCAATATTTAGCAATAGCTGTGTTGGGTGGATTGGACAGGGGGGGCCGACTCCAATATGTGTAGATGCAGTACAGTGCAGTACAGTCCGTGGTGCACTGATAAAGTGCTCTTGGATTGGACGGGGGGGAGCGACACCAATATGTGTAGATGCAGTACAGTGCAGTACAGTCTGTGGTGCACTGATAAAGTGCTCTTGGATTGGACGGGGGGGGGCGACATCAATATGTGTAGATGCAGTACAGTGCAGTACAGTCAGTGGTGCACTGAAAAAGTGCTCTTGGATTGGACGGGGGGGCGCGACACCAATGTGTGTAGATGCAGTACAGTGCAGTACAGTCCGTGGTGCACTGATAAAGTGCTCTTGGATTGGACGGGGGGGCGCGACACCAATGTGTGTAGATGCAGTACAGTGCAGTACAGTCCGTGGTGCACTGATAAAGTGCTCTTGGATTGGACGGGGGGGCGCGACTCCAATATGTTTTGATGCAGTACAGTGCAGTTCAATCCATGGTGCACTGAGAAAGTACTCATGGATTGGACAGGGGGGGGCGACTCCAATATGTGAAGATGCAGAACAGTGCAGTACAGTCCGTGGTTCACTAAGGAAGTACTCTTGGACGCCCCTTGAGGCTGTAGATGCAGTACAGTGCAGTACAGACTGTGGTGCACTGATGAAGTACACTCGCAGGCTTCTGAGGCCGCAGATGCAGTATAGTGCAGTACAGTCCATGGTGCACTGTGGAAGTAATATTGGACTCCTGAGGCCATAGATGCAGTACAGTGCAGTACATAGTAGTGCCATCCATGGTGCACTGAGAAATTACACTTGCAGGCCCTTGAGGCCACAGATGCAGTACAGTGCAGTATAGTCCATGGTGCATTGAGAAAGTACTATTTGAGGCCCGTGAAGGCATGAGTGCGAGCAATACAATACCACTGGTATACAATTTAGCAACTAGCAAATAGCTACTAGCTGCCAGATACAACCTGAAAGGTGGTTATGATCCCCTGCCCCATGAGTGCAAGCAATGACATTCCATCAATGTACAGCTTAGCTACACGCTACCAGCTACAACCTGCAAGGGTGTTTATGATCCCCTGCACCATGAGTGTGATATACAGCTTGGCACCATTAGCTACTAGCCACTAGCTACAACCTGCAAGGGTGTTTATGATCCCCTGCACCATGAGTGTGATATACATCTTGGCACCATTAGCTTACTAACCACTAGCTAAACCTGCAAGGGTGTTATTGATCCCCTGCACCATGAGTGTGATATACATCTTGGCACCATTAGCTACTAACCACTAGCTACAACCTGCAAGGGTGTTTATGATCCCCTGCACCATGAGTGTGATATACAGCTTGGCACCATTAGCTACTAGCCACTAGCTACAACCTGCAAGGGTGTTTATGATCCCCTGCACCATGAGTGTGATATACATCTTGGCACCATTAGCTACTAACCACTAGCTACAACACACTGCAAGGGTGTTTATGATCCCCTGCACCATGAGTGTGATATACATCTTGGCACCATTAGCTACTAGCCACTAGCTACAACCTGCAAGGGTGTTTATGATACCCTGCACCATGAGTGTGGTTTACAACTTGGCACCATTTGCTACTCATTCCTAGCTACTAGCTACTAGCTACTAGCTAGCTACGACCTGGAAGGTGGTTGTGATCTTTTACCTTATGAGTGTGATTTACAACTTGGCACTATTTGCTATTCATTCCTAGCTACTAGCTACTAGCTATTAGCCACTAGCTACAACCTGCAAGGGTGGTTGTGATCTTCTGCCCCATGAGTGTGATTTAGAACTTAGCTACTAGCTACAACCTGCAAGGGTGGTTTTGATCCCCTGCACATGAGTCTGATATACATCTAGACACCATTAGCTACTAGCCAATAGCTACAACCTGCAAGGGTGGTTGTGATCCCCTACACATGAGTGTGATTTACATCTTGGAACTATTTGCTATTCATTACTAGCTACTAGCTACTACCTACTAGCTACTAGCTACAACCTGAAAGTATGATCTTCTGCCCCATGAGTGAGATTTACAACTTGGCCATGTATGTACAACACACTATGCGCCTAGCTTTACTTTTGTACCAAAAGCATCACCTTCTAGTCAGCTCCCAGAGTCAGAAACAAGGCCAAGCCAACTTGGCCTTATGTGTGGTACACCCCCATGTGCATACATAGCTTTCCTTTTTTACTGCAAGCATCTTACTTTTTGGTTTGTAGCTGATATTACTTTACCATTAGCTACTAGCTGATTTTTGGTTTGTAGCTGATATTGCTTGCTTTACCATTAGCTACTAGCTGATTTTTGGTTTGTAGCTGATATTGCTTGCTTTACCATTAGCTACTAGCTGTTTTTTGCTGTATAGCTTATCTTGCTAGCTGTACCATTAGCTAGTAGCTACTTTTTGCTTTATAGCTTATCTTGCTTCCTAGGTGCTATGCAGGTCTGATCACTATTTATATAGATTTGAGTTATACAAGGTCTGATCACTATTTAGATAGATCTGAGATCTATGCAGGTCTGATCACTAATAAGATAGATCTAGCTATGCAGGTCTGATCACTGTTTAGATAGATCTGAGATCTATGCAGGTTTGATGAGTAATAAGATAGATCTGGCTATGCAGGTCTGATCACTATTTAGATAGATCTGAGATCTATGCAGATCTGATCACTTATAAGATATATCTAGCTATGCAGGTCTGATCACTATTTGGATAGATCTGAGAGTAAAAATTGAAGCCTGACATGTCAGCCGAGTGTTAGAATAGTGCTGACTAAGCAAAAAGCGAAGAATGCACAGGGTGACTCTTACAGAGGGCGGGAGCCCCAGGGTTACCCTTACAGTGGTGTAGATCCATGTAACCAAGATCAAGTTTGAAAACTTGGGACCGAGTTCTTGTATAACCAATCTTCCAATTGTATCAGCAAGCTTATCAAATACAATTAAATTCAGATCATGAATATAATAACAGTTACATATGTGTGTTGCCCAATCGATTATTTTATACAATGCAGTTAAACGTATAGATTATGGTGAGAAAATCAGAATATTATATTAAATTAAAACTGATAATTGTGTTCAGCCTTAGAATATGAAATCAGTAATATTAAAAATATGGATTATGGTCAGCGACGACTTAATTTCAGTTGTGGAGTTTGGTGCTCAACCAAATATGAAATGAACAGAAAACAGTTACGGTCAGCCACATATTCAGTCAATATAACTAAAAATATCGATGACGACGAGCCAAATATTAAGGTACATAATTTTCAAAAACATGGATGCTCATCATTCAAATATTGGATACGATTACATTGTACATATGGATTATGGTCGCCCTAATGTGAAATAGGATTGAATTCGACTATTGATTATGGCGAGTCAATTATTTATTTAAATTGAATTATAAAAATATAGCCTACGATGAATAAAACATAAGATAGTATCGATCTATCAACTTCAACTCGGAATATCGGTATGTGGTTGCGATTGTTTGCTTGGCGTTAGACGATCACAAGTTACGCATAGGAGTGGGGCGCTTGTTACCCCCTAACCCCCTGCCCCCTTACCCCCCGCCCCCCCAAGACGTTCTCGTGACAAAACGACCTTCAGTCTACCGCCTTCAGCCTACCTCCTACCGCCTTCAGCCTACCTCCTACCGCCTTCAGCCTACCGCCTACCGCCTACCGCCTACCGCCTACCGCCTACCGCCTACCGCCTACCGCCTACCGCCTACCGCCTACCGCCTTCAGCCTACCGCCTTCAGCCTTCAGCCTACCGCCTTCAGCCCACCTTTCATGAGAAATATTGTTACAATGAGTAGAAGACAGTGAAAACAACTGAAAAGTCTGGCGGTACTTAGCAGTACATCGGCGACGCTGCCCCCTAATAGGGCAGTGGCGTCGAGGGCTGCAAGCTAAGCAGTCCTGCAAACCAGATCTAGATGGCAGGACTAGGGAGGGCATAGCACTAAGGCAATGCCGGGCGGTGCCGGTACGTAGCCCTAGCTGGCCTGGGTCAAAGGACTTGGCAGGAAGTAACTGCTGCCAGTCGTAGAACGTAGGGGAGGACGTAACAATAAAGTGACAGAAACTGAAAACAAGGTGGTACTGGCAGTACATCGGCGAGCTGACCAATATAGCAATGGAGTCGAGGGCCGCCTAGGTACCTTAAAAACCAGGGCTCTTAGGTGGTACTTGGCAGTACATCGGCGAGCTGCCCGATAGAGCAGTGTTGTCGAGGGCAACCAAGATATCCTTCAGCCCACCTTTCAAAAGCGCCTCCAGTCGCTTAATCTTATAGTATTAGTATTATAAAATAAGGCGGTTGGAGGCGGTTGACGACGCTGACGTGGCACCGAGACTGCCGTGGTTTTTTTTTAGGTTTCTGTGGGCAAAACGAGCAGAAATATCTGGATTCCGACTGCGTCAACTATTGTTTTCGGTTTTGTAATTATTATAGATGATTTTAAAGGTGAGTTGTAGTCGCGAATGAAGGTCACTTCTGCCCCACCAGCCTGTGGTTTCGTGTCGTATAAGGTATCGTGACGTTTTTGACAGGATCGTCCCAATTTTTGCAGTTGGTCACGCTAACGAGGACGCAGGCTGCCGTGGCCTTCAAGCAGCGTCCCTGGAAATTGCGCAGAACCGGGAGGGGGTGGACTGCTTGTCTGCGCCCGGCGTTTGCCCGGATTTCGTTGAGGTAGGTCGTATTTTTGAGCAGTTCAGATTTGGTGGTTCTGAACGTGTTGGAATCCGTGCACATGTGGCCTGTTAATTGCGTCATCGCTTTTTCTTAAGCAGCGGTAATTGTTTTCTCGGATCTGGGTTCCCGAAATCGGTTTTGTTAGATCTGGCTACCGGTACTGTTTTCGAGCACGCTAAACAGTCGTTCATGAAGATCCTTAATCGCTTTCCAATTTCCCCGTGTGCAGAACCATCCTCCTCTGTCGCTTCAGTCAACTCTGGGCTGCCGCTTCCGCCTTCAAACGTGGCTGCCTCTGCAAGCTTTTATTCGGCGACAGAACCGACGGCTAAATGAATATGGAGCTCAACTTTGCTCAACTTCTGGCCGCAGGGATTTGCGATTTGCATATCCTTGGTTCATGGACAATTATTATCATTATTATTATTATTATTGCTCTTATTATTTAGTTCATGGACCCACCCTCAATTCCGGGCCCAATATATTTCTCGGCATAATAAGGCATGGCTTAACATTTCCGATGCTGTTAATTCTGGCTCTCTTGGCTCTCTTGGCTCCTCTTTGTTTATCCTTGATGCTGGTAAATGTAACGAAATTCCGATTGGTGTCGATGGTGATCGTCTTTCCTCCTGGCTCCTATCCGCTATCCCTTGGACCTCCTCCCAAAATCCGGCCCAGATCTCCTCATGATTCAAGGTATCAACCTTGCTCATCTGTAGCAGCCTCGCTCGACCCGGCTGCACTCACGTCACACTACCACCTTTATCGCGAAATCTGCACAACACATTACCCTGCTCACCTAGGTCCCGTCACGCTAGCTGGACTATCGCCACCCATTCGCCCCACATCACTCTTCTTGGCACGTATCTTCTCGTCCATGAAAACGCTCGAGTGACTCTCGGCGTTCCCCAACATAAACTCCCTTCTCTCCTTCGCTCACTCCATGTTCATGCTGTCCACCTTGCCCACTCCCTCGTTGTTGCCCGTATGCCGTTTATGCATAGTGTAGTCCTGGTACTCCCGTTGCGTTTCGCTTGGTTATTTCATCCTGAGTCTGATGCTCGTCGATCGACTCCCTGGATACCAACTCTTGCACGGATCCATCCCAGCTTATATGTACGGTCCCTCGGGAATAAACAACCTCGGCAACCACGGCCCAGGTGCAGCGGAGTGCAGCGGAGCTGTGACTACATGTGCTGTCCCAGGTTGAGCAGTCCATGGATGGGGAGGCACCTTGTAGAACTACTATTTCATGAATTGATAGGGTAAGAGAGTGTGTGAGTCGGTGTGTGTGTGCAGTGTGTGTGTATCTGTGTGTGGGTGTGTGGGTGTGTGTGAGGGTGGGTGGGTGGGGGGGTGGGGGTGGGGGGTAGTGTGTATGTCAAGTGTGTGTATGGACTGGGACGTAGAGTTTATCTACACCTTGGGTGTGTGGGTGTGGGGCAAATGTGTGTATTTTTGAACGAGTGCATGTGTGTGTGGATGCACATGTGTATATTTTAATGGGTGCAGGGGTGTGTGACTATACCCATGGGTGTGTGGGGGCAGGGGTGTGTGGGGGCCTCAGCGTTTGTGTGACTATACCCATGGGTGTGTGGGTGCATGGGTATCCCATGGTGTACCATGTATTTATGATCTGATCTGGTGTACCATGTATTTATGATCTGATCTGGTGTACCATGTATTTATTTATCCCATGGTGTACCATGTATTTATGATCTGATCTGGTGTACCATGTATTTATTTATCCCATTGTGTACCATGTATTGATTTATCTGATCTGGTGTACCATGTATTGATTTATCCCATTGTGTACCATGTATTGATTTATCAAGTAATTAATTACTTCGTGCAAGCGCCGCCGTCAGTGCAAGGTTGCACCAAATTGCTTGCACAGACGCTCACACACACACACACACACACACACACACAATCCAAACGCACAATTTTTTTAAATATATGTGAAGAGGCTTGCCAAAGAAAGCATACCATAAGAAGGGCTCTGGGTAAAATCTACGTTCTGTGAGACTCCTACCCCCCCCCCCCCCCCTCCCTACCCTAAACCCTAAATACTTGGGAAAGCATACCCTAAACCCTTTGTTTAAGCGAATTAGCAGGGGGGGGGGGGGGGGGGGGGCTGAAATTCTACGTTCTGTGAGACTCCTAACCCCAACACCCCCTACCCTAAACCCTTGGGAAAGAAAACCGCAAACACTTGGGAAACCAAACCCTAAACCCTTGGGAAAGCATACCCTAAACCTGTGGCTGAAGCAGACTTGCAGGGGGGGCTGTATTTATCATCTGATCAGGTGTACCATGTATTTATCATCTGATCAGGTGTACCATATTTGTTTTATATGATCTGGTGTACCATATTTGTTTTATATGATCTGGTGTACCATATTTGTTTTATATGATCTGGTGTACCATATTTGTTTTATATGATCTGGTGTACCATATTTGTTTTACATGATCTGGTGTACCATATTTGTTTTACATGATCTGGTGTACCATATTTGTTTTATATGATCTGGTGTACCATATTTGTTTTATATGATCTGGTGTACCATATTTGTTTTATATGATCTGGTGTACCATATTTGTTTTATGTGATCTGGTGTACCATATTTGTTTTATATGATCTGGTGTACCATATTTGTTTTATATTTATATGATCTGGTGTACCATATTTTGTGTATTTTTATATGATCAGGTGTACCATATTTGTTTTATATGATCTGGTGAACCATATTTGTTTTATATGATCTGGTGTACCATATTTGTTTTATATGATCTGGTGTACCATATTTGTTTTACATGATCTGGTGTACCATATTTGTTTTATATGATCTGGTGTACCATATTTGTTTTATATGATCTGGTGTACCATATTTGTTTTATATGATCTGGTGTACCATATTTGTTTTATATGATCTGGTGTACCATATTTGTTTTATATGATCTGGTGTACCATGTATTTATTATGTGATCTGATGTGATTCCCTACCCTAAACCCCTAAACCCTTGTGAAAGCATACCCTTAACCCTTGGGAAACTTAACCCTAAACCCTTGTGAAACCATACCCTAAACCAGTGGGTGAAGCAGACTGGCAGGGGGGCCTGAAATGACACGTTCTGTGAGATTCGTCACCCCCCCCCCCCCCCTACTCTAAACCTTTGGGAAAGCAAACCCTAAACCAGTGGGTGAAGCAAACCTCAAACCCTTGGGAAAGCATTAAGCAGACTGGCAGGGGGGGCCAGAAATGATACGTTATGTAAAACTCCTAACCCACCCCACCCCCCACCCGGAACCCCTAAACCCTTGGGAAAGAAAACCCTAAACCTGTGGGTGAAGCAGACTTGCAGGGGGGCCCTGCAATTATATGCTCTGTAAGACTCCTAACCTAAGCCCTAAACCCAACATTGGGGAGACTTTTTAATTTACCTCCAAACCCCCTTATCTCCTGACCCAAACCCCTAAACCCCTAACCCTTTAAACCCCTAAACCCAATACTTTGGTACGATGCATGGGCTTCCGGCCCATACGTCTAAGCAGACTGGCAGGAGGGAGCATACCCTAAACCCAATGGTGGGGAGTCATTTTAATTTACCCCCAAACCCCCATATCTCCTGCCCTAAGGGGGGGATTGGGGGGTTTAAGGGTTAGGGTTGCCTTTTGCCCACTATTGGTTTAGGTAATACGAGGGGGTGAGGACCGGGGGTCTGAAGCCCCGACCCCCCCTGCCAGTCTGCTCACCCAACGTTCTAGAGTATGCTTCTGTCCAGCCAGTCTGCTCACCCAATGGTTTAGGGTCTGCTCCCTAAAGGGTTTAGGGGTTTAGTGTCTATGGGTGTAGGGTTTAGGGGGGTTAAGGGTTAGGGTTACCTTATTGTCCCACTAATGGTTTAGGGAATACCAGGGGGTGACGGCCGGAGGTCCGAAGCTCGACCCCCCCTGCCAGTCTGCTCCTTGAAGGGTTTAGGGGGTTAGGGTTTAGGGGGAGATTTGGGGGTTTAAGGGTTAGGGTTACCTTTTGCCCACTATTGGTTCAGGGAATACGAGGGGGTGAGGGCTGGACGCCCGAAGCCCCGACACCCCCAACCAGTCTGCTCACTTAATGGTTTAGGGAATACGAGGGGGTGAGGGCTGGAGGAGGTTTTTAGGGGTGGGGGTGGGGGGGGGGGGGCCTTCGAAAACGTACATTTTGCACATGGATGCCATAAGTTACACTGGTTTGTGACAACCGGGATGTTGGTTGCGTCTGACTTCTTTACAATGGGGACGCAACGTGCAGCAGATTCTTTGTTAGGGGAAATAGGGACTTTGTGGGACGCAGCCTAAGGACTCGACTGCGTCCCAAGACGCAACTTACGAAATTGGTTGCTTCCCTGAACGACTCGGAGTGGCTCAATGGTAGAGTATCCGACCTTGACCGAAGGAGATGCCGAGTTCGAACCCCGTCGGGAGCGTTTCGGTTCCCACGGTGGCCGTCAACCGTATGAAACGTGACTGGTTCTAGCCTCGTTGCCAACCTCGAGCAAGGTGAGCTTACGAACCGGTGTCGATAAAACCACGTCCTTAGTAGGGTCAACTGTCCCCGGCAGTGTGACTTACTTGGACGTTCTAATTTTCAATTTTTTCAATTTTCTTCCCTGGGCGCAACCTACCGAATTAGGGTGCGTCCCAGGACGCAACGCCTGGGGTCTGTCTGAAGTACCCTGTAACCGACTAGCGTGGTCACAATCACAAGCTGATTGGGCATGGTGGACACGTGTCCTCATTAGGTACCTACGAGCTATGGAATATAAGCCGTATGGTGACTACTGCTACCTACCAGGGTACTTCCATTGACCAAATTGGCCAGCGCTTTAGCAAGTCAAAGATGGTGTGGGTGGAAGGGTGGTTAGGTGAATGGGTGGTTGTGTGAGTGGTTGGTTGGTTTGTGGGTGAGGGTGTGGGTGGGGGTGGGTGTAGACAGGCTCAATGTCCTCGTGCATGTGAGCTTGATGCCAAATTGGCCAGCGCTTTAGCAGACTTGAAGAAAACAAAACTGCGCTCTGTAGTGCAAAAGCAGTGAAACGCTGAATTAATGCAGCAGCGGACTTAATTTGTTGGTGTTCAATGGTGGTAGTGTTCAATGGTGGCAGAATATGTGGCGAACGCTTTAGTTTATCATCAGACCTTTGTTGTTGCCTCCAGGGTACTTCCTCTAGGGGGCAAATTGGCCAGCGCTTTAGCAGACTTGAAGAAAACAAAACTGCGCTTTGTAGTGCAAAAAGCGCAAAAAATGCTTGCTGCGCCCACAGGGGGTTGCAAAAAGCTGCGCGTAACACGCAGTGGGGCTCAAAAAGGCAGCGCACCAGCGCGCGCTTGAAGATACCCTGGTACCTACGTGTGCTGCAAGCTATGGAAAATGAAAATGAGAATTTAAACATCCAAGATTTGTCACAATGACCTCTAAGGACGTGCCCAGTGGGATTAAGGGAACCGGATTGTAAGTCTGCGCTGCTCGAGCCAACATGGCATCTAGTCACCAGTTACCGTGCCGGTCAACGACCCTCCGGATGGGCCCAAGTGCACTCGAGAGGGTTCACACCCCGCACCTGCCTCGATAATTCCATTTGCTCTGCCACTAAGCTATTCGGTTCTAATCGGTGATAAGCTACAGAATATAAGCCGTTTGGTGACTACTGCTAGTTAGGGCTTGCGCAGTGGTGTCCTTAACCTTACGTCCTGAGAGTGGCCCATTACTCGGAAGTAACAATTTCAATTTCAATTAATTAGTACAACAAGCAGTCGTCAGGTTGCTAATATAATATGTATAAACATCATTTGGACTCTTCTTTAAACGTTTTCATCATACAAGTACCTGATAACGCCTGGTGGGGCGCCTTGTCTTACAGTGGTATAGAACGGGCTGCTAATAGGCCTTTTATGTATGAACATCATCTCGACACTTCTTTAAATGTTTTCATCATACTAGTACCTAATAACGCCTAATGGGGCGTCTTGTCTTACGGTGGTAGAGAACGGGCTGCTAATCGGCTATTTATTATCATCACCCGGACAAGCATTCTGCGATGCAAACTAAAACACTCAGTCACACACTGACTCTCACTCTCACACACTCACACAAACACACTGCCTCTCACTCAAACTCGAACACAGACACACTCTCCCACCCACACTCACCCACCCAAGCCCTCCTATGCCCCCAAGCCAAGTTTCTTGGGCCTCTGATGAGCTGTCAAGGGTTCAGCAATACCCTGACGTGCCCTTCCCAACCCATTGCCCTCACTCCACCCCATCTTTCCCATTAGCCGTGACCCAATCCCAGATGTGTGTCTTTCAAACGATCCAAAACCAAGCCCTAGCTGGCCTGTGGTGCCTGGGGCAGGGGGGTGAGCGCCGCCACCGCGGGCTGGGTTGGTGCGAGGGCCAGAAGCCAGCTGGGTGGGTTCGTAGCCGAACGGTGCAGTGGTGTAGTTGCCCTGGTAGCCAGGCTGGCGCTGCTGTTCCTGCTGCTGCCACTGCTGGTTTCGGCCACTCTGTCGTGAGTTTGATTGGTTTCGGAGCATCCGACGCTCCTCTTTGGCGGCCTTCTTGGCCTTCTTCTTCACCTGAAATCATGTTTTCGTTATTTTAAACGATTATTGGGGTGTTTCAGCGCAGTTATTTTTAGTAGACCACTCACACCCACCCACACTTCTTGACCTGAACACGTGTTTTTGTTATTTTATGCGTGTATTTTAGTGTTTTTAACCTCGTTTCAGCACATTTATTTTTAGGATAGCCCCCCCCCCCCCCCCCCCCCCCCCCCCCCCCCCCCCCTTCCTCACACTCCACCAACCCAGAACCCCCCTCCACCCCCCCCCCCTCCCCATCGCACACACCAACACACGTACACCCCCCCCCCACAAACAAACACACCTGTTGTTTTGTGGTATTGACCATGGCAAATGTCTCTGAGGCTAAGGAAGTACAAAGGGCAGCCCCCCCCCCCCCCCCCCCCCCCCCCCCTCCCCCCCCCCCCCTCACACTCACCAACCCAGAACCCCCCCTCCACCCCCACCCCCACCACCGCACACACCAACACACGTACACCAGGGTACTACTAAGTGCGCACGGCAGCGCGGTGCCGCGCTGCCTTTTTGAGCCCTGTGCGCGTTTCGCGCAGTTTTTTCGACCCCCTGTGGACGCAGTGCGCAGTTTTTGCGCTTTTTGCAACCAAAAAGCGCTGACCAATTTGACGTTTGTGCGCTTTAAGCGCTGGCCAATTTGGCAAGAAGTAGTACCCCTAACGTACGTACCCCCCCACACACACATTGCTCCCCCCCACCCCCCCCACACACCACGACACACACACACATGTTGTTTGGTGGGATTGACCATGGCAAATGTCTCTGAGGCCAAGGCAATACAAAGGGCGCCCCCCCCCCCCCCCCCCCCCCACACACACACACACCTACACCTACACCTACACACACACACACACCTGTTGTTTGGTGGGATTGGCCATGGAAAATGTCTCTGAGGCCAAGGCAATACAAAGGGCGCCCCCCCCCCCCCCCCCCCACACACACACCCACCCACCCACCCACACCCACACATTGTACCCCCCATCCACCCACCCCACCCCACCCCACACACACACCTGTTGTTTTGTGGTATTGACCATGGAAAATGTCTCTGAGGCCAAGGCAGTACAAAGGGCAGCCTGACGTACTGCCTTGACAGGTGTGCCCTCCCACCATCCATCATGAATTAAGCCTGAGCCAAAGGCAATTCTTCGGGGGCCGTGCCCAGAAGTGCTAGCCTGGCATGCCTCATCAGGACTGTCGTACATGGGAGTAGACGAGGTGGCGATACTTGGATGTTTAAAACCGAGCCCACCGAAACCACCGAGACCACCTGATGAGCTGTCTATTTGAGCGGTGCTGGGGCCAGTCAGAGAAAAGGCCTCTCGGTGGTAGTTGTAGCTGAATAGTAGCGGAGATCGGGGGGGAGTGTGTTAGTAGGTGTAGCTGAATAGTAGCGGAGATTGGGGGGGAGTGTGTTAGTAGGAGTAGCTGAATAGTAGCGGAGATTGGGGGGGGAGTGTGTTAGTAGGTGTAGCTGAATAGTAGCGGAGATTGGGGAGGGATGTGTTAGTAGGTGTAGCTGAATAGTTGTAAGTGTAGCTAAATAGAAGCGGAGATTGGGGTAGGATGTGTTAGGAGGTGTAGCTGAATAGTTGTAAGTCTAGCTGAATAGAAGCAGAGATTGGAGCTGAGTGGGTTGGCAGGTGTAGCTGAAAAGTAGCGGAAAGTGGAGTGGAGTGTGACCACCACCCACCACCACCCACACCCTCCTCGGAACCACCACCACCACACTCCCGCCACCACAAACCCTAGTTATTCATACTTCCCCTCCCCTCCCTGTTCCCCCACCGTTCCCCATCCCATACCTTAAAAATCCTATTCCAAAATGAGGAGTATCTCCCCCCTCCACCTCTTCCACCTCCTCCTTTTCTTCATTCTCCTCTTCCCCCACCACAATCCCCCCCCCACACACACCACCACCACCACAAACCCTATCCCCTCCCTTTTCCCCACCATTCCCCATACCTGGAAAATCCTAATCCCAAATGAGGAGTATCTCCCCCCTCCACCTCATCCACCTCCTCCTTATCTTCATTCTCCTCCCCCCCTCCCCCCCCCCCCCCCCCCTCTTCCCTCACAATTCCTCCCCCACCATGCCCCACTCATACCTGGGAAATCCTAACCCAAACTGAGGAGCATCTCCCCCCTCCTCCTCCTCCTCCTCTTTCTCCTCCTCCTCATAACCCCCACCAACCCACACCACCACAAACCCTAGTCATCCACATCTCCTTTCCCCTCATTGTTCACCCACCATTCCCCCCCCTCCCCCTCCCCATACCTGGAAAATCCTAACCCAAAATGAGGAGCATCTCCCCCCTCCTCCTCCTCCTCTTTCTCCTCCTCCTCATAACCCCCACCAACCCACACCACCACAAACCCTAGTCATCCACATCTCCTTTCCCCTCATTGTTCACCCACCATTCCCCCCCTCCCCCTCCCCATACCTGGAAAATCCTAACCCAAAATGAGGAGTATCTCCCCCCTCTGCCTCCTTCTCTTCCTTCTCCTCTTCCCCCCCCCCACCCCCACCATCTCTTCCTCCACCTCCACCCCCACCAACCAGTGATATCCACATCTCCCCTCCCCTCCCAGTTCCTCCACCATTCCCCATACCTGGAAAATCCTAACCCAAAATGAGGAGTATCTCCCCCCTCTGCCTCCTCCTCCTCCTCTTTATCCTCATTATCCACCATCCTTCCTCCTCCTCTCCTTCTCTGCCCTTCTCTCCTCTTTCCCCCACCACTACCACTATCACCTCCCAACCACCACCAACCCTTGGAATCAACCCCCCCAACAAACAAAAAAAAAATCTCCCCTCCCTCTCCCCCCACCCCCAACCCCACCTCATAACCTGAAAATCATGCCAAATGAAGAGGAGTAACCCCCCCCGACTCCTCACCTCCTCCCCCCGTGACACTCTCTCCTCGAAAACACCCTCCCACAACACCCCACCCGCAACACCCCCCCCCCCAAAACCCCACCACCCCCCCCCCACGCCCGCCACCCACCCCGCAACCCCACCCCCCCACCACCCCCACCCCCCCAACCCACCCCACCACAAACCTTTGGAACGCCAACCCCACACACCCCCCACCCACCCCCCCAACCCCAAACCACAAACCCCCCCCCCAACACCCAGCCCACCCCCCCCCCCCCACCCCCCCCCCCCCCCCCCCCCCCCCCCCCCCCACCCCAACCCCCACCCCCACCCCACCCCCCACACAAACCCTCTTCCCGTCACGATTCCTCCCCCACCACTCCCCATAGCCTGGAAAATACTAACCCAAAATGAGAGTATCTCCCCCCTCTGCCTCCCTCCTCTGCCTCCTCCTTCTCTTCCTTCTCCTCTTCCCCCATCACCCAACCACCCACCCACACCCACACCAACCAGCCCACCCTCACCACCACAAACCCTTGGAGTCCACATCTCCCCTCCCCTCCCTTCTCCCCCACCATTCCCCACCTCAAACCTGGAAAATCCTAACCCAAAATGAGGAGTATCTCCCCCCTCTGCCTCCTCCTCCTCCTCATTATCCACCATCTCTTCCCCCACCACCATCACCCCCACTACCACAAACTATTGAAGTCCACATCTCCCCTCCCTTCTCCCCTCCTCATCCCCCACCACCCCCCACCTCATACCTTGAAAATCAATATCCAAATGAGGACTATCTCCCTCTTCCTCCTCCATTCCCCACCCTCATAAGATTCCCCACATTCCACACTCTCATCCCTTCCCCCACCATCCCCCACCTCATACCTGGAAAATCCCAACCCAAAATGAGGGGTATCTCCCCCCTCCGCCTCCTCCTTCTCCATCTCCCCCCTCATTATCCTCTCTCCTCTTCCCCCACCACTATCACCCCCCCACACCACCACAAACCCTTAAAGTCCACATTTCCCCTCCCTCTCCCCCCACCACACCCCACCTCATACCTGGAAAATCCTAGCCCAAAATGAGGAGTTTCTCCTCCCTCCACCTCCTCTTCCTCCTCATTATCCACCATCTCTTCCTCCTCCTCCTTCTCTTCCTTCTCCTCTTCTTCTTGTATCTGAGCTCCAACAAAATTGTCCATTGCATCTGATTCCGCCAGTACTAGCTGTTCCTCTGTCATCTGTGCAGCTGATACCGTTGGCGCTAGCTGTTCCTTGGTCCTCTGCACTATTTCAGCCACTTCGCAAGTGTCCATTACATCTGATTCTGGTAGTGCTAGCTGTTCCTTGGTCCTGTGTGCAGCTGATGCCAGTGGTGCTAGCTGCTCCTTGGTCCTCTGCACTATCTGAGCTCCAACAAAATTGTCCATGGCATCTGATACTGGTGGTGCTAGCTGTTCCTCGGTCCTCTGCACTATCTGAGCTCCAACAAAATTGTCTATGGCATCTGATACTGGTGGTGCCAGCTGCTCCTCGGTCCTCAGCGCAGCTGATACGGTTGGCGCTAGCTGCTCCTCGGTCCTCTGCACTATTTCAGTCACTTCACAAGTGTCCATTACATCTGATTCTGGTGGTGCTAGCTGTTCCTTGGTCATCTGTGCAGCTGGTGCCAGTGGTGGTGCTAGATGTTCCTTGGTCCTCAGGGCCGCTGCTGCTGCTGGTGCTAGCTGTTCCCCGGCCCTCATTGTAGCTAAAGCTGGCAATACTGCCAAAGCTGGAGCAAACTGGCCCTTGGCACCGGAGTCTGATGGTGCTAGCTGCCTTGCGGTCTTCACTGCCTCCAGGCTGGCAGCTGCTTGGGAGGTGGCGGAGACATTAGGGTCAAATGTAACCTGGGCGCTTACAAACGAAACCGGAAGTTGGTGTTTCCGTACTGCGTTCTCACTAGGACCCCCTTGTCCTAAGCCCCCCCCCGGTCCCCGTCCTGGGCCCCCCCCTGCTGGACCCCGAGGGTCCTTGGCCATGCCAGCTGGCCCCAGACCTGCACCATAGGCTGCACCCAGTCGTTGGTTTCGGAGCTCCTCCGAAACCATCTCTCTCAACTGTGTTGTGGAGACAGAGGGTGAGGGTGATCAAGATAAGTAGGATGTGTGTGTGTGTGTGGAGATAGAGGGTGAGGGTGATCAAGATAAGTAGTAGGTGCGTGTGTGTGTGTGTGTGTTGGGAGGTGTGTGTGTGTGGAGGTAGAGGGTGAGGGTGATCAAGATAAGTAGGATGTGTGTGTGTGTAAGGTGTGTGTGTGTGCGTGTGTGTGGGGGGTGGTGGGGGTGGGGGGTGTGTGCGGGGAGGAGGGGGGGGGGGGGGGGGGGTAATCAAGATTAGTGGTGGGTGGGTGATGGGAGGGGTGGGTGTGTATTATGTGTGTGTGTGTGTGTGTGTGGGGGGGGGGGGGGGGGGGGGGGGGGATGATCAAGATAAGTGTGTGCGTGGGGGGGTGTATCAGACCCATTCGAAAGGTACATAAATGAAAAATTAATTACAAACAAAAAATCATGTATGAATTCATGTATTCATGAATAAATATATGTATGCCTTATTACAAGGCGTGAGGATGAGGGGGGCAGCCCGTTTGCTCTCCTTAACCATCCTTGACCTCCTCACCCCCATCGGGTACTCCCTAACCCGGCGTGCGCTTGACCATCACAAGCGTATATAAATAAATAAATAAATAAATAAATAAATAAATAAATACAAATCAATAAACAAACACATAAAAATAAAAAACAAATACAATTAATAATAGTACGCCTTATTACTCCCTGACCGACCTTGACATCCTTGCCCCCATCGGGTACTCCCAAACTCGGCGTGCGCTTGACCATCACAAGCGTATATAAATAAATAAATAAATAAATAAATAAATAAATAAATAAGTAAATAAATAAATAAATACAAATCAATAAACAAACACATAAAAATAAAAAACAAATACAATTAATAATAGTATGCCTTATTACTCCCTGACCGACCTTGACATCCTGGCCCCCAATGGGTACTCCTGAACGCTGCGTACGCTTGACCATCACAAGTGTAAATAAATAAATAAATACATACATATAAATAAAAAAACACATACAAATAAAAAACAAATATAATTGATAAATAGTACGCCTTATTACTCCCTAACCGACCTTGACATCCTTGCCCCCATTGGGTACTCCCAAACCTAGCGTGCTTGGCCATAAGTGTGTATTAATAAATAAATCAATACATATAAATAAATCAATACATCCATATATATATAAAAAAATAAAAAATACATACAAATAAATAAATAAACACATAAAAATAAAAATAAATATAATTGCTAAATAGTACGCCTTATTAATCCCTAACCGACCTTTACATCCTTGCCCCCATTGGGCACTCCCAAACCTGGCGTGCGCTTGACCGTCATATTTATTTATTTATTTATTTATATGTATACGCTTGTGACGGTCAAGCGTATATATATAAATAAATAAATAAATAAATGAATAAAAAAATAAAAAAATAAAATAAATAAATCCATACATAAATACGTAGTACACCTTATTACTCCCTTACCCACCTTACCCTCCTTGGCCCCGGTGGGTACTCCTGAACGCGGCGTGTGCTTCACCATCACGAACGTTAAATAATTAAACAAAATCATACAATTATGAATGAATTAATAAATACATAAATAAATAAATAAAATGTTTGCTCTCCGTAACACACCTGGATCTCTTTGCCCCCTGTGGGTACTCCTGAACGCGGCCTGCGCTTGACCATCACAAATGTGAAAAACAATAAAAAATACACTAAAAATGAATAAAAAAATAAAGACATAAATAAAGACATAAATAATAAACTGCTTGCTCTCCGTAACACACCTGGATCTCCTTGAGTGGGCACTCCTGAACGCGGCGTTCGCTTGACCGTCACAAATATTAAATAAATACATAAATAAATAAATAAACAAATAAATAAATACATTGAAAATGAAATAATAAGTAAAGACATAAATAAATAAATAAATAAAATGTTTGCTCTCCGTAACACACCTGGATCTCTTTGCCCCCTGTGGGTACTCCTGAGCGCGGCGTGCGCTTCACCATCACAAACGCTTTCTTCCCACTTCCTTGCACACTGGCATTGCATCCACACAAGCGTGCCATTGAAATCATCACCTGCAATGTTGGTGTGCAATGTGTGTGTGTTAGTTTGAATATGTGTGTGTGTGTGTGTGTGTGTGTGTGTGCGTTTTAGTTAGTACCTGTGTGTTTGTGAGAGTGTGCATGTTAGTTAGAATATTTGTGTGTGTGCGTTTTAGTTAGTACCTGAGGTGCGTGCGCTTGACTATCACAAATGCTTTCTTTCCACTGCCTTGCACGCACTGGCATTGCATCCACACAAGCGTGCCATTGAAATCATCACCTGTGAGGCGTGTGCGTGTGTGAGAGAGAGAGAGAGAGAGAGAGAGAGAGAGAGAGAGAGAGAGAGAGAGAGAGCGTTGACACACACACACACACTGGCATTGCATCCACACAAGCGCGCCATTGAAATCATCACCTGTAAAGTGTGTGAATGTGTGTGTGTGTGTGAGAGAGAGAGAGAGAGAGAGAGAGAGAGAGAGAGAGAGAGAGAGAGAGAGAGAGAGAGAGAGAGAGAGAGCGTTGACACACACACACGCACTGGCATTGCATCCACACAAGCTTGCCATTGAAATCATCACCTGTAAAGTGTGTGAATGTGTGTGTGTGTGTGAGAGAGAGAGAGAGAGAGAGAGAGAGAGAGAGAGAGAGAGAGAGAGAGAGAGAGAGAGAGAGCGTTGACACACACACACACTGGCATTGCATCCACACAAGCGCGCCATTGAAATCATCACCTGGCAGGTGTGTGCGTGTTTAAGGTGTGTGTGTGTGTGCGTGGTGGTCAAGCGCGCCATTGAAATCATCACCTGGCAGGTGTGTGCGTGTGTAAGGTATGTGTGTGTGTGCGTGGTGGTCAAGCGCGCCATTGAAATCATCACCTGGCAGGTGTGAGAGTGCATCTACATCTACATCTACATCTACATCTACATATGCACACAAACAAAAACACTGCCACGGCATCCACACATGCGTGCCATTGAAATTATCACCAGCCACTTGTGTGTGAGAGTTCATCCCCCCCACACAAACACATGCACACACGCACAAACACATGCACACACACGTACACTGGCATGGCCTTTACACATGCGTGCCATTGACATTATCACCAGCCACTTGTGTGTGAGAGTTCCATCCCCCCCACACACACACATGCACACACATACAAGCTTGTACACATACACTGGCATGGCCTCTACACAAGCGTGCCAGTGAAATCATCACCTGCCAGTTGTGTGTGAGAGTTCCATCCCCCATACACAAAAAAATGCACACACAACTTTCCCTACCAGACCCCCCTCCCCTTCCACCCATGAACATCCCTCCACACACACATACACACCCTCCACACACACTCAGCCCACCACCACACACACCCTCTCTTCTTCTCCCCCCTTCCTCCACCCCCCTTCTCATTACCTCTTGTCGGTGTTTGCCTGACTGTGACAGAGGCATGAGGTCTCCACAGGGCCAGGCATGTCCAGAAAGTGTGTGTGCTCTTGCTTTTTGCATTTTTTGTTCGAGCATAGACATACCTCCCACACACACCACCACACACACACACTCTCCCCTTCTCCCCCCTCCCCCTCCCCATTACCTCCTGTCCATGTTTGCCTGACGGTGGTGGGCGTGTTGTTTATTTTGATTTTGAATGTGTATGCTCTTGTGTTTGGCAGCTTTTTTCGATACATACCCTCACCTCACCCACCCCTCCCTCATCTTCCCCCCCCCCCCTTCTCCCCTTCACCCCCACCTCTGCCCCCGCCCCTCCCCATTACCTCCTGTCCCTGTTTGCCTGACAGTGGGAGATGCATGAGGTCTCCATGGGTGTGAAGAAAGTGTTGGTGGTTGTATCTTCCCACTTCACACATACACTCACAACCTCCACAACCCCCCATCCCTTATGCCTGATGGTGGCAGAGGCATGAGGTAACCATAGGAGTCAAGAAAATGCTGTTGTTGGCAGTTTTTTTCTTCTATGTATTATAGTGAGCGGTTATGCTCTTATGTTTGGCAGTTAGTTTTGGCAGGGCAGGGGGCACAGGGGGGCAGGGAATTAGGGCCGTTTTGTGTGTGAGGGGGGGGGGGGCTCAGGGGGGCAGGGGGCACAGGGGGGCAGGGAATTAGGGCCGTTTTGTGTGTGAGGGGGGGGGGGGGGGGGGGGGGGGGGGGTAATCAGGGATGCGCATCGCTTAGTCTTTTTTTCTTCTATGTATTAGATTGAGCGGTTATGCTCTTATTTTTGGCAGTTTTTGTTTCGAACAAAGACCCCCACCCCTACCCCCACCCCTACCCCCACCCCTTCCCTTTCCCCTCTTCTCATTACCTCCTGTCCAGGTTTGCACGGTAGTGGCAGCGGCATGAGGTCTCCATGGGAGTCCAGAAAGTGCAGTTGTTGGCATTTGTTTGTCATTTTTTGGCAGTTTTTGAGCCAGTTTTTGTTCGAGCAAACCCCCCTCCCACCGACCCACCCACCCCTCTCCCATCTCCCCCTTCCCATTACCTCTTGTCCATGTTTGCCTGACGGTGGCAGAGGCAAGAGGTCTCCACGGGACTCCAGAAAGTTTTGTTGTCGGTAGTTTTTGGCAGTTTTGGGCAGTTTTGTTGCCAGTTTTTGTTTGAGCTTAGCCCCCCACCCCCACCACCCCCACCACCACACACAAACACACACACACACTCTCCTCTCCCCTTCTCTCCCCTTCCCATTACCTCTTGTCCATGTTTGCCTGACGGTGGCAGCGGCATGAGGTCTCCATGGGACTCTAGAAAGTGAAGGAGCTGCTCCATACATGATGTTATATCAAATCCGCGGCTTGCTTCTCGGACCGCACGCTTTGCCTGTGTGAGGGGGGTGGGGGGTGGGGGGAGTGTGTGTGATTGTGTGTGTGTGTGTGTGTGTGTGATGCGTTTCTCAATGGGTGTGAAGAAAGTGAAGGAGCTGCTCCATACATGACGTGAGGCTTCTAAGGCTGCACGCTTTGCCTGAATGTGTGTGGTAGGAATTTGAGTGTGGGTGGGGGTGTGCGTGTGAGAGTGTGTGTGATGATGTGTGCGTGTGAGAGTGTGTGTGATGATGTGTGCGTGTGAGAGTGTGTGTGATGATGTGTGCGTTTGAGAGTGTGTGTGATGATGTGTGGGTGTGAGAGTGTGTGTGATGATGTGTGGGTGTGAGAGTGGGTGTGATGATGTGTGGGTGTGAGAGTGTGGGTGATGATGTGTGGGTGTGAGAGTGTGTGTATAATGTGTGGCGTGTGAGAGTGTGTGTGAATGATGTGTGCGTGTGGAGAGTGTGTGTGATGATGTGTGCGTGTGAGAGTGTGTGTGATGATGTGTGCGTGTGAGAGTGGGTGTGATGATGTGTGGGTGTGAGAGTGTGTGTGATGATGTGTGGGTGTGAGAGTGTGTGTGATGATGTGTGCGTGTGAGAGTGTGTGTGATGATGTGTGCGTGTGAGAGTGTGTGTGATGATGTGTGCGTGTGAGAGTGTGTGTGATGATGTGTGCGTGTGAGAGTGTGTGTGATGATGTGTGCGTGTGAGAGTGTGTGTGATGATGTGTGCGTGTGAGAGTGTGTGTGATGATGTGTGAGTGTTAGAGTGTGTGTGATGATGTGTGCATGTGAGAGTGGTGTGTGATGATGGTGTGCGTGTGAGAGTGTGTGTGATGATGTATGCGTGTGAGAGTGTGTGTGATGATGTGTGCGTGTGAGAGTGTGTGTGATGATGTGTGCGTGTGAGAGTGTGTGTGATGATGTGTGCGTGTGAGAGTGTGTGTGATGATGTGTGCGTGTGAGAGTGTGTGTGATGATGTGTGGGTGTGAGAGTGTGTGTATGAATTGACATGATTAGGAGCTTTCCCTTTTCCCCACAACCTCCCTCCCTTCACACCCACCCCATACTCACCACCTCCAGCTCCTCACTACGCAGCTTTTTCTTCTCCCCCACACAAACCAACAGACCAACCTTCGCCCCATACCCACACAAACCAACACAAACACAAACCCCATGGCCACCTCACCAACATACCCCCACCCCACATACACATACACACCCAAACTACACCCCACCCCACCCCCACGCACCCCCACTAACCCCCCCCCCCCCCCCCACACCCACACCCACCTACAACACCCCACCCCCCCCACCCACCCACCGCACACCCACTCCACCCCCACCCCCCCCCCCATACACACACCCAAACTACCAAACCCCACCCCCCACACACATACACCCCCCAAACTCCACCCCCCCCCCACCCCACACATCCACCCGCCCCACCCCAACCTACATACCCCCACCCCACCCCACCCCCCCTACACACACCACAACTCAACCCCCACCCCACCTACACAACACACCCAAACGCCACCCCCACGCCCAACACCCCAGACACCACCCCAAACTACCCCCCCCACCCCCCATCACATACACACCCCACCCAAACCTCCAAACCCCCCCCACCACACATACACCCAACCTTCCCCCCCCCCCCCCCCCCCCCCCCCCCCCACACCCACACACCCCAACTCCCCCCCCCCCACCCACATCCCGCACACACACCAAACTCCAACCCCCACCACCCCACCCACCTACACACACACCCCCCAACTACACCCCCACCCCACACACACATACACACACACACTAAACTCCACCCCCACCCCCACACCCCAACGACACACCACACATAAAGCTTCTCACTCCGCATGATTTTTCATTTTCTCCCCCCCACCCACCCCACCTACCATCCCCCCATACCTACACAAACCCACACAAACACCAACCCTCGCCACCCAACACAACAGCCACCCACCCCATACACACATACACACACACTCAAACAACACACCCACCTCAATTTTCTCGCTCCGCAGCTTTTTCTTCTCTCCCCCACCCACACCCCCCGTCCCACATCCTTACACACACCCCCAACACACCCCAACCCCATGGCCACCCTCAACCAACATAACCCCCACACACACAACCTCCCCTCCACACACACACACGCACACACAAACAACACCACCTTCATCTTTTCTCTCCGCAGTTTTGCTTCTCCCCCCCCCCACACACCAAACCTTCCCCCCATACTACACAAACTCACACAAACAACAACCCCATCGCCAACATCCCAACCACCCCCACCCCCACGCACACGTAACCAATGCGGCCCACACACACAACCACCTCATCTTCTACCGTAGCTTTTTCGTCTCGCACACAACCCCCCCCCCCCCCCCCCTCCTCCCACACACACACCCACACAACACCCAACCCATCGCCAACCAACAAAAACACCACGCACACCACGCCCCCCCCCCCCGCCCCCCCCCCCCCCCTCCTCCCACACACAACCCCACAACACGCGCCACACCCCATCGCCACCAAACAAAAACACCACGCACACCACGACCCCCCCCCCCCACCACCACCCCCTCCTCCCACCCCCCACCCCCCACAACACCCCAACCCCATCGCCACCAAACAAAAACACCACGCACACCACGCACACCCCACCCACCCACACACACACACAACACCCCCCCACACACAACACCCCAACCCCATCGCCACCAAACAAAAACACACGCACACCACTCACACCCAAACCCGACCCCCCACAACACACCCCCCACACACAACACCCCAACCCCATCGCCACCAAACAAAAACACCACGCACACCAACTCACACCCACCCCCCACACCCACACACACACCCCCCCCCACACAACAACTCCCCAACCCCATCGCCACCAAAACAAAAACACCACGCACACCACGCACCACACCACCCCCACACACACAACCCACACACACACAACACACCCCAACCCCCATCTCCACCAAACCAAAAACACCAAGCGCCCCCCCCCCCTCCTCCCACACACAACACACCCACACAACACCCCAACCCCATCGCCACCAATCAAAAACACACGCACACCCCACACACAAGCCCACCCACACAACACACCCCCCACACACAACACCCAACCCATCGCCATCAAACAAAAACACCCAAAAAAAAACACCACGCACACCACGCACACCCCACCCACACATACACACACACACCTCAATCTTCTTTCTTTTCTCCAGGAAGGAACTTCCCCCTTCCCCGACAACCTCCCCCCATACCCACACACTCTCAACCACACACCCACAAAAAACACAAACCCCAACTCCTATCCAGCCAACCAAACGATACACCCCGCACGCCCCCCCCCCCCCCACCCCCACCCCCCCCCCACCCACCCACCCACCAACACCCACACCTCAATCTTCTCACTCCATAGCTTTTTCTTTTCTCCAGGAAGGCGCTTTCTTCTCTGGGCCACTTTGGCTAATGACCGTTGGCGTGGCCCACACACCCCACAGCCCACACCCACACCCACACAACATACAAAACCACTGCCACCTCACAAAACCCACCTCCCCCCCCCCCCCCCCCCCCGCCACCCACCCAACACAACGCCCACACGCCACACCCGACCAACACCCCCCCACTACACACAACGCCCACGCCCCACAGCACCCCTAACAACCCAAACGCCAGAACACACCAAGCAACTCCCAACCACAGTGGCCACCTCCACAACCACACCGATCCCCCCCCCCCAACCCCACACAACACACACACACATCCCAGACCCCCCCCCCCCCACCCCCCCCCCAACACAACGCCCCTCCCCCCCCCCCCCAACAACCCACACCCACACAACACCCACACACCATCCCCCAACATTGCCACCTCACAAACACAACACCTCCCCCCCCCCCTCCCCCCCCCCCCCCACCCCCCCCACACACACAAACACACACACACACCCCATACACCCCCCCCCCCCCCCAACACCCACGCCCACACACACCCACACAACTCCCAACACATTTCCACCTCCAAACACCCCCCTCCCCCACCCCCACTCCCCACAACCCCCACAGGACCCCCACCCCCACACACATCCCATAACCCCCCCCCCCCCCCCCCCCCACCCCACAAACTCCCAACTCCCACACCCACCAACAGCCCCACCCACAACAACACCCACACAACATCACCACATTTCACCGTCAACAAACACACACACACCTACTACACACAATCAACATCCCCCCCCCACACAATCGCACCCACCCACCCCACCCGCCCACAACCCCACACCCACCCCACAGTCGACACGAACTTAAATTCTCCCACAACACACCCACCTCAATCTTCTCACTTTGTAGCTTTTTCTTCTCTCACACCACCTTCCCCCCCCCTACCCAACCACCCCCAACCACACACACACAAAAACACACAACACCCCAACCCCATCGCCACCAAACACCCCCCCCCCCCTCCTCCCACCCACACAGCACAACACACCCCCACACACAACACACCAACCTTACATTTTCTTACTCCGTAGCTTTTTATTCTCTCACACCAACCTTCCCCCCCTACCCAAACACCCACAACCACACACCCACAAATACACACAACACCCCAACCCCATCGCCCCCCCCCCCCCCCCCCCCCCCCCCCTCCCCCCCACACACACCACACACACCTCAATCTTCTCACTCCGTAGCTTTTTCTTTTCTCCAGGAAGGAGCTTCCCCCTCTGGGCCCCTTTGGCTAATGACCGTTGGCGTGGCTTCTTTTGTCCTGCCGCCGCCTCCTTGGGCGAGGCCCTCCTTGGCTGCAGTACATACGGGTACAACTCTGCGGCATGTACTTTTCGAAGTACAACCTTCTCTTCCCCGTCACTCCCCACCACCACTTCCTGCACCTCAACCATAGCACCCAGATCTGATCTGCGGCGTTCTGATCTGAGTCGATCTGATCTGCCTTGATGTGGCCCCCCCTCTGAATCTGTTGATCCTGGTGAACCCTCTGAGCCCGAAACCGAAACTGATGGGTTGCCCTCCACATCTCTGGCTCCGAAACTGTGCATCAGTGCCAGCAACTCCTTGGCTGTACACCGCTCTGTCCTAGGCCCCCCTCCGCGCCCCCCTGAGGAGCTTGGCTCAGCCACATCTAATAGCCCATCTGTCCTACGGCCCCCCTCTGTGCCCCCCTGAGGTGCTTGGCTCAGCCACATCTGTCCTAAGCCCCACTCTGTTCCCCCCTGAGGTGCTTGGCTCAGCCACATCTGTCCTAGGCCCCCCTCTGTTCCCCCCTGAGGTGCTTTGCTCAGCCACATCTAATAGCCCATCTGTCATCTCCTCCCACTCATCCTCCTCCTCATCATCATCCTCATCATCATCCTCATCATCAGCATCAGCATCACCATCACTCTCTTCTTCTCCCTTCTTTTCTCCCCCTGTCTCTGTCTAACCCTAACCATATCATACCCGTCACCATCCTCGGCTACATCACCCTCCTCAGCTACATCACAACCCTCAGCTACATCACCGTCCATAGCTGCACTCAGCTCAACTACCACAACCAGCTCCAAAACCGGAGGCAGTGCTGACCTCCTTGTGTTTTGTTTCCGTTTCGCTGTCGGTTTCGGAGGCAGCCTGGGACCAAAAGGGCAAGGGTGTGGACCTGGTTGAGAATTAGTGGACTGGTAACACACACACACACACACACACACACTAACAAACACCACACTAACACCACACACACACACTAAACACACACCACACCACTAACACACACACCTATACCTACACAAGTACATGACTACACATACACATACACACACACCTGCACACACCCATAACACACCCGAACACACACACACAAAAACTAAACCTCCACAAGTACATGACCACACACACTGAACTACACCCACCAATACACATACACACAAACCTTCACACACCACACACACGCACGCAACCTACAACCTACACAAGTACTTGCCTACACACTCAACACAAACTACCACACAACACACCTACACCTACACAAGTACTTGCCTACACCTCAACACACACTAACACACACACACCTACACCTACACAAGTACTTGCCTACACACTCAACACACACTAACACACCACACACCATAACACACGCACACCTACACCTACACAAGTTACTTGCCTACACACTCAACACACACTAACACACACACACAAACATGCACACACACACCCATAACACACACACACCATAACACACACACACCTACTCAGATTCGTTCTATAGCACAGTTTAGAATGGGTTCCCATTGGCTGAACACAGAAAGAATGAGGGTGGTGGATAGAGCACACATCCCTTGTTCAATGAGACACTGTCAAATGTGTGGGTTCCAAAAACCTGAGGATGAAATGCATTTGTTTGAGTGCCCTTTTTATGATGATATTCGCCTCCGCTACCAGAAGCTGTTACAGATATTTATAGGCATGTCCATGAGGATACCGACTTAACTGTATGGAATGTGGAATTCTGCGATTCCACATTCAGAACCTTTATGAATGGAAATGGCACTAAGACTTTCTGGAGCAACCTAGCCGACTATCTTTCTACTTGTAGAAGAGCAAGACAGGAAGCCCTGGACTGCTTAGTGGCACCGTAATTTATTATCCCTTTTTTGTGACTTCTCATTTGTTAGCTTCTTACCTCCGCCACTGTAAGTGGTTGAGATCTGGGTCCGGCTCTAGGGGGTTTAATACCTACGCCACCAAAACGGTGGTTGGGACTTAGGTTTGTTTGTCCTCCACACACCCCTGATGTAATGGGGTTTTTTGCTTTGTGGGTGCTTTTTCTTTTTGTTTAAAGCAGAGTCTCATACACCCTCGCGGTGTCAAGTAGACTTTAACATGTAATGTAATGTGATGTGATGTGATGTGATGTGATGTGATGTAATGTAATGTAATGTAATGCAATGTAATGTAATGTAATGTAATTTAATGTAATGTAAGGTAATGTAATGTAATGTAATGTAATGTAATGTAATGTAATGTAATGTAATGTAATGTAATGTAATGTAATGTAATAAGTAACATTAATACATTAGCCTGCATCATGCACAAACATGAAATCAAATGATAAACATGCATGCAGTTAAGTAATATATAATCACTTGACCTGCATCATCTTCATACATTAAATTAACTGCATAAATACACATGCATTAAGTGACATACATTAGTACATTAGCCTGCATCATGTTAATACATTAAATCACATTAATAAATATTGATGTATGTAAATAACATTATACATTTGCCTGCATCATGCTCATACATTAAATTAAATGAATAAATATGCATGCAGTTAAGTAATATTAATTTACCTGCATCATTCTCCATACATTAAATTAAATCCATAAAAAATAAAAAATAAATAAAAATTAAAAATGGATATAAGTTACATTAATTCATCTGCCTGCCTCATGCTCATACATTAAATACATACACAAATAAATAAATGAATAAATATGCATGCAGTTAAGTAAAATTAATCCATTTACCTGCATCATCTCCATACATTAAATCAAATTCATAAATAAATAATACATAGATAAATAAATACGTAAATATATAAATAAATATAAATGTATATACATTTCATTAATTCATTTGCCTGCCTCATGCTCATACATTAAATCAAATTAAAGTAAATAAAAACAAAAATAAATAAATGTGCACGCATTTAAGTAATATTAATTCATTTACCTGCATCATGTTCTGGAAGTAGTCATGCAAATCCGCTTCCAGATCAGATCCATCATTTGAATCTGAATTTGTGTCATTGTTGGTGACAGCCTGGCGCCGTCGAAGGGGTAACATGGTTAGGGTTTAGGGTTTTGCTAGGCCTGAGGTACGAATAGGTGTATTTGCATGCATGTCATTGATTTCCATTTTTTGACTACAAGCAGCACTCTAGCACTCCCTGAGCCATGTTGTGTAAGGTGCGTGGTTTGCATGAACATTACTTGACATTGATTAGATTCCAACTACAAGCATCAGCTTCTAGCAGCTCCCTTACCATGTGTGTATATGGGTTGCATGACATGGCATGACATATTGATGGATTCCAGACTACCAAGCAGAATCTCCTAAGGCACTTACCGAGGCAGCAAATATGCCATAGTCTGGATAAACATGCGTTTTTTATGTGCTGGTTGCTTGCAGTCTTGATTTGTTAAGGCTACAAGCAGCAGCTTTCTAGAGCTCCCGACCCCACCCCACAGCCATAACACAACCCTACACACACCTACACAATACCCTAATACAAACAACCTAACAACACACGACTACACCTCATACAAACACCCTAACACACACACCTACACCTACATACACCAATACCCGAACCCTAACACACCCACCTACACCTAAATACACACCCCTAAACCACACACACCTACAGCTACACATAACACCCACCTTTATACAAACACCCTACCACACACACCTGGCACATTCCATAACACCCTACCCACACCCCTACAACTACGCCAACAACCTTCCACCACACCGACCCCTACATACACACACACTAACACACACACCCATACACATACAATACACCCCACGTCCAAACAGCCTAACAAACACACACCTACACATACACAAACACACACATATAAAAACACCCTAACACACACTTACACCTACATACACACACCCGAACACGCACACACATACACCAACACATACACCCACGTATAAAAACACCCTAACACACACACCTACACCTACATACACACACTAACACACACATACACCCACCTACACAAACACCCTAAGACACACACCTACACCTACATACACACACCCTAACCTACACATACACATGCACATAACACCACCTACTAACACCCAACACACACACCTACACCTGCATGAACACACCCTAACCTACACAAGACACAACCCAGAACATACACCCACCTACTCAAAACCCTAACACCACACTACAAAACCACATACCCTTCACACACACATGTACACATGTTGAAAGTGCTGATGGCCATGCTAGTTATTGTCACCCACCAAAGCCACCTGAAAAACACATGATGTGGGATGTGCATGATAGAGGCCATGCTATTAGTGTCCCACACAACTCAACCCTAACAACAGCATGATTGTTAGAAAGTGCAGATAGTCCCCAGGTCTATTGTCCGGCCAAACATAGCATAAAACCCAACCATCGCGTGCATGTGCTGACAGGAGAACGAACCCACTGTCATCGGCCCGAACCTACCCTGGGCTGCATCGCTTCGCGTGCAGAGACCGACGCTCCAGGACCCCCTCGCCCTCTACCTCTCCCGCGAGCATTGCCTCGCCCGGATGCAATTCCATTCCTCTTCTTCGAAAGCATGTTCGGATTTCGTCCCATCGAGGCTAGGCCACTAACCCGGCGAGATAAGGCTGGGAGAATCCAGGTGGTGGTGGTGGTGGTGGTGGTGGTGGTCAGAGAATTGAGAGCGGAAGGGGATGCGCAGAGAATGTTTGCTTCTGGAGAAGAAAGGAGGGGAGATGGGAATAGGAGATCCACGCAGGGAATCGTGCAATTGGAAAGAAAAGTAGTCACAGCGACTTGTGTTCATGGAATCGAGAATCCCTAGAGAGGGCGAATCTAGGATGGAACGACTTGCGATATTGTTCCTATTTTCCGAGTCAGACCCAGTCGACCCCATTTCCGCAACTGGAGTCCCAGAATGACTTCGCGTGACTTCGCGTTGGCTCCTTGTCAAGTAGGCTAGCCCTCCCACCTTCACCCGTACGAAGTCTACTCGTACACAGACTCCAAGCGATGCGAAGCCCTCCCCTAGATACCCAGGTCTGCGGTTTGAAGAGATGAAAACATTCCAAAATTGTCTGGACGATATTGCTTGTATTGTAGCTCAACCAATAACCTTCATTTAATAGGTCACATCTAGGGTTTAAGGCCGCTTGGAGCGCTAACACAACAAAACAAACATGCATCACTGAAAATCCAGATGCGAAGTTAAAATTTCAGAAACTCGTAACCAACAAAAGAAACACAGTTCAATGACCAATAGAATTTAGATGCCACACATGCTGAAACCTATTGTCCACGTTGAAAATAGTAAACGCAAGAAAAAAGGACTTGGAAGTTTACTGCAAGGGTTTATTTGAAGGCGCTTGAAAAGACACCCAATACCAAAGAGAGGTGAGCGGCAGTACATCGCAATTCAACTGCAAGATTACCCAGCCCATCCCTCCAATTTAAACTGTAAAACCGAAAGGGAAACACTACTCTACAAACTCACAAAAAGCCTAAATCACCTGAGTGGCTGGTGAGCTACAAACCGGGTGATAAAAGAAAGTAGCTAATCTATGATGAGCGCCACCGAATGAACCATCTGCTATGGAACTAAGAGCAGAAACAAAGCAAGACGCTATAACGGTGGTCTGAATAAATTACCACTTCCACCAAAACAGAAAGGCCGCTGAAAGGAAGCTGCCTAAACAAAGCGTCGTAACGCTCCACCAATCTATTCTACCCTTTATGACAGTTTAGGAGGTGCTGAGGAATAGGAACCCACACATGGGGCCATTGAATCCCCACATGGGCAACATTTGTATCAGCTGAAATGAAACCCAAAGGGTTAGAGGAAGGAAGAAACTAGGAAAAAAAATGCCAAGCTAGAAAAAGATGACAAACCGAATATCAAAGTTGGGTAACAACGGTATAGAAAACCCAATCTGGGAATAGGAACCTAATGCCAAACAATGATAACTAAAGAGACACAGGAACAAAAAATGACTAAGGGGAAGCGTCCCCCATTCCGTGCATCGGACAAACCCGCCAGAACACAAGCAGTCTCATCAGTAGCAGGTAGTACAAACCCCACAATACAGGACTGACGGGACTGTTGAACAGGGTCGCATTCTGTGCCTCTAATTCAATGATCCTGTTCACCGGAACACCCCATCCATACCAGTTCAGAGGCCAACCATGTTCAAGATCATCACTCAAGCTTTTGTTCCCGTGAAGGCTAGATCAATCGCAATGCCTAGTCCGGTGTAAACACCAGGTCTACCGGAGGCTGATGGGATCAGTACCACCGCCCGCAAGCTCCGAACAAGGTGGACGGGGTGTGGCGACTATTAGACAGTGGACCTACCAGAGGCTCACTATACCTAGGCCGGTCAAATCCTACAACTTCCATCATCAGCTTCAACCGATAAACCTGGCACAAAGAGGGCCTGGCGACCCCCTGGATTCGGTAAAGTAAATTTTGAAATACAACTCCCACCCGCCCTTTAACCGTCACTAAACGCAATACAAGCATAATCCGTCCCTGGGGCTGACGCAATTCTGGATACATCCCAGCAGGAAGCCATCAACCAATTGGGGTTGCTAAAGGGCGTGGGGAATTACCGGCTACACTAACATATCACCGTTTGATGACAAGAGGGATGCTTGCGGGGCTCGGGGACCCATCCTAAGGGGAGAGCCCAGGAAGACAGTTTAGAACTTAACTGGAGATAGAGAGTACATCACTACTCTCTACTACCTGGCGCAACATCGGAACCCAAATATAATAACCCTTACTCACCAGGGAATACCCAACCAGGCTACCAAATAATGCCCTTTCATCAAGCTTGTTACGCAATATCCCATTTACTTCAAACAGAGCAATGGCAAGTCACACGCAACAACGACACATCAGGTACAACCCCAAAGAACAGCTCCAAAGGAGTTCTGTCTCCCTGGTTGTAGCAGCCTATTCGAGATAACACACTAGCAATCCTGCGAGGCAGTGTCATCATCACCACTCATGCACTGCCACAACTATCGAGATCACCCTTCCTCGAAATCACTTAACTAAAAATCCTAACCCTAATAGAACTCAAACACTTGAACACACCCCCATGTAGCTGAGGCCGTACACCTAAGGAGGGCACCCAGGGAAGGACCAGTGGCAACTGGAAACAAAGACGCGACCCTGTCTACAAACGGAACGTACCTCCCAGGGCCCCCAAGGATCCTAAGAGAGGAAAATCCACCATTCCCCAAGAGATCATGCCAAAGATCTCCAACGCCGCGGACTATGCCATGACGCCTCCAACGTCGGCTCCCAGCATGGGCGATGTCCAGTGCTGCGACACCTGGGATTACAGAAGGTGGGGAAGCGTTAGGGATAAGTCGAGATTTGAGGTATGGGAAAATGGAGACGAGGATGAAAGTGCAGAAAGTCGCACCAAGTGCAGAGAGGCGCACCAAGGGCAGAAAATCGCAAATCGCAAGGGCAGAATTCGAAAATGTATCGCTAGGATGCGAAGAGCAGAGCCGAGGCATGTAAAGGTCCTAATATCCCGCCGTCGACGATCAGTCAATCCCAAGTCCCCCCCTCTATCGCTCGACTTACCCGGGTAGAGGGAGCAGCACCCGTAGTGGTGCTGACCATACCCCCCTGCTTCCTACCACCTCCAGAATCTCCAGGTCCCAGAGCGTAGGTCGTTAGCCTGTGGCGAACCCTACGGCGTGCCCGGCGGTCCGCCAGCTTGAATCGAAAATTCGCCAGAAGGTAGCAAAAGAGCCACAGACGCAAGCTCATCCAGTACCGACCGTCCTGGGCAGAGCAAAGGGGGTCACAGACGACGTAGACTCAGCAGGGAGCTTGGTCCGGCTTGGCAACATCCGGTATGCAGGCAGAGCTCAAACACCCTGAGATTGAATAGCGACGTCAAGGACGCGAGCAGACGATACAGGGTATCTCCACCGATGTCCAAGCTATCGCCGACTTGAGTCTGCCGTCAC
>JACBWV010000613.1:123819-255705 GCA_013435795.1 Chlamydomonas sp. ICE-L | reverse complement strand
ATGATTCCGTCCACACTCCTTAACAACACCTCCCTAGATCCGTCCCCCCCATCTCAAAAACCTAAATGGATGTCGAGCAGACGCCTGCTCGAGGAAAAATTAATATATTAATATGTAATATTTGTTTCACTTGTTTCATCAAAAAGAAAAGTCTATATAGGGAGAAGAAAATAGGAATAGTTTTGATTTGCCCCGACACGAAATCCTTAATATTACACCAAAAAAGGAAACTTTCTCTATTCAAGTCCCCTTATAGGACTTTCCATTATGGTGTAATTTTACTACTTTCGTGTAGGAAGTAAAAAATTGTATATATATATAATGTACCTCGTAAGACCTTAACAACAATGGGATGTCAAGCTGAGTTGAGACAACCAACGTCTGTGTATTTTTGATCAGACTTCTAATGGCCTCAAATACCGGATTCGGTACGCCCCTACACGAAATCCTTAATATTACACCAAAAAAGGAAACTTTCTCTATTCAAGTCCCCTTATAGGACTTTCCATTATGGTGTAATTTTACTACTTTCGTGTAGGAAGTAAAAAATTGTATATATATATAATGTACCTCGTAAGACCTAAACAACAATGGGGATGTCAAGCTGAGTTGAGACAACCAACGTCTGTGTATTTTTGATCAGACTTCTAATGGCCTCAAATACCGGATTCGGTACGCCCCTACACGAAATCCTTAATATTACACCAAAAAAGGAAACTTTCTCTATTCAAGTCCCCTTATAAGACTTTCCATTATGGTGTAATTTTACTACTTTCGTGTAGGAAGTAAAAAATTGTATATATATATAATGTACCTCGTAAGACCTTAACAACAATGGGGATGTCAAGCTGAGTTGAGACAACCAACGTCTGTGTATTTTTGATCAGACTTCTAATGGCCTCAAATACCGGATTCGGTACGCCCCTACACGAAATCCTTAATATTACACCAAAAAAGGAAACTTTCTCTATTCAAGTCCCCTTATAGGACTTTCCATTATGGTGTAATTTTACTACTTTCGTGTAGGAAGTAAAAAATTGTATATATATAATGTAACTCGTAAGACCTAAACAACAATGGGGATGTCAAGCTGAGTTGAGACAACCAACGTCTGTGTATTTTTGATCAGACTTCTAATGGCCTCAAATACCGGATTCGGTACGCCCCTACACGAAATCCTTAATATTACACCAAAAAAGGAAACTTTCTCTATTCAAGTCCCCTTATAGGACTTTCCATTATGGTGTAATTTTACTACTTTCGTGTAGGAAGTAAAAAATTGTATATATATATAATGTACCTCGTAAGACCTAAACAACAATGGGGATGTCAAGCTGAGTTGATACAAAAAACAATATGAGACAACGTCTAAAGAGGAGAATAAGTTAGTAAAAGAGTCTTCTGCGTTGGTTACAACACTTCATTCGAGGACGTGTGTCATGAATGTACGTACGGGGGTCTGCGACAGTCGCCATGGTATGTGTGTGAGCGAATAAATGTACGGACGGGGGGATGCGAAAGCCGTCGTGTGTCATGTAAGGATGCGGGGGGGGGGCGGTCTATTTTGTGAGTGTGGACGATAAGTCATTCCGGGTGTTCCATCATCATGCATTTCAGTGTGTGTGCGAGTGAAGGGTCTGAGAAGCGATTGAGCGTGTGTATAAGGGAGAGGGGAAATCTATAATGGAGAAGAGATGGACAATTTATTGTAAAAGAAACGAATAATAATCGCACATTAATGATGTCATCGAGCAAGGAGCCTAGGTTCTTCACGCCAAAAAACAAAAATGGAGACAAGGGGATATCAACGTTGTCAAAGAAACGATACTTCGAACTGGAAGAGAGAGTGAATAGCATACTGGGGGATAGATGCGAGGCAGAGGCGGGTATGGTCATGAAGGCGATGCGTGAGATCATGAAGTTTGACCCGAATGTCTCAAGGTACAGCGAGGAGGTCAGGGAGGCGCTTGGGGAGAGCTGCAGAAAGTGGAGGCAACGGAATAAAGAGGAGAAGAATGCGGCAAGACAACAGCTTTAGTATGAAACGCAACACACATTCATGGATGCAGACACGCACGCGAGAAGAAAAACAATCATCTTAGGGTGGCTTAAAGGAAATACTGTATGGATGCATAACATCAATTAAACGACATGGCATCCTACGAAGAGTTGCAGAAGCTCAGCGCGTGGCTGAAGAGATCTGAGGTGAGTGTGGGAAGAACAGTATTGATGCCCATGACTGATTTGAAGGCGCCTAAACACAAGCATTTAGGAAAAGCGAAGTGGGGATGGGCCGAAGCGGACGCGTACGCGAACAACAACCCAACACACAAGGCATGGGGAATGTTGCTGGATGGATTGGTTGTGGTCGACGCGGACGACGCACAGACAGTGCAGTGGTTGGAGAGGATGGAAGATGAAGATGGTGAGGTGGGTGAGGCCATGCAGAGGTGTGCCATTCAAGAGACTAGG
Organism: Chlamydomonas sp. ICE-L; assembly: GCA_013435795.1. Taxonomy (NCBI): domain Eukaryota; kingdom Viridiplantae; phylum Chlorophyta; class Chlorophyceae; order Chlamydomonadales; family Chlamydomonadaceae; genus Chlamydomonas; species Chlamydomonas sp. ICE-L. Next base: position 253,233 of record JACBWV010000613.1, on the reverse strand, counting down.
AAGGGACGCCACTACATGTTCTTGCGCCCGACATGGGCAGACGAGGAGGGGTACTATGACGGTGCACGACAAGTCGATGATGATGCAAGGAAGGTTGATATGAAGAGCCTGTGCCGGACAGGGACCAGGGGTCTGCTGTCTGTTGCGCCCACTGAGGGGAAGGCATGGAAGGAGGGAAGGGCTCCGTGGGAGCTGGAGTCGATACCGTACATTCCAAAGGCGCTGATGGAGAGGGTGGCGGTGGCGAAGAAGAAGAATAAAAGGACGAGTAAGGGAGCGGCGGGATACTCAAAGGCAAAGGTGGAAAACACATCACCACCAACAACGGAGGTAGAGCAGGGGATAATGATGCCGACAAGCTTCATGGAGAGCACGCATGTAGAGAAGATTCTACTGCTCCTAGGAAAAAACAGGTGGGATTCCAGAGACACATGGCGAGGAGTGGCGACGGCATTGAAGAACGAGTACGGCGAGGCGTACAAGGCGCTATGGAAAAACATGTCCAAGGTGTCGCCAAGATACGATGAGGAAGCCGCAGAGAAGCTATGGGAGACGGTGGGAAGGCCCGACTATGACGGGCCGAAGATGACAATGAAGTCGATGGTCAAGTGGGCCGGCGAGGACGACCAGCGCGGGAACGCTGTGTACCGAGCATCTTCGATTCCAAAAATAATACGGGACAGTTGGGACAAGGGAGACCGTGGATTGGGGGAGATCGTGCACTATCTTCTGAAAGGGACGTTGAAGAAGACGGGGAAGGGATGCAGCGACTACTACATATTCGATGAGGACACGTGCAGGTGGGTCAATGTGGAGGATGGGTGGGTGAAGACCGTGGCGAGCAAGGTCTTAGAAGGGATACGCAGGGACGTCGATTTATGGATATCGACACAGGCCGCACAGTTGTGCATCGGAGTGGTGGTGGGAAAAGAAGAAGAAGAAGACTCCAGGAGTAAAGCAGATCTGGATGCGAAGAAAAAAGAAGTTGCCAGGCTTATCCGGTACATACAGTCTTCCCGTGGAGTGAAGAACACGATGGACTTCGCAGGGCCACTTCTCATTGACGAGACGTTCGAGCAACGCCTGGACGGCAATAGGCACTTGATCGGGATCAAGGGGGGGAACGTGGTGGACCTCAGGACAGGTCAGAAGAGACAGAGGGTGGCAGAAGATATGGTGCACAACGAACTGGACGTGGAGTACGATAATAATGACGACGACAATGACAAAAAACATGAGAGGACCAATGCCGCACGCGCAAAGTGGATGCACATGATCGTCGAGAAGATCATGGGCGGGGACGAGGACATGGCGCGGTTTCTTCAACGTCTTCTTGGGTACGCCACAACGGGCGAAGTAAGAGAGGAGGTTTTTCCTATATGGACAGGGACAGGGCGGAACGGAAAGGGGCTGTTGACGCAGGCGCTGCAGCAGCTGCTAGGGGCATACTACAAGGAGATGAATTGTGCGATCATAAGCAAATCAAGGGCGTGCAGTAACCTCGACGCAGAGCGTGCAAAGTTGATAGGAGCGAGAGTCGCGGTCTTCAACGAGCTCAAGTCTGGGGAGAAGCTGAAGACGAACGAGGTCCAACTGCTGACAGGAGGAGACGGTTTCCCGGCAAAGGCGCTTTACAAGGACCCGGTGACGGTGATGCCTCGACATCTCGCAATCTTAGTAACCAACTACATGCCAGAGATGTCCGATGTGATCGTTGCAATGGTCGAAAGAATTCTCGTGGTTCACTTTCCGGTGAATTTCAGGGATCTCATACCTGGGGAGAGCGAGACCGCGACGCTGCGGCAGTGCGACAGAACCATGAAGGATAAACTGAAGTCTCCAGAGGGTCAGTCTTCTCTGTTTGCCTGGCTGGTCTAGGGCGCGGTGGCGTGGTACGGGGGGGCGGAGGGCCTGAAGGCCGTGGCGCCAAAGAAGGTCACCTAATTTACAAGACAATACTTGGCGGAGCAGGACGGCGTGCAAGCGTTCCTCGCCGAGAACTGCGAGTTTGCGGAAGATTTCAGGGAGTTGAGCGTTGCCTTGTTCCACATGTATCTCGAGGAAAGCGGGGACAGTAACGATCGAGAAAAGTGGTTCCACAGGCAGATGAAGAACAAGGGGTTCGTAAAAAAAGTGATTCAAATCAAAGGGAAGTCGACACGCGGGTATATGGGATTGCTGCTACGACATGATGATGGTGGTGGTGCACTCACGACTCACGCATGAATGAATGCAAGCAAACACACTTACGTACGAACACACGCAAAGGGAGGAACACTGTCATCGTCCATCTGACTCCACACCACGGCGGAAACATGTCCTCGTCTCCAAAAGACACCACGGATCCTCATTGTCTAGTCCATCTGTCTCCAGGTTCGATGATAATGATGCTTATGGATTATCTAGATTTGTTCAGAAAATAAGGATGGAAGCAAAGGAAAGGAAAGGAAGGACTAAGGCGGCTTCAAGGAACCCTCAAGGATCGTACAGAGTGCCCAGGAGACTTTCACAGCTTGGAAGGAGAGAGTCTGACGAATCCTCTTTTGACAGAGGAACTGCTCGTCTTCGCAAGCGGTGGCGGCTACCTTGACAGCACTCTCATCGATCCGAGAGGTTAGCCAACCTCGAGTGTGTTATCAGACATCGGGGTTTTGGCAATCCCCATCGATGCTGTCGGGCGTGAGCCACACACTTCACTCAAGGCTCGATGAATGATGCTGCTTATGGAAAGGAGGAAGATGTCGGTCGGTCGGTAGGTCGTGTTCGAAGGAAGAGAGAGGAGAACAAAACAAAAGGAAATTAATTATGCAGTCTCGGGGATCGTCGGGCCTTTATCATGTCCGGCAATCGATTGTACCGCCGCCAGCACTACACAGGATTTGGGTGAGGGGGCTTATGCCACTCACTACGGTTACACTCTTTTTTAGAGGAACGGCGACCACTCTCATCAAGGACGACGGCATCTGTGTCGAGTCGAGTCACAGAGTCACATGGCGACATCTCGCATCACGGCGGCACGTGTGTCGAGTCACAGAGTCACATGGCGACATCTCGCATCACGGCGGCACGTGTGTTGAGTCACAGAGTCACATGGCGACATCTCGCATCACGGCGGCACCTGTGTCGAGTCACAGAGCGACCGACCTCTCGCATCACGGCGGCACCTGTGTCAATACCTCGATACTGTAAGATATCACTCACAGATGACGAAAAACCCGGTAAAGTAATCGCAAACGGTGATCACATGTCAAGCAGAGGTCTGCTAGACAATAGATCTCGTATATCGATAGGGTAATCGCGGGCCCCACGGAGTGGGGTAGGGGAATTGAGCTGCAGAAACCTGTCAAGGCATCAATCATCTCACGCAAAACGGTGGAAAACTGTCGCATCCACACCGTCCGTCCGTCCATTCATGACACACAGTGGCGGATCATCGCAACTCATCGTCTCGTGGAAGTGGTGTAAACGCGCGCATTGGGATAGCATAGGAGCCGCTCGACAGCTATCATGGCGCACATGACAACCAATGTCGTGTACGCGTTGGTTGAGCACAAGTTCATTCAGAAGGATGAGATCGTCGTCAAGGTGGGCAGGACGTCGAAGCCCTTTGGTAAGCGACTTTCTCAGTACCCGAAGAACTCAAAGATGATCTTCGCAATCCACGTACTTAATCCGCGTGCTTGTGGGGAGGCTGAGACTGTCCTGCTCCGGTACCTTCGCGGAGACCCTCGAGTCAAGCCCCGTTGCGACGTTGGGTACGAGTACTACCAACTTGACGCAGGTGATGCAGGTGCCGTCTTTCGGGAGATGGCTGATGTCGTATTCCAGTACGTGTGGACAGGTGGCGTCGACAGCATTGATTGCGGCACCGAGGACGTGCCGCCAGACCCCCCCAGCTTTGCCGTTGTTGAGCGAGAGAAGGAACGCGAGAATGAGCGAGAGAAGGAACGCGAGAATGAGCGAGAGAAGGAACGCGAGAATGAGCGAGACAAGGAACATCTATTCTGTGCCCTGAGCTGCATCTATCCTGTGCCCTGAGCTGCATCTATTCTGTGCCCTGAGCTGCAGCGCCCCTTTCGTGGCGTGCCGTTGCACCCCGATCTTCTGAAGATCGTGGTGATAGAGGAGACGCTCTCTGCTCTGGGTTTTGTGTCCCCATTCGACACTACAACCATCATCCCAAATCTGGTGACGGTGTTCGACGCCAAGCTCAAGGGAACACAGATGTTCCGCGACTACAACAACACCGCTCGGCTGTTCAGCCATGCCTCGTGCGGCGTTCGCGACGGGTGGGACCTGCGCAAGGTGTCCAAGTCTGTGAAGATGATCCTGTACGCCGTGGGTCTCGCTCACCATGTCGATACCACGCGCGCGCAGGTCAAGGGCAAGCGCACCAAGGAGGAGAGGAACTACCGCCTGTGCCCGGAGAGTGTCTCCCGGATGCTGGAGCTCTTGAAACTTCGTCTTCTGCGCACGGACCTCACACCGCCGCCGCCGATGCCCTTTCGGGTCACGAGCTGTCCATGTACAGCCATCGGCAAACAGCGGATTGTATTATTCAACAAGCGGCGGAGCCCCTTTCACCTCTCCCCCCCAGCGGAGCGACCGGGGGCGACCGGAGGGGAGCCCACAGTTCACATCGAGCATTAGACACACTACTACACACTACTGTGTAACTAACTGTCAAGTCTTACACAATGTGTATGTTATTTGTAAAAGATTCACTTGTTTGTAACACTTGGGTTTATTATCACTGTAACGCTTGAGCTTCTTTCTCACTGGAACGCTTGGGCGTTTCCGTTGTGTCGTCTCAAGCAGACTTCTGCTTGACAACTATGTCGGGAGTATGAAAGAGGAATCGCGGGACACACGGCGGCACCTGTCGGGTAGAGTCACATCACATGGCGACCTCTCGCATCACATGGCGACCTCTCGCATCACATGGCGACCTCTCGCATCACATGGCGACCTCTCGCATCACATGGCGACCTCTCGCATCACATGGCGACCTCTCGCATCACATGGCGACCTCTCGCATCACATGGCGACCTCTCGCATCACATGGCGACCTCTCGCATCACATGGCGACCTCTCGCATCACATGGCGACCTCTCGCATCACATGGCGACCTCTCGCATCAGGCGGCGGCACCTGTCGAGTCGAGTCGAGTCACATCACAGAGCGACCTCTCGCATCACGGCGGAACTTGTGTCGACTGACTCACATCACAGAGCGACTTTCGCATCACGGCGGCACATGTGTCGAGTCACATCACAGATGACGGAAAAACCGGTAAAGTAATCGCAAACGATGATCACATGTCAAGCAGAGGCTGCTACACAATAGATATCGTATATAGATAGGGTAATCGCGGGCCCCACGGAGTGGGGCAGGGAAATTGAGATGCAGAAACATGTCAAGGCATCAATCATCACAAGCAAAATTGTCGCATCCACACCGTCCGTCCGTCACAGCCAGCAAGACTAATTGGTGAATAGATACTTGTTCAAATGCAATTTATGTTTATTGCAAACCTGAAGGAAGTGTAGTTCATCTGGATGTAGTATGAAGATGTCAACATGTATGAGGGCTGTTTCGATGTCACGTGGACATGTGTGACTCATGTTACAAATTGCCTGCAAGAAATAACTTTCCTTAATTACCAACAATCTCCCTGGTTCTCCAGTTGTTCGCATGTGAGGCAGATCAATTTCTATGTAGTTGAAGTCTTCACAGATCTCATTGCTCAGACTCACAGGTATATTATAGCAGGCTTCACGTGAAACAACTCTATCCACATCAGCAACACGTTGAGTGGATGCTTGAATTACCATGAGACATTTGTCCATATTTGATTTTTCCTACAAAACGTTCTGACGTTATTCGAGCTATTATTGTAAATGGTTTAGACTGATTTGTTTTTTCTCGCACGGTGTCTAGTTCGTTGTATGGATGGAGCTGTACAGTTCATAGTTGTTCTCAAATAGCGGGACACCCTTTATACAATTTGGCGAGACGTCGGATTCATCTGATTGATTAAGATCACCCAGATGTCGTATGAGTTTTTGGCACATTCATGCCAACCTGGATGGTGACCCTCAAGCGTAAGTAGATGACAAATGCACAAAACACGTTAAATACGCCTCAAGCAGAAGTAGCATAGTGATCGTAGGCGCAGAACAAGAGACGTACGAAGGGGAGCCCTCACGACTCAAGCAAGTGAACAGGAATAAGATGCACACACGCACATTTGCATCCATAGACCGCATGCATGAATGAATCAATCAATGAATCAATGCAAGCAACACACACACACGTACGTACGAACGAACGAACACACGCAAACGGAGGAACACTGACGACGACGACGACGATCGAAAAACATCTGACTCCACATGCAAACGGCGGAAACATGTCCTCGTCTCCAAAAGACGTCTTTTCAGAGGTGTTCATGTGAACACGTTTGAAATAGGGATTGATGTGAGACATCGGGGTCTGGGCAATCCCCATCTATGCCGTTGTTGAGCAAGAGAAGGTTGCAACAGGAGCGAACGTCTTGAGGCGCAAGACCCCACGTTCAGTGGAGGTACTTGCATCTATTATGTACCCTGAGCTGCAGCGACCCTTTCGTGGCGTGCCGTTGCACCCAGAGTGAAAACTTTTTATAATATATATATATATACATTTCAATGATAAAGACCTCGAGAAACAGAATTTGCGATGATGGGAAATCCCGAGTATTGTACAAGGATGATGATGTGCGAAGTAAAACTGTTGGCCAAATTTTTGTTAAAAAGAAGAACAAAACAGGGAAGATTAAACTAGTACTTTATAAGCCATTGGACAATAAACGGGCTGCAAATAAACAAAAGGGTGGTGGGGAGGAGGAGATTTTTGATTTTAAAAAAGAAACAACTACTGATGTAATTGTAAGCAACTCAACCGAATTAAATGACTATGTTAATAAGATATATGCTGGTAGGGGTGATTTTAAGGTTTGGGGTGATTTTAAGATTGTTAGACAGGGAGAACTCTTAAAAATTTTCGGTCATCGAGTTAGTCTTATGGAAGCTTACATTAATAAGCATCAAGATTACCCGTACCATATAATGAGTGGGTATTAACAATCAGTCATCCTACAAGTAGGGCTGACAATTGCCAATTAATTCGTCAATTCAAACATAAGTGCTTGACATGACAGCCCGGATGTGTAATAAGAAATTCATAGGTTCGAGGATATACGGGTAGCTTAAATTCAACGGATGAGATCGTCGTCAATTAATAAAATATGATTATATGTATACTCATACAAGAAGTATTTGCAAAGATGGAGCTTCCCGTGTTTTGTACAAGAAGAAGTGTGGACGCGGACAGAACGGGTCAGTCACTTTATGTGTTAAAGTAAGGAAACCAGATGGAATGTTTGGTTACAGTAAGTTTGTACCACAAGAAGGTAACAAAAAACAAAAAAGACAAAAAGGTGGCAGTGAAAGGCAGTTTACAAATGGAATGATTCCGGATAATATATTAAGAGAACTTAGAAATAGCGATGAACTAGAGCAGGAGGAATGGGAAACAGACGAGGCCCACCTGGAACGAATTAAAAATACACTTCCAGATCTTGTTATATATGACAACTATAAAGCATCCGTTAATAGTAGCTATGGTACAGCATATAAGGGAAGAAATGGCATAACGGCCAGGCAAAACATGCCTAATGCGTCGGAATACTACTCGTAATTCTTTTTTAGATCACGGCTCTCCATCCTGCAGACTCCGTATCGTTCTTTTGTCGGTACTTTCGAGAGTGTCCATTGAAGGACCAGCCGCACTTAAGCGATCGCCTCTTCCCCAGTACCGTGACCCAAAAGAACACGGGGTCTTTGTTGATGTGCAATGCACACCCACCTCAGTTCCAAGAACACTTGGATGAGAACCACCGTACCACATTAAACAAGTGGCGGAGCCCCTTTCACCTCTTCCCCCCAGCGGAGCGACCGGGGGCGACCGGAGGGGAGCCCCCACAAAGGATTCCGCGAGGAACCGAGCGGGTGGGCGACCGGAGTGGAGCCCACAGTTCACATCAAGCATTAGACACTACTGTGTGACTAACTGTCAAGTCTTACACAATGTGTATGTTGTTTGTAAAAGATTCACTTGTTTGTAACACTTGGGCATTAAATTAAGGAGAGCTTATTATCACTGTAACGCTTGGGCTTCTTTCTCACTGAAAGTCATCGGAGTGCACTGCAACACTTGAGCTTATCACTGGAACGCTTGAGCTTATCACTGCAACGCTTGAGCTTATCACTGGAACACTTTGTCGGGATTGTGAAGGGGAAACCGCGGGCCCCATGGACACTGTCAGATTTCGTGCAGCATAGCATCGACTTTGTCGAGCTCACCTTGAATCGGACGTGCCTTCCACCTGCGACTGTTGACAAGTGGATTGATGTGTAAAGCGTCTCGTATGAAAAACGGGGCTGTTCACTGTTTTTTGGAGATCGATGATTGATTGTGTGATTATATCTCGCTGGTACTGTGTGAAATACTTAGCATAAATTGAACTTTTGATATTATGTAAGGCCAATATACTGTCCCGTAAGCTTTCTGTCCACGCATCAACACACACTTGCATTATTTCTGGCGTTGTCCTCATATGTATATCCTCATATTGATGTTTACAACAGTTTTTTTCTTATGATGTAGACGACACAAATTCTTGACGTTACCGTTGAATTCTTCCGGACCGACCGCTGCTACACAATTTTGTCATCGTATCTGCTACTTAATTGTGTCAGGACAGTGATGGTGGTATTATCCATGATCATATCGTTCAAATAGAGCGCGCTGTTGGTGCGCTTGCTCGCACTCATGTGACCATATACAGTCGGAAATATAGATCAGCTAACGCTTTGAAAAGGATTATTGATGCGCACGATGTTAGCCATCAGTTTGACTTTTCAGGGTACTTTGAACATGTAAATTCAGTGTCTTTAGATGCCTTGAATTTTTTGTGTCAATCACCTGAAGACAGTATCTGTATTGACAAGATCGGTTACAAATATTGAATTGGTCAAATTTTCAGAATCCCCAAAATAGAAGGTGTCCCAATATCAAATGTCCCTAGCTGTATGCGACAGAGTGACTCATAATAGTCATTACTATTACGATAGCTTTGCTTCTATCCATCTTATGAATTCAGTGTTGCCATTTTGAGTCGCAATTCTGCAAGGAGCGTTGTCCATAATGTCGATATGAGCTCCTGCTTTCCACAACAATTCCGCAATCTTAACGTCTCCATCCTCAGCTGCTGATATCAGCGGTGCTCCACACCGTTCGTTGGGATCGCTACCAGCTATCAGCAACAATTGTACAACATGGATCTGTTTACATTGCACAGCATAGGTCAGTGGAGAGTCTTCTTTACTAATAATACCAACACCTTGTAACAAGAGTCTTCTCAAAGCCTCGATATCACCTTGTTCAATGCATTGCAACACTGTGTGTGACATTATACCAGATTGGGACATTATACCAGATTGCGACATTGTACCAGATTGCGACATTATACCATAGCCATTCTAATTCTGCCGTAATTATAGACGGGAATGGGTGTTGCATGAGATTGCAATCAAGCGTCAGCACCCGTCTTGTCCACATAGAGCTACCAAGGTTGGCGGATCCTCCCACAAAAGGTGACGGGTTCATGGGAATTTGGCCTGAATTCGGGTTTTCTCATCTCACCGCATCGTGTGTCGCGCACGGTGTGATACCGACGCGTATCTAACACAAATCCGATGTACATCTAACACAAATCTAATTCGGATCTATCCTAAAACTGTCTGTACGGGGGCGAATTCTGGTTTGTTTGGTGCATTGAATGAGTCGCAGTTCGACAGAGAGAGATTCGAGTTTTGTATGGCTGCAATCTGTATGGATTTTGCGTGGTTTACACTCGTTTTTCGAAGCGCACACGAAACACTTGTCGTCGATTAAAGCCGCATTGAGTCTTACGCAACCGCATTCACTGTGTGCCGGTACTCAACAGAAGCCGTGTGTATCAAGCAGGCTTCTGCTTGACAACCATAGTGAATTTCTGAAGGGAGGAGCGCGGGCACCGTGTAGCGGTGCAGAGGGATTTCATTTTAGCGGTTTCATTTTAGTATTCCGTCGAGTGGCATTCAGCCTCCGAATTCTACAAACTACTGATTTACGGAACGGGAATCACACACACACACGCGACGCCTCGGATGATAGATGCAGGCAGGGAGGGAGCAAGTTGGTTGGTTGTCTGTGCAAGAGGGGAGGAGGGAGCAAGACGCCGCCGTCAGGAGAACAAGAGACACATTAAAACAAGTAAAAAAGTAAAGTACTAAACTTGCAATTTCGATTATAAGGCGTGTCCCGATTTATTTGAGAACAGATGTAAAGACTTGGACACTACGACAGGATGTATGGGTTGTGAAACCCACATCTTCATTGAAATGACCATTGTTCCAAATCTTGATGTACTAGCCATTAAAGCATTACCAACTAGAATTTGGGATTTATTAGACACACACGTACAACAATGCATTTATCCGACAAGATTTTGTCGTGCAATTACTTGCTTGCAACGTATAATAATTCGCCGTGCACGTAGGCGGAGGGCATCATTTCTCCAACTGATAGAGGACCAAGCAACTAGTCATTGGACGTTGGACCCTGAAGGAACTGAAGTGCATGCAACTGCAGAGGCATGGAAGCTCCTCTCCCATGGAGACCACATCGTCGTGATGGTTGGAGGTTGGCGCCATGGATATGCGCACCATGGCATTGTGCTCAGGGAGTCCGGTCTGGACCAAGACCCAGATATCGCCCACTTCACTTCACCCTCAGGAGACAGACGCATGCGCGATGCCCGACTGCAAATTGATACCTACATCAATTTTCTCGCACGCCACACAACGTACGGAATTGTGCCATATACTTCTCCAACTGACTTTGCTGACGAGCTTGTCCATCGTAAGCGTGCTGCCAACATAGCAAAGCTCATTGTGGAAACTCCAAGTATGGCTCTGCGCAAGTATGACTTGATTCACTGGAATTGTGAGTGTTTCGCATGGATTTGCAAGACAGGTGGCTTGAAGCACAACTCAGACCAGGTGTACCGAGTGTTGCGAGCCATTTGTGATGATCTCAAAAAGGGCGACAAGTCCTTCTTGCTTCGAACGGCTTCTAGGTCATCTGGGTGCACAATATCATAGGACAGTCGGGGGCATTCGTATTTCATTGTCAGAGGTGAAATTCTTGGATTTATGAAAGAATCGGAAATGCGGATGAGGCAACGAGGACCCCGCGCGCCAAATAGACTACGTTTCGAAAAAAATTGAAACGATTTTCTCCAGCACACACACAACAACTACAACAACACACGTAATCGCCAAATTCACTTACTGAAATACCCGAAATGTCTGGATCCACAAAAACAACCTCTGACGCCCGCAGCATTTGCTCCGGGACCAAGAAGGAGGACTCCTTCAAGGAGGAGTCCAATGCGTCTGAAGAGCCGATGACTGCTACAGTCGAAGACTACGATGCGCTCCTGCTCGAGCTCGAGAACTGTCGGATCAAGAATCAGACACTTATCAAGTATAACGATGAGCTAAAGCTCATATTCGAGACTACAAGGCATGAGAATATCCTGCTGAAGAATCAGCTAGTTCCAGAGTTGTCCCCGTACCACTTTGGACACGAACTGCTCACCAACCTCAATATGCCATTCTGCAATACGAAGTGCTGCATCGTCCTGCTCGATTCGTCCGGAGCTAGACAGTGCAAAAAAAATCGCCAGGCCACTGGCCTGCTGTGCACCACGCACGTGTCATCACCAAAGCATGTAGCAGAAAAGGTCAACAAGGCCTACGCTACACGCTGTGTCGAGAGACACGCGAAGGTCATCAGCGCATATCAGACACAGTCTGAGTGCGTAGCCACGTACAACTCTGCGTGCGAGGACAAGTACAACTACTCTGCGGCTGCTGCTCCGGCGCCGTCGTCGTTCTCATCATAGTTCGTTCGTTCGTTCGTATACATACATACATACAGACATGCACGAGCGAACCAATACTTTTTTTCTGCTTAACAATCAGGGCTGTCAAACAGCCAGGCCGCTGCATTATGTAGAAGCCCGTTTAGTAGGGGCCGCCGTATGTGCCAAGTCGAGCAGCATCAGATCCGCGTACAACTCCAGGAAGCGCGGGCTGATATGGCGCGACTGATCCGGGTGGCTGCATAGGTTCATGCAGGCGTCTAAAGCATACGGCAAAAAAACATGCGGCATGCTGAGGATAATCTGACCACCATGAAGTGATCATCAGAACATGGTACTCAAACACAAAAAATCTACTTAGGCTTAAATGTGCGAGCCGTATGATTCAGTTTGGAAGTTTTCAGAATCGTATTGGTGTTCCACTGCCCCGTGGGTTGCTACACAATTAGGTTACACCGTAAGGTGTGCCGTACACGAGGCGGTTTCATTCCGTCGACTGTAATTGGTGAATAGATACTTGTTCAAATGCAATTTATGTTTATTGCAAACATGAAGGAAGTGTAGTTCATTTGGATGTAGTCTGAAGAAGTCAACAGATATGAGGGCTATTTCGATGCCACGTGGACATGTGTGACCCATGTTACAAATTGCATGCAAGAAATCACTTTCCTTCATTACCAACAATCTCCCTGGTTCTCCAGTTGTTCGCATGTGAGGCAGATCAATTTCTATGTCGTTGAAGTCTTTACAGATCTCATTGCTCAGACTCACAGGTATATTATAGCAGGCTTCACGTGAAATAACTCTATCCACATCAGCAACACGATGAGTGGATGCTTGAATTACCATGAGACATTTGTCCATATTTGATTTTTCCTACAAAACGTTCTGACGTTATTCGAGCTATTATTGTAAATGGTTTGGCCTGATTTGTTTTTTCTCGCACGGTGTCTAGTTCGTTGTATGGATGGAGGAGCTGTACAGTTTACAGTTGTTCTAAAATAAACCCTTTATACAATTTGGCGAGACGTCGGATTCATCTGATTGATTAATATCACACAGATGTCTGAGTTTTTGGCACATTCATGGCATCAATATTTTGGGTGGTGGCACCGATTACAAACTCTTCCAGGAGCGCCTTGGCAAATTGCTGCTCATCCATGGGAGGGTTCACAAGAGTGGCAAGATCTCGAATGACAACATCCGTCCAAGTGCGCGTTGGACTGCAACAGCAAGAGATAAACGAATGTTGTGTGTCATTTGCTAGCATGTTCTACGGCAAGTAGTGTGGCGTAACACATATCGTTCGGCTATCATCAGGCAAGCATGTACAAACCTTAGCCTCTCGATGCGACGCTCATATGCCGCTCTTGCAGCCGGGTGTCGTGCAAGCAAAGCATCTAGTTCAGCGTCGCCATCCATGACCTGAAATAAAGAACATGAATGGATACTATTTATACCCCCATGCAGTCAAAGCCATCAAAAAATCCGCTATCGAGCCTCCGGCATTCTTCAGTATTTATTTTTTGTTGAAATAATTGTTGTTCCCGAGATGGAGAGTCTTTTCAGAGGTGTTCATGTGAACACGTTTAAAATAGGGAGCTTGATGTAAACAATCGCCTCTCTCTCAAACCACACCACAGGCCTCACCACCATGCATGCATTCCAACACGGTCATGCCACATCATGCCACCAGCCATGCAGTGCGTGCAAGCACTAATGCGGTCAACAAGGATTTGCAATCATCAGACAAACATCATCATGTCGCTCGGTAGCTATGCAAATTGAGCAATAGACAACGTTTACAAGTTGTTCGGTCATGGCACTAGCACCGTCAAAGGAGTCAATCGCCGTTTACACGCATTCAAGATAACGAAAGGTCCCAACGGGAGAGTCGGTAAGAATACTTGATATACTGATATTTACAAATTAAATGCTACCGTGCGTGTATGTACTGTCTGCACAATGCTCCCGATTATGCTCGGGAGGAATATGGGTGTGCCATGTCCTCATTGATTTACATGTACAGTCTTCAATAGAAATTAAATGATACAAAGGAAGTTGTACCTTGGACCTAGGATGTATTATCCAAGGGATGCTCCCGAGTATAGTTGGGAGGAATATGGGTGTCCTAAATGATTCACTAATATACAATACATGTTTGCACACCAACAATTGCAGGGGTCTATTACAAGGAGTATGACGAGTCAGGATCTTGGAGAGGACAGTGGGACAATGACGCTGAACCTATTTACGTCCTCCAAGGCTTCCCACTGGTGGACACCAGAACAGTATTTAAGGAAGCCCCCAAGATCAAGATTGAAGAGCTCGAGAATATCGAGGCAAACTGGGCGGCTGTCTGGAAGACTATTCATAACGAGAAGCCCGGAGGTGACGTCCTTGCAGGCCACATGGCCGATGGTCCTGTACAAACCGCCGGTGACGACCGTGCAAGACCCGTAGCTGATGTCCGTGTACGACACGCAGCGGAGGACCTTCTAGAACCAGAAGCCGATGACCAGCAGCCGATGGATGAACCAGCAGCCGAAAGCCCATCCCATGCCCAGTCCTTCAAACATATTGCCGAGAAGCTTCGTGAAACTTGGGAAGCCAGCAATAAGTGGGGGCCTGATTTCTTCAACGTTGAGAAGAGTTATTGGAGCACTCAACCAGATGATGCTGTGACTGGGGAGTACCCGAAAGACCAACATTTTGTCGACTTCCCATCGAAGTTGTCAGCAACCAGTCGTGTTCTGACACAGTCTGAGAAATCAATGGCCAAGCGCTTGAAAGCATCATTGGATGACTTGTCTATGGATGTGTCAGACATTTTACCTGCAAGTAACGAGATTGCTAAGACTATGAAGGTCGCACACACTTTGGAGACTAATATGGAAAGGCCAGAGGAGGAGGATGTGTTGTACTTATATTCTTCACAAGGGACGAAGCCGGATAGAAGAATAGCCTACGAGCCCACTACTGATTTGGTTGTTGGTCATGTCGCTGTGGTCAAGGTACAAATGGATGACTCTAGCGGACTGAGAGGATGGGACGTGGTGGAGGTCAAATCACTACCAGTGAATGGAGAAGTGGAATGTGTGTATTTAAAGCCCTTGTACTCTGGGGCTCAGAAGTTGGTGTACACTGAAACACAATACCCAACTTGGCCAGAAGATTGGATGGACCACAAGCTTGTGCCTATTACCGTGGGGGTTAGGAGAAAAGCAACATGGACGGGCTATATTCCCATTGACGCATTTCAATTTAGCTGCGAACCCACCAAGGGTATGAAGATCCAGAGAAAGTACCACACAAGCATGCTCCTAGCTTGTCAATCCATTGAGAAGGACACCAGGGCAGAGGCTGTGCAATCGGATGGAGACAATGCAGACATTGCTGAGGAGGAGGAGATGGAGGAGGAGGAAGATGGGGATGGGGACATGGAGGAGGAGAAGGAAGAGGAAGAGGAGGACGAGGAGGGGGGGGAGGAGGAGGAGTAAGATGTTTGACACATAGCCGTTTTTTACTAAATTAGAAAAATTAAATGAATTATACTTACGATTTTTATTGTAAGATGTAAAAGCTGAATTCTGCCTGCCGACTTATAACCGTCCGCTTTCCCTTTATTTCTTACAATTATAATTGTAAGACACGAATTGATGTTAACACCTTTTGTTACAAAATATGGCATTTCAACGTTGTAACATTCGCAATCTGTACGTTTCTCCGTCTTTCAAGCTCATTTCAAGCATATTTTGTCAAAATTGACTACAATCTTACGATTTTTATCGTAAGATTGCATTTGGAAAGCATCAAAAGACCCCCAAAAAGTGATTGTAAGATTGAAAATCCGTTCGGAAGCAGGAACGCCCATTAATTGTGTGGAGGTCGTCAGAGACAAGTTTGAGGAAGCTATTAGACTAAAAACTGACTTCCCCTTGTTGTCAGCGGATGAAATGTTTCAATTACATCGCCAAGTCCCCAACTTGGTCCGAATTGTTTCCCAAAGCCATGGACAGGTAGTTCATGTGGCTCCAGGATGGATTCACAGTGTTGTGAATGTTTTACCAAATTGGAAGTTATCTTTTGATTTCGAGAGATTGGAAGAGTTCCCTTTATATGCATATTACAGAAAAATATTTGGATCTGGTTTTTTTCAAGATAGATGTCCAGAAGATTACGTCACACTGGATGCAGTTATCAAAGACAATGTTGATATGATGACGAAGGGCCATGTACCCGACTCGTTGACACAAGCAACCTAAAATATTTAATGGGTATATGCTCTTGTAGTTATATATGTGTCCCACTTTATTTGAGAAAAACTGTGCCTAATATTTACACATCGACATATTTGTCATTTTGTAAAACATATTGACTACAAGCTCAAAAGCACCAGTATCACACTCCTATCGTTCAGTCGACAGAGTGGCCCAGATTTCCCTGGCCTCATCCTCAAGATTTGCCAGTTCCTGCTTTGACAACTGTGGCACACAACCCGGTGGCACCGACTTGACCGTCACAACATCACAGAACTTAGAATCGAACCCGTCCATCTGCACTTTCTCCTCCATCAAACCACGTTGTTTCACCGATTCCTGGCTCAGCGGTCCCGGTATGACCTCTCCATGGGATTGCATCCCCGTAAGAATGATCGTCAGCATCACTGCAGCTGCTGCAATCGCTTCATCCAATATCTCCCCACCACCAATGACGGATGACAATCCGGGCACCCACACCTCGTGGAATTCGAAACCGTCCCTTGAGCACTTGTTGTGAACACCAAAGAATTCGTACGAATCATCATACTCAAAAAATCTGGTAATCATGGCGATCGTCGTGCTGCAAGGAGTAACATATGTTTACGCTGTAGAATAAGTGGGAGCTTTACGGCGCCGGTGAAATACCACTACTTTTAACGACACCTTGTATTTTGGGGATTCTGAAACCCAGCCCCAGACAAGGCCCTTTGGTAAAAGAGAACCAGAACAAGTTCAGTAAATTGGCGTGTTTTTGTGTTTCCGTGTTTTGCATGAGCCTCCGCATCTTACGCAACCGCTTTCACTGTGGTAATGGGGTCATCCAAAGAAACCGCACAATCACAAGCAGACTCTATTGGGTTTCTTAAGGGGGACTGTAAATGCGGTTGCGTGACATGACAAAAGCGGCTTTAATCAAAGGCGACACTTAGTGTTCCGTGTACGCCTCGAAAAACGAGTATCTGACCAAGCGATGATGTTCCAAATGTCCACAAAGTCTTTGGGAGAGAGCGACCTCTCGCGTTTCGCCGAGACGCTCCGAGAAGAAGCTCCTCGAAAACCCCACCAACACCTGATACTGATTTGGGGACACAGACGGTTGAACGGTTTACCAAAGAGGTGACTCGGAATATATTTTCAAGAACCTCTTCAACTTGCTGCACCCCCCTACGTTGCCCAAAAGCAACGATCTGCAGTCTGGATTATTATAAGGTGTGTCCCACTTTATTTGAGAACAACTGTACCATCCGATCTAGCAGATGTAAGTGCATTCACTACCTCCATCATGCTCACGTCTGGACATGAGCTAGGCATCACACCCATGCATCTCATCAATACGGATCCTGACGAGTCACGTCACACAGCGACCACTCTCATCAATGCGGATCCTGTAGAGTCTCGTCACACAGCGACCACTCCCACTGTGGTAGGGTCCTCCCAAAAGCAAAAGTTCCTGCACAGGGCACCCAGATCCCGTGTAAACACGGAGAGGGGAAGATCACTCGGGAAGAACAAAAACGGTCCCATCGTTGTCACGGTCACTCGGGAAGAAAAAAAACAGAGGTTTTACTAACTGAGTATATAACTATAGACTATATAACTAAAGCGGCTGGAAGACGAGGGACATGGAGCGAAGCTCAATTGCAAGCTCGTCGAGCGTAGCTCGCTTGGTGGCGAGGTACGCCTCACGCTGTGAGGGAGTCTGTTTCATGCACGCGAGGTGCGCGCACGTGCCCAGGGTGAAGGGGGGTTCACCAGGGGTGCAAACGGTAACCTGACGGCGGCTGCAAGGGTTGCCTTTAGTGGTGACAGCAGTGCAGCCCAGGGTGGGGGAATACCCCACTATGGTAAATGCACCTATATTGGCACCAACC
Source organism: Chlamydomonas sp. ICE-L (assembly GCA_013435795.1). NCBI lineage: Eukaryota > Viridiplantae > Chlorophyta > Chlorophyceae > Chlamydomonadales > Chlamydomonadaceae > Chlamydomonas > Chlamydomonas sp. ICE-L. The sequence continues at coordinate 235,066 of JACBWV010000613.1, read as the reverse complement.
TGCAGCTCGTTCTTCAGCGGGGCCCCGCGTCCAACCCGACCGGAGGCCAAGGAGGAGGAGGGGGAGCCCGTGGAGAACGCGCCAGCAGACGTGGCGGTACCACTAGAGAGGGCAGGAGCAGGAACAGTAGTAGAATCAGTAGAAGCAGTAGAAGCAGTAGCAGCCGGAGCCCCAGAGGGTGACACCGTGGCGCGGGGGCGCTTACCGCTACCGCCGGACCCCGTGCCAACGTCCTCGGTGGTTTCGTCGTCCTCTGGGAGGGCGACAGCAATGGCATCGATTAAGTATAAGCAGCAGGGTGAAGTAGAAGCAGCAGCATCTTGGGCAGCCGCAGTAGCGACTGCAACTGGTAGCAACATGGCCTGGAGAGGCCCCTTCTCCCCTTTCGGGGAATCTTGGATAAACTTTCTGTGCGCAATCTTCATTGTGCCGACAGAGTCGGCGAGGCACTTAGGCACGCTGTTCAAGGAAATGATAACGTTGCAAATGCCCTTCAAATGAGGGACGGTGACGTTTTGGGATATCTTCTTTCGGTCCTTCTTCTGGACGACGTCGAAGATATTTGTTGTATCGACGAACGCAGTGATCTGGGCAGACATGGTAGACATGACAAAAGATTTGGGGAAACGAGGGGGAGAGAGGAGATATTTGGGTTTATAAGTTGTTGTTGTTGTTGTTGTTGTTGTGTTTTCAAAATGCGTCAATTTTTTTTATCATGGAACAACTGTTGCAACCCTTTAATAATTGAAAGGGTCACGGCGACTTCTCGTCCACTCGTCATCGAATGAAGTGTAAACAACCATTCATTCTTCAGTGACAGAAACGATTCAATTTAATTTTCCATGAGTTCCTTTGACGAAATCAATGGAGATGTATTGGAGATCATTCTATCCAATGCGATTTCGAACGAATGCCACCTCAAACAAGTGGTTCTCGTTTGCAAACAGTGGAGATGCGTCGCACTCCGGTGTGTCACAAGGATCCACATAAGACATTATAAAAGTTTGGACTACGTCTCACGCATTTGCAGGCTCCAAGAGTTGAAAATCTGTATCAATCGGGGGAAAGACGTACCCTACGAAAAAGGTCGGAAATCGAAGACGTGCTCGACATATCACCTCTGTCCGGACTCACTTCGTTGGTTCACCTGGACATATCGTACACCTACGTGACCGACATATCACCTCTGTCCGGCCTCGCTTTGTTGGTTCACCTGAACATGTCGTCCACACGTGTGGACGACATATCACCACTGTCCGGACTCACTGCGTTGCTTCACCTCGACATTTCGTACACCTACGTGACCGACATATCACTGCTGTCCGGCCTCACTTCATTGGTTCACCTGAATATGTCGTCCACACGTGTGGACGACATATCACCACTGTCCTGCCTCACTTCATTGATTCACCTGAACATGGAGTACACCCACATGGTGGACGACATATCACAGCTGTCAGGCCTCACTTCGTTGGTTCACCTGAACATATCGTCCACACGTGTGGACGACATATCACTACTGTCCTGCCTCACTTCGTTGGTTCATCTGGATATATCGTACAACGACGTGGGCGACGTATCACCGCTGTCCGGCCTCACTTCATTGATTCACCTGAACATGGAGTACACCCACATGGTGGACGATATATCACCGCTGTCCGGACTCACTTCGTTGGTTCACCTGAACATGTCGTCCACACGTGTGGACGACATATCACCACTGTCCTGCCTCAATTCGTAGGTTCATCTGGATATATCGTACAACGACGTGGGCGGCATATCACCGCTGTCCGGCCTAACTTCATTGATTCACCTGAACATGGAGTACACCCACATGGTGGACGGCATATCACAGCTGTCCGGACTCACTTCGTTGGTTCACCTGGACATATCGTACACCTACGTGACCGACCTATCACCGCTGTCCGGCCTCGCTTCGTTGGTTCACCTGAACATGTCGTCGTCCACACGTGTGGACGACATATCACCTCTGTCCGGACTAACTGCGTTGCTTCACCTCGACATTTCGAACACACTTGTGGACGACATATCACAGCTGTCAGGCCTCACTTCGTTATGCGTCTGCACGCAAGGAGGATGCGGTGGCACGCAAGGAGGATGCGGTTTCGTGAACCTCCTTACATGACGCATTGCACATCAACAAAGACCCCGTGTTCTTTTGGGCCATAGTACCTGGGAAGAGGCGATCGCTTAAGTGCGGCTGGTCCTTCAATGTACACTGTCGAAAGTACCGACAAAAGAACGATACGGAGTCTGCAGGATTGAGAGCCGTGATCTAAAAAGGAACCACGATATTCTCGTTAACATCCTGCAATTTGTTGATTCAAAATCGTATTGGTGTTCCACTGCCCCGTGGGTTGCTACACCATTAGGTTACACCGTAAGGTGTGCCGTACACGAAGCGGTTTCATTTTAGTATTTCGTTGACTGTATATATACCTGCTTATCGTGATGGGCCAACGCTACATTGTAGTGCTTCAGTTCAAAGACATACTCGCGCCTGCGAGAAACCATGGCATTCTCCACAAGATTGAATGTGCGGCCACTATGTGGTTGAGATCCTGAAGAAGGCAAATATGCAATTACTGTCAAGTAGGCCTTGGTTGAATGAGACTCTAGGTGCGCGGTTATCCCATGGCCAAGGGCAGACCGGTGCACCTTTTCTGCGTTAGTTGCTTCATCATATGACACTTCATCTCCGCCCCTGACTCCTGCACCTCCAACAGATACATTGAAGTTTGCATCTATTCTCCGCCTTGCCAGCACGCGTTGATTGTTCAGGGGTGACAACTGGATTTCCAGCAACTGGCCTGTCTGATTCGACACATGAATTGCCCCTGAAATAATAACCCTCCATGGGCACCGCACTGTAGCGAATCCCTCGATGCCCCGCAAGTTCTCATACATCTCCTTGCACATGTACAACAACAACTCCCGCCTGCCTCCCTGAATGATGGATGAAAAAATCACACACACTTTCCTGTATGTAAGGAGGTTTCTTTACTGGACGAACAAGCTCATCATACATTATATTATAACGAGTGTCGAAGCCTCATGCGGAACATTCTCACACGCACAAGCGAGAGGTCGCGGGGCCCGCAGAGCGGGGCAGAGGGATTAAGTTGCAGAAACCTATCAAGTCATCATACAGCTAGGAACATTTGATATTGGGGCACCTTCTATTTTGGGAATTCTGAAAAGTCGACCAATTCAAGATTTGTAACCGATCTTGTCAATACAGATATTGTCTTCAGGTGATTGACACAAAAAATGATATCTCCGACTGTACACGTACACACGCAAACGGAGGAACACTGTCAGAAACTTCGGCCATTCTTAACACCAATTTTCTAACGGCGATGTCGTACATTTACTGTTCAGCCGACTGTAGCGGGCGGCGACTTCTCGTCCACTCGTCATCGAATGATGTGTAAACAACCATTCATTCTTCAGTAACACAAACGAATGAGTTCTTTTGACGAAATCAATGAAGATGTATTGGAGATCATTCTATCCAATGCGATTTCGAACGAATGCCACCTCAAACAAGTGGCTCTCGTTAGCAAACAGTGGAGATGCGTCGCACCCCGGTGTGTCACAAGGATCCACCTGAGACATTATAAAAGTTTGGACTATGTCTCACGCATTTGCAGGCTCCAAGAGTTGAAAATCGGTATCAATCGGGGGAAAGACGTACCCTACAAAAAAATGTCGGAGATCGAAGACAATATCGAAGACATATCACCGTTGTCCGGCCTCACTGCGTTGGTTCACCTCGACATTTCGCACACAGACGTGTTCGACATATCACCGCTGTCCGGACTCACTGCGTTGGTTTATCTGGATATGTCGTACACCTCAGCAGGCGAAGACCTATCACCTCTGTCCAGCCTCACTTCGTTGCTTAACCCGGACATGGCGTACAACGAAGTGGAAGACATATCACCTCTGTCCGGACTCACGTTGTTGACGCACCTGAACATGGAGCACACCTACGTGTTTGACATATCACCACTGTCCGGCCTTACTTCGTTGATTCGCCTTAACATCCCGTACACACGTGTGGAATACATATCTCCGCTTTCCGGCCTCACCTCGTTGGTTCACCTGAACATGTCGTACACCTCCGCTGGCGAATACCTATCACCTCTGTCCGGACTCACTTCGTTGCTTCACCTGGATATGTCGTTCAACAAAGTGGAAGACATATCACCACTATCCGCCATCACTTCGTTGACGCACCTGAACATGGCGCACATCTACGTTGCCGACCTATCACCGCTGTCCGGCATCACTTCGTTGATTCACCTGGATATGGATAACACGCTTGTGGACACCATATCACCTCTGTCCGGACTCACTTTATTGACGCACCTGAACATGTCGTACACACGTGTGGACAACATATCACCGCTGTCAGGACTCACTTCGTTGCTTCACCTCTACATTCCGAACATCGAAGACAGGATCGAAGACCTATCACCCCTGTCCGGCCTCACTTCTTTGGTTCACCTCGACATTTCGCACCTCCACATGACCGACATATCACCGCTTTCCGGCCTCAATTCGTTGGTTCACCTGAACATGGAGGGCACCGACGTGGACGACATATCACCGCTTTCCGGCCTCACTTCATTGATTCACCTGGACATTACGAACACCGACGTGGACGACATATCACCGCTTTCTGGCCTCACTTCGTTGATTTATCTGAAAATGACGGAAACACGGTAAAGTAGTCACATATCTATACATCGACAGATTGAATCAAGCAGACTCCTGCACGACAATATTGGGATTAATAGGAAGGGTCTCGAAGGTCCCGTGGAGCGGGAAGAGGGATTCAGTTGCAGAAACCTACAGTAAACGGCAGAAAACTGTCGAATCCATCCGTCCGTCCATTCATTACACACGATGCGGTGGCAGAATACCGTGGATAAACACAGGCCCCCCGTCGTTCCCCCACTTGGTATTGTGCGCATCAATAATCCTTTTCAAAGCGTTACTGTAATCAAATATATCTGCTACATCTGGAATTATTGGGCACATGCAGCGATATTTTTGCTTGAGCAAACTAAAGACATTCTCAATAGCGTTAAACTCTTGACTGTAAGGAGGTACAAAGACGCACTTGGACAGCACATCGAAGAGATCGATACAGTCGGCGGAACAGTAAAATGGTACCGGCACTCTCGAAAGTACCTACAAAAAGAACGAGACTGAGACTGCAGGATGGAGAGCCGTGATATAAAAAAGAACCACGATATTCTCGTTAACATCCTGCAATTATTGGTGTTCCACTGCCCCGTGGGTTGCTACGAGGCGGTTTCATTTTAGTATTCCGTCGACTGTAAATGCAGACATTAACATCCACAATTGCTTTACAATGTACCCAATCCGCCCCGGAATTCTTGAGAGGCCAAAGAAATATTGCAAACTGGAAGTTGTGGTAGGACGCAAAATTGATTACAAGCTGACAGGTTCTTTACAGAACGCAGTGTCGAGCGAAGTGTAGAATATAAACACATACAAGAGGACTTTGGGAGGATTATTACGTAACATAATTCCCTTGTCCGAGTGTATAACAATACATAGAATGCAGTGGGGACTCGGTGTTGAGCACGAGTTCAACGTCTCTCTCTCTTCTTCCCCGCGTGCGCAAACGCTCCTTCCGTCAAAGGTCCTCCCCGAGTACGGCGGGTCGTATTACTCTTCGATAAAAAACGATGAGAGCGTGTCTGCCGTGCGCGCACCCGCAGGCGTCGACCTGGACACAAAGGCGATCCGCGAGCACCTGCAGCACATCGCAGGACTGGACGGGCTTTTCATGGACTCCGAAAAAGCAAAGTCTAACGCGTCCAGGTCATTGTCGATTCAAACCTTCATGCGCAAGCAAGGCAAGGATACCGTACAGACGAGCATTTACCGTGGGGACACACTGTTTGTCACCTGCTGCTATGATGACATCTATTCGATCACGGTGATCCCGAACGAAAAGCGACCTAGCACACCGCTGTCCGATGAGGACACACTGCGCAGCCTGTGCGCGCTCCGCGCAGTCAAGGTATCGAAGAAATCCCAACAACAACAACAACAACAACAACAACAACAACAACAATCCAAAATAAACAAAACGTACGACGTGGACGGCCCATTCCTGGAGACTCGCAGCACAAAGCTTAAAAACGCGACCGTTGCCGGCGTGGCGAGACAGCTGCACGACGCCGAAGTAGCGGTCCTGGCACGCGCGAACGAGGAGGGAATCACCGGCGCGCAGATATTTCCGTGGAGCGGCAGAATCACCCCACAGGGCGACGCCTTATACGAGGGCAGCTTCCACGTATGGGTGACGCTCCCGCACGATCGCAATGTAGACATGACCTTGCGCGAGTACAAGATGCTGCAACTGCAGCACGTGTACCTGGGCCATCTGCTGCAGACGGTTGAGCCATCGCTCATAAGTCTTTTCTCGGGCGACCCCCGCGCCCTGGGAGACGTCAAGAACACGCACAACCGCGCCAGTATGCGCGCGGACACCAGTTACTATGCCGGATACGGCACCACAGCCGTGAAGTACATCGCACGAGGGCCGGACGTCGATTCGATTACCGGGTTCCAGGTCATGTGGTTCGAAACCGAGTCGGACATGCTGGCAAGACGAGGGGCACGCATGTAGCGCGACGACATGTCCAAGCTATTCGTGTGGATTGATGGCAAAAAGGTCCCGTTCACAGCATGCATTAGCTCACACATGCGGAACGGGTATTATTACCCTAATTACACGTGGAATATCCCATTACATAAGAGTCCAGAGGCAGGGACGGGGGCCGACATCCGCAGCAGGCTCTGCGACTCTTTAGACATGTCCCTGAAGAAGGGCTGGGTGCCCCTCTGGCTCCGCGTCCGCGACACACTGGAACTCCGGTTCGTGCATGGAGAGGGGACGCCGAAGGTCAAGGTGTCGCGGAACGCGCCGATTGACGCGAGGCGGTGGGGGAAGGAACTCGTCGGCATCGAGTTCCGCGCGATCGACAACATGCCCACGCACCAAATAGATCATGTGCTTCACCTCGTCGTGCTCTTGGGCGCAGCCGCCGTCTCGCAGGTCAAAAAAATATGGCATGATAACGCCGACTCTGTCCCAGACACCCAAGCCTTCTTCGCCACGCACGCCGCCACCCTCTCGCCCCACTGGAACGCCGCGCTCGACGCCGTCCGCAAGCAGGGAGCGCACGCCCCATTACCCAAGGCGTACACCACCTACATCGCGTCCCAGGCGGGTATTTCATCCCTGAAGACACGCAATGCATCCGCCACAGCGTTCGGTGCGCTGCAGGACTTCGCGAGGAGCCTTCACGCAGAGTACTTCGCCCACTCCGTCACAGCCCTCATGCATCCGCGGTCGAACGACGAAGGACCGCCCGCGTTCTCGAACACCAACCAGGAGGCGTGGGAAGCGATGTACAACGAATTGGATGCTACGGAAAAAATATTGGTAGAAAAGTCAAAATTGGACGCACCATATCTCGTCGCAATGATGAACAGAGCGACGCATTCTACAGTCGGCAGAACAGTAAAATGAAACATATATCAGATGGAAATAAATGTACGACATCGCCGTTAGAAAAATGTATTGTATGCAGCCCCTTTCAGATTGTCTCCAACTCTTTCATACTAACCATGGGTTAGTTAAGCTTCAGCTTAGGTTCATAGCTGACTGTGGCATCGCTTCGATATTGCGTCCCATGCTTTGAGCACCTTGCCATATTTACCGCCTTCTTTGGAGCAATGGACGGCACCGCACTCCGCGGAAAGTCGGTGTTTATCTAAGGAGCTGAGGGCGTTTTTGTCATTCTTAGTCACATTCTCAATGAGTTCAAACCTACCATGACATTTGCTCTCGATACAAGATTCGAGGGGCTTTGAAATTTTCTCAGCTACCTTACCCGCAGACGATTTTTTATCGCTGCATTTTGATACTTTTCTGCAATTCGAGGCGTTCATGCGGAGTGCTCCGGCCCACTCGATCCATTCATCAAGCGTCCGTTATTTTTTGTCAAAGGCCTCATGCTTCATAAACGCGACGAACTCTTCGGACGTGTACGAGTCATCCTTCTTTCCGCGTGGACGGGGACCGGTGTAGCACACGACTTGAGATGGATTCTTTGTTTTTTTGGCATTGACGCGTGTACACATACATATCTGTGGCGGGATAAAACGATTGGTATTAAAATGTCACATTCCAGCAAATAGCCATGTAGACTAAATCGGCATCTTTTGCAATGTTGCAGCCTTCGGACATTGTCATGGTTGAGAAGATTTGGGTGCAATAGCTACATTGCATGATTTGATTGCAAACCTTTGAAAGGCCATGGTTCCGTACAAAACGTTGTAGTCTGAAATGATTTGATCTCGGAGTTCAGGAGTGCTTTCGTTGTTTTGAAACCATTTGATTAGCCGTTCGCAATTGATTTCAATATTTGGCGGATAGGTGCCTGTTGAGTGTATCCATTGCATTACAATGCATACAAGTTGTGTGGCAAGATTTTTGTCGATTGATGGAGGGAGTTGCAAAACTTGAGTTATATCCATTTTAAGATATGCATTAGCAAACAATTAGACATTGTATGACGCATTGTTTCTTATGCATCGGTTTATAAACGGACTGATGGATGTACAGTCGACGGAATACTAAAATGAAACCGCCTCGTGTACGTGTCCATCTATGTAGTGAGCTCTTGGACACGTTGCATATATTACAAACCTTAATCAGACTCCTCAAAACATATTTGTAGTGAACCACGGACCGGTGACCCAAAATGCTTAAAAAGCTGTACCGGTATTACTGTAAATGATGATTCATAGAAGTGTGGATGGCATCGTGATTCTGCGATGCATGAAAAAACCGGTGCACATGTTGTATTGGCACACGTGCGTGCACCACCGCATCCGAGCGGTGCACCCGACCATGCCGGTGGTCATCGTAGACGACCACTCGGACCCGGACATGCGCGCAGCATGCATCCCCATCGAAGGGACGATACCTCATCTTACCGTGATTGAATCGGACTTGCAGGCGGGGGCTGGTGAGATCCTTCCGTTGTACTACATGTTCACTAAGCGCTTGTTCGAGACGGCGCTGGTCATTCACGACGCTATGTTCCTGAACCAACCTATACCTGAGTCTATTGCCCTACACACCCCCGGCTTCAGGTTCCTGTGGCACTTTTCGAGCGTCTTCAGACACGAGGAGGCCACTATGCAGACGATGGGCGCTCTATCTTCGGAAACGCAAGAGGAGATCATGCGTGTGTACAATAATGGGGGGGAATGGTTGGGGTGCTTCGGCACAGCTATGTACGTCACGCTACACGCACTGGATAGTATAGAGACACGGTTTTCGGGCATCACCAAACTCGCCGCGACCGTCAATACTAGAAGCATGCGCAGTGGCCTAGAGAGAGTCATCCCCTTACTGCTAATTATCATAAACGACGACGAGGCGTCGACGACATGTGTGTATTCGACCTGTGAGTATTCGGTGTTTGGGGACATTTTTTTGAATCATCCTATGCCATTCAAGCTGACCTTTGAGAATTACATGCAGAATACAGGCACGTTCAAGCACCGGCCGGTTGTCAAAGTGTGGTCCGAAAGATAACACGTTATTCACTTTTTCCACGAAATGCGGAAGCGTTCGGGGGCGAAGACGACGAGACCTGTACCGGTAGATAACATAATTCCCTTGTATCACCCTGTGTGATGATGACGTTTGAAGTGTTTTACATTGGAACGATGATTACTTGAATGATGGTCGTACGTCTCTTCGAAGGTGTTCTTTTCGACCCTATAGAACCCGTCTTCTCCTTCCTTTACGACATAGTCTCCTGGGTGGACCGTCATGCTTTCTCCCCATGGAGCAGTGAACGTGTGCGCTGTATTGGATGTGTAGAGCGCCGCCTGTCGTGTGACGTGTCGTACCGTGAGATGTGCGTTGACGATGTCGTACATGGTCAAAATCTTTGTGAAGGTGACGACGTACTGTTCGTTGTACTTTCCGCATATGATGATGTCTCCTGCCATTGCAACGTTGGTCGTCTCGTTTCCGGACTCACTCATGAGTTTGGTCGTGATCTTCGTTTTCCGCTTTGCGATGGTGGACGTCATGGGTCGTAGATCGGTGCGTTCCTGGACAAACGAGTACTTGAGACTCTTTTTGACCACATCGTTGAACTTGAGTTCCGCCAACACTCGGGTGTCTTTGTTCCTACGTGAGTTCATTTTTTTGGATACTGTACAAGTTATTTTTTGTTTCTTCCGGTTCATCATCTTAAGTCTGTCATGAGAAAGCGAGAGTTTCGCCTAGACGCGCCGAGATATGGGGACACAGACGGTTGAACGGTTTACCAAATATCTTACGGCTTACCAAATAACGTACACCTTATGGTGTACCAAACAGGCTACTCGGAATATCTTCCTCTTCAACCTGCTGCACCCCCCAACGTTGCCCAAAAGCAACGATCTGCAGTCTGGATGATCATAAGGGGTGTGTCCCACTTTATTTAATTGCACACAATAATGCTCGACGCCGAAATTAAGAGTCACATACTGGATCGAGTCAAATCCGGAGAATGCAAATGGGATTGGGGTCACTTGAGTGATAATCCATACCTGACATGGGACGTCGTGTCGAGTAACCCAGGCAAACCGTGGGATTGGCGTAAATTGTGCTTAAACCCCAATGTCGTCACGTGGGACATTGTGTCGAGTAACCAGGACAACCCATGGGACTGGCATTTATTGAGTGCGAATCCCAGGGTAGCTACGTGGGATATTGTCTCGAGTAACCCGGACAAACCATGGGATTGGTATTGGTTGAGCACAAACCCCAGTGTAGCCTCATGGGACATTGTCTCGAGTAACCCGGACAAACCATGGGACTGGTGTGGATTAAGCACAAACCCCAGTGTAGCCTCGTGGGACATCGTGTTGAGTAACCCGGACAAGCCGTGGAACTGGTGTGGATTGAGTGTAAACCCCGGGGTAGACACATGGGACATTGTCTCGAGTAACCCGGACAAACCATGGGATTGGTATTGGTTGAGCACAAACATCTGGGTAGCCACCTGGGACATTGTCTCGAGTAACCCGGACAAGCCCTGGAACTGGCGTGGATTGAGTGCGAATCCCAGGGTAGCCACGTGGGACATTGTCTCGAGTAACCCGGACAAACCATGGGATTGGTATTGGTTGAGCACAAACCCCAGTGTAGCCTCGTGGGACATTGTCTCGAGTAACCCGGACAAACCATGGGACTGGCGTGGATTGAGTGTAAACCCCGGGGGAGCCACCTGGGACATTGTCTCGAGTAACCCGGACAAACCATGGGATTGGTATTGGTTGAGCACAAACCCCAGTGTAGCCTCATGGGACATTGTCTCGAGTAACCCGGACAAACCATGGGAGTGGTATGGATTGAGTGTAAACCCCGGGGTAGCCACCTGGGACATTGTCTCGAGTAACCTTGACAAACTATGGGATTAGTTTTATTTGAGCTCAAACAATAGTTGCGTGGTCACCTGGGACAATGTCTTGAGTAACCCGGACAAACCATGGGACTGGTGCAGATTGAGTAGAAACCGCAACATGTTGGTATCCGTCCAAGACGCGTGCCGTTTAGTGCGAAGTCGCAGAGCCGCAGCGACTATTGAGAAAACATGGAGACACGTGAATGCAAACCCGATTTATGTTGTGTGCCGACACCGACTCTTGAAAGAATTCAGTACACTCCCTACATGACACTGTAATTAGCCCAAACGTCTCTCGTACAATCAGAGACATTTCAATCAAAAAAATGTTTCAAACAGAAGTCTACAGTCGGCTGAACAGTAAAATGAAACATATATCAGTTGGAAATAAATGTACGACATCGCCGTTAGAAAAATGGCGTTAAGAATGGTCGCTGACTTGGGTGTGTTAAAAACTTCTGTTTTTACGAACATCAGTCGTTCTACGTATCGGTGATGAGTGGTTGTTGTGTCACACTCTCTTGAAGAAGCCTCCAAAGGTCTCTCATCGCGACCAGTCGGCTGTGAGGGTGTACTGCACCCGTAAAAAAATCAAAGAAAAACACCGGAGGGGTGGCTTAGCCACCTCTCTTGTCGATATCAACAAATCGATCAAGCGATACGAGGACTGCAATTCTCTCCAGAAAACAGCACTTACTCGGACCGGGACCGCTCCTCTACTCTCACAATCGCATGGAACTGTTGGGTATAAGGAGACCGCTTCCATTTTCCCGGTGCAAGGCTGCGTGTTGTTGACGGGCTACAACAAACAGGTGTGGCCGTACACTCCAGAAAGCGGTTTCATTTATATGTTCCGTCGAGTGTACTTGAGAAGAATACCATGTGACCGCATCCAGTTTCCATGTTCTCCATGTTCCACTGCCCAGTTATTTGAGTGTAAAAGAATGGTCCCACTCTATTTGAGAACAACCGTGAGAACAATAATGCTCGGCGACGAAATTAACAGTCACATACTGGATCGAGTCAAATCCGGAGAATGCAAATGGGATTGGGGTCAATTGAGTGATAATCCATACCTGACATGGGACGTCGTGTCGAGTAACCCAGACAAACCGTGGGATTGGGGTAAATTGTGCTTAAACCCTAGTGTCGTCACGTGGGACATTGTATCGAGTAACCCGGACAAACCATGGGATTGGTATTGGTTGAGCACAAACGCGAGTGTAGCCACCTGGGACATTGTCTCGAGTAACCTGGACAAACCATGGGATTGGCGTGGATTGAGTGCGAATCCCGGAGTAGTCACTTGGGACATCGTGTCGAGTAACCTGGACAAACCATGGGATTGGAGTGGATTGAGCACAAACACCAGTGTAGCCACATGGGAAATCGTGTCGAGTAACATGGACAAACCATGGGATTGGTATTGGTTGAGCACAAACGCGAGTGTAGCCACCTGGGACATTGTCTCGAGTAATTGGACAAACCATGGGATTGGCGTGGATTGAGTGCGAATCCCGGAGTATCCACCTGGGACATTGTCTCGAGTAACCCGGACAAACCATGGGATTGGTATTGGTTGAGCATAAACCCCGGTGTAGCCACATGGGATTGGCGTGGATTGAGTGCAAATCCCGGAGTAGCCACTTGGGACATCGTGTCGAGTAGCCTGGACAAACCATGGGATTGGTATTGGTTGAGCACAAACCCCAGTGTAGCCACATGGGACATCGTGTCGAGTAACCTGGACAAACCATGGGATTGGTGTGGATTGAGCTTAAACGCGAGTGTAGCCACCTGGGATGTTGTCGTGACGAACCCGGACAAACCATGGGACTGGTATGGGTTGAGTGCGAATCCCAGTGTAGCCTCGTGGGACATTGTCTTGAGTAACCTGGACAAACCATGGGATTGGCGTGGATTGAGTGCGAATCCCGGAGTAGCCACCTGGGACATTGTCTCGAGTAACCTTGACAAACAATGGGATTGGTTTTTTTTGAGCTCAAACAATAGTTGCGTTGTCACCTGGGACAATGTAGTTAAGAACAAGGACAAACCATGGGACTGGCATTTATTGAGTAGCAACCGCAACATGTTGGTATCCGTCCAAGACGCGTGCCGTTTAGTGCGAAGTCGCAGAGCCGCAGCGACTATTCAGAAAACATGGAGACACGTGAATACAAACCCGATTTATGTTGTGTGCCGACACAGACTCTTGAAAGAATTCATTACACTCCCGTCGGTGAGTACAATGCAATGGGTTGAAGGGTCGCAACAGTAGGGCGTCCCACAAATTGCGTCGCCGACTGTCAGCCCTAAAAAAATTATTCCTTCGTCATCCAACTTTTCAGGTGTCCGTGATGTACTTAAAAATTGTAATAAGATCCATGAAAATTGTAATAAGATCCATGGCTCGCAGTCTGAGTTTTGGTCTGATTTGACTGGTTGCGGAACATGGTCTAGAGCGGAATTGCTATTCTGAGTTGAAAATTCAAAAAATCCGCCGGGAGGCAGGACACCACTAACTGTTGTACATTGAAACCGCAACTCAAGTCGCTACGGAGGCTCGCCAGGCAAGTGCAACCAAGGGTTTATAGGGTTTATCACAACACATTATAAATCATCCTGTGCGCTTTCATGACACATTAATAGAAATGCATTCGCACACGCGAGCATTGTGTCCATTCCTAACGTTTCCCCGTGACATTCTTGATCGCGTTGCCATACTCTCTTCAAACCCCAAGATTGTATTAGTTTGTAAAACCCTGCGCAACGGATTTCCAGGATGGACCATTGCCCGGCTGATCCACCTTCTAGCTGCATGCTTGGTGTCTGATCATATTGTCCAAGTTAAAGGGGCTCTACAAGTGAGGACGAACCAAAATGACAGCCAGATTCTCTATTTGGCCGCAAAGGCAGGTCACGCAGATGTCTGCAAGTTGCTCATGGATCCAGCGGTGGCTGGAATTGAGTTCAGGGCCAGGGCGAACTCTAGCAACAGCAGGGCCTTGTGGGCGGCTGCCAAGGAAGGTCACTCAGATGTATGCAAGCTGCTCATGGATCCAGTTGTTGCTGGAATTGAGTTCAAGGCCCGTGCGAACTCTAGCTACAGCAAGGTTTTGTGGCTGGCTGCCACGGCAGGTCACGCAAATGTCTGCAAGCTGCTGATGGATCCGGAGGTGGCTGGACTTGAGTACAGGGCCCGTGCGAACTCCGACAACAGTTGGCCCTTGGGGGCGGCTGCCAAGGCAGGTCACGTAGATATCTGCAAGCTGCTGATGGATCCAGAGGTGGCTGGTCCCGAGTCCTGGGCACGTGCGAATTCTACCGACAGCTGGGCATTGTGGGCGGTTGCCAAGGCAGGCCACGTATATGTCTGCAAGCTGCTGATGGATCCAGCGGTGGCTGGCCCCGAGTCAAGGGCCAGGGAGAACTCTGGCGAGAGCAGGGCCTTGTGGGCGGCTGTCAAGGCAGGCCACTCAGATGTATGCAAGCTGCTGATGGATCCAGCGGTGGCTGGAATTGAGTTCAGGGCCCGGGCGAACTCCGACAACTGCAAGGCCTTATGGGAGGCTGCCAAGGCAGGCCACGCAGATGTCTGCAAGATGCTGATGGATCCAGAGATGTTGGGACTTGAGTACAGGGCCCGTGCGAACACAGTCAACAGCAGGGCCTTGTGGGAGGCGGCTACGGCAGGTCACGCAGATGTCTGCAAGCTGCTGATGGATCCAGCGGTGGCTGGACTTGAGTTCAGGGCCCGGGCAAACTCCGACAACTGCAAGGCCTTGTGGGAGGCTGCCAAGGAAGGTCACGCAGATGTCTGCAAGCTGCTGATGGATCCAGAGGTGGCTGTAATTGAGTTCAGGGCCAGGGCGAACTCTAGCAACAGCAGGGCCTTGTGGGCGGCTGCCAAGGAAGGTCACGCAAATGTCTGCAAGCTGCTGATGGATCCAGCAGTGGCTGGACTTGAGTACAGGGCCCGTGCGAACTCCGACAACAGTTGGGCCTTGCGTGCGGCTGCCAAGGCAGGCCACGCAGATGTCTGCAAGCTGCTGATGGATCCAGCGGTGGCTGGCCCCGAGTACTTGGCCCGTGCTAACTCTGTCAACAACTGGGCCTTGTGGGCGGCTGCGAAGGCCGGTCACGAAGATGTCTGCTTGCTGCTGATGGATGCCATTGTGAAGCTTGACAACAACTGGGTCTTGTCACTGTAGAAGTGTTCGGATAATTACAGAGCGGTGACTAAAGAATCAGAATCCCCAAAGTACAAGGTGTTCCACTCTCAAATGTCCCTAGCTGTATGAAGCGTCTCCGACTGTAGAATCGTTTAGTATAAAGAATGAATGGCCAAATAAAACACATTCATTGGAATGAAAAACATTGCATGGCATGGCATGCCTCCCCAGGGACATCCAGATCAGAATATTGTCTCAGTGCAATTTGGACATCCGCCGCATATGTGGGATAAAACCAGGAAAGCTGCAACTGCCCTCACAATTGCAGCAGAAGCTAGATGACATCCTTCAGAGACAAATACAATACGTAGCCAAGTGGAAAACTGCTTACAACTACCTTCGAGCAGGCCATCATAAACTCTTTCTAATGTTGTTATGTAGTCTCACACAACATGAGATTACTAAAACCAAACCCTGGTGAGCTCACGAGAAGATGCCCCGAAGTTTGTTGGAGAAGCAAGTCGCCAAAAGCCATCCACTGTAACGCAAACCTCCAAATTGGTTATGATTTGAAACGTCTACTCATAATTTAGAGCCTCCGGAACGACTCGCTAATTAAACGGTGTGGTAGGCTGTCAAATTTTATAAGGTATCACAAGTCCACCTCAAAGTACAACTCAGAGCTGGGAAGGTCAAGGAAGACATGCTGTCTCCAAACACCTTCCATAGGGGGACTGGCTACCAGTGCTATTTGTCGTTCATCTACCGACATACTCATCAACATGCGAATAGAAATTTCAGACGGCAACACCATAAAGCGAAGGCCATCTTCATGCGGCGAGGCCGCACCAAAGCCTGATTCATGAGTGCGGGATACGACTGCATCACTCAACAAGTAGTCAGCAGACGCCAAGGGGACTGCTACTCCTACGGGTCCATCATTGAAAGCCCATATTGATAGGATCTTGAATGGTGAGATTGGCTCCCTATTGAACGCAGCCCTCAGCTGCAGGTGCTCACCAAGCTTTGCATATGCTGTTCGCATGATGTCAGCAACTGAAGTCGTACCAGGGTCAAGCAGAACAAAACAACGGTGGATGGACTTCTGGAACGGATTTCCAGGCGTTGCAAGTCGTGAGAGGTCCAACTTGGGCACAAATGACAACATCATTCTTCTGGTATCCATTTGGACAATCTGTCGGCAAGACAAAACACGGGTGTCAGTGCCTTCTCATGGAGCATCACGACATCGTCGCATGCACAGCTCAGCGCAATTCCATGCAACATGAAATTGCCAACGAGGCTTCAAAAGCTGCCGTGTCGTGGGTGAGAATGAATGATTGAGAATGTACGGACGGGGGGATTCGCAAGCCGCCAGGGAGGCAGATGGACGATGATGAGTTTGCGCAAGCCGCCATGTCATGTGTGTGTGTGTGTGTGTGTGTGCAGTCTGTCTGTCTATCTATCTGTCTGATGGACAAGGAGTCTGCGAAATCCGCCGGGGCGTGCGGTGGATGATTATAAGGTGTGTCCAACTTTATTTGAGAGCAACTGTATGTGTATGGCACTTTGATGCGACCATGCCTGCCTGAAGAATGAACGATTCATCAGGGGATAATATCATTCAAATTATAAAGGTGTCCCAAAATTATTTGAGAACAACTGTATGCTCAAGGCGACAGCCAAGCGCAGTGGGGTGTCTTTCTTCGAACCTGACCCAACCTTGTTTGATGCCGTGCACAAGGAGATGAGAGGCCTAGCGGGAGAAGGGACGATGTTTAGCATCACCGTGCCCAATGTGGTCTTGCCAGCCGACCTTGGGTTCACTCAGGACTTTGATCTGAAGCTGGCGATTGGGGACGATGGAGATGTCGTGGTCTGCGGACGGCATTGGACTTTGTTCACCACTGTCACCCAGCCCATGGCAGACTTTGAGGCGGCGTATGGGAGCCTGCAACAGACTGCAATGGTCTCTTGTGCGGCAGCTGCAGCAGCGGAACCACCGCCGCTCGACATCGACGACTCCTGCATGCCATTCGACAAGCTTACATATGCAGTAGTTGTGGCACTGGAGGAGCTGGTGGACAACAGCTGCTGCCCCAACACGCGTGTGTTTGCGTGGCTGTATGCCAAGCACCTGCGGGCAGCCAACATGGCGTTCACGGACCTGCTGCAGACTCCGGCCATCGCCAATATGGCAGCTACAGCGCTGGACGCCTGGTTTGTGCGGCACCCGATGTTCAGGGCACAGGCGCATGAGGCATAGGATCTGCTGATCACTGTGCTGGATGACTACACGCCATCGCGTCCGCGGTACGAGCCATACTGGGTGAGTGAGAGTTAATGGGCGTTCCTTCCTCCCAGCGGATTTTGCCACCAAGTACTTTGTCGACCAGCAGCACATGGATGTCGTGATCCTCGACTTGCAGGGGGGGTACTGTACTTACTACATGTGGCGGTCGAACCCCGTGAATCGATGATGATCCACCTCGTTTGGGGGCATGCTTTCGCATACAGCTAGGGACATTTGAAAGTGATGTAATTCTCATTTTCTCACGTGGCTATTCATGTAACTGCTTTGTCCTGCTTGAATTTTCTCACGGGGCATTACTCGCCATGAAGAAAGAAGGAGTCCGTGAATGTAATAATGCGGGGGGAGGTCTCCATGTGACTGACTCGACATGATCCGCCGGGAGGGTTTTTTTCATTAAAAGCCAATATAAAACATAAACAAATGGATATTAGTATTGACTTCTTGTGCAACGGTAAGAAATCATTGCAACCTTTGATGTGGGATATGCTTGCGGCCGGGGGTAATGAATCTTGCAAGGAGCTTTTAAACACCTTCCGAGTAGCTTAAGACAAGGAAGAGATTGACCTTATTTCTAATGATCCGCAACAACGTCTCTTTGCCATGGGTAAGTTGGCAATCATGTGCAAATGGAGCGATAGAGAAGACATGTTGAAGGCTAGAGATTTCATTAAGAAGCAGCCGACATATAACAGTAATAACAATGAGAAGTTGTACACATCTTATCTGAAAAAGTATTTCGCAATTGATAGAAATAATACGACGACTACGACGTCGCGAACCGGGGCTGTATCCGGTATAGTGAAGGTGGGTCGTATTTTCTCGATGACGAAGCTCCTTGAGAACGATGTTTACTGGTCCGTTGGTGCGTTTCTCCATATTGTTTCAGGAAGGAAGGACCTTACAGAGAGCATGTACGTGAAATCGATGTTGGACAACACGGGGTTCATTGTTTCCAATTTGCGTAAAAAGCACGTTTCCAAAAAATTGGTTTCTCCGTACACCACTGTGCTCCGGGTTGCAAAGTACATGGAGAGGGTCCTGGATGCTTACATGTTGTGTCGACATGTCAAATCAGAAGCCCACTTACAGAAATTATTGACCATGTGCTCTAAGTTGAACATTGAGAGGAAGAGAAACGTGATTGACGATGAAACGATTAATAAAGTAGATACGTTCGTTTCATTGTTGGGACTTAAGATGTCGCATCGGATATCGTTTTTGAAGTTTGAAAAGAAAATTGTGGAGTTTGTCTTCGATCTGGTGGACAATTTACACATTCAAGTAGGGCGCTAAAAAATGTGTACACTCGTTTTTCGAGGGAACGGACGGCGGATCATGCCGAGTCACACGGCGACCATGCAGTGAAGTGCATCGGCAGTTAAAACAGATGTCAAGCAAGGTCTACTTATTTTCGGAAAGGAAACCTGTTCTGAGCAAACACGACGGTTCCGCAGGCGACCGTCCCAGACACCAAGGCTGCAATGGCCACGATCGCTAGCACGAGCGGGGCCATGGCAAGTTGCTGTTGCTGTTGCTGTTGCTGTTGCTGTTGCTGTTGCTGTTGCTGTTGCTGTTGCTGTTGCTGTTGTTGTTGCTGTTGCTGGTGCTGTTGCTGTTGCTGGTGCTGTTGTCGTTGCTGTTGTTGATGTTGTTGCTGTTGTTGTTGCTGTTGTTGTTGCTGTTGTTGTTGACTTTGTTGAGAATTCTCTGGACAAGCGGCTCCTCCGCCAGGGAGCCATGAGTTGTTCAGGCTCCGGAGGCCCCAGTAGGAATATGGGTCAACGTAGCTCAACGCGGAACGCGGAAGGTGGTATTGGTCGTCGTACACGCTTGGATACGAGTAGCGTATGTTCTCCGTGTGCGTGTAGTGCGTGTTCCCTCCTCCCCCCCAACCACCGTTGCCGCTGCCTCCACCACCACCATTGTTGTTTGTGTTGTTGTTGGTCACGGTGATGTTACTGGGCTGTGGTGGGGGGGGGGGCTCGGAAGCGGGCGGAGGAGGCTCGGAAGCGGGCGGAGGAGGCTCGAAAGCGGGCGGAGGAGGCTCGGAGGTGGGTGGAGGAGGCTCGGAGGTGGGTGGAGGAACATCTCCTTCTGCAAATTGCTCTCTGATGTACTGTGAGGAAACGTTACGGCAGTTATTGGTGATCAGGGTAATCACTGACGCCAACACTACAAGAATAATGATGATTCCTACCAGCCAAAGCCAGATGCCAGGGACGCCCTTGGACGAGGTTCGCGCTCGCAAAGTGACCATATTGTATGTATGTATGTATACAGTTGTTCTCACATAATTTTGGGACACTCTGATATCCCTGAAACCAGATACAGATCCTTGCTTCACTACAAATATTTTTTGAGGCTTTTACGTTCCACGATATCCAATAATCCAGCCCGTGTCGTCTGCGTGTTGATGGATTTTATAAAATCGTATTGTTGTAGACACCACTGCACAGAGACGTTTCATTTATATATTCTGTTGAGTGTAAATGGATATCATCCCTCGAATGCAACACCCGCGTGGGAGGACAAGGCAACGTCCAGAGTTCAAACTCAGAGAAGAGCTTATAAACCGCAATAGGGGCAAACACATTTGGAAATGTGGTCTACTAGAAATGTCAGAATTACAACCATACCGATGCATGAAATGCAACCTGACAATGGCAGAGCTGCAGGAACTTGGCAACACTGGAGTTTGCTCCTCGGAAATTGACTTTACAGGCACCGTGATTGCCGAGGATGGCCGACTGTTATTGGATTTAGGCACATCCATCGTCATCCGTGATTGGATGGGGTAGAGCGTTTATTTTTTCGCATCATCGTAGAGAGCGGTTTGCTGGTCCCTGAACTCTTTCTTGAGGTAAAAAACTCTCTTCCGAATTCGAATGTGCTTCTTTATCTTCATCATCTATTTTGAATCAGTTTGACAAGGGTCGGATGCCTGTATGTCCCTGACCAAGCATGGAGGATTCCTCATTCTCTGGTGAGTACGTACCATTGTTTTGCGGACGCCTGTGTCGATGGATGCATTTTATCTACCGCCCCATTTTTTTTATTACTATTATTATATTCTAAAAATGCAAATTAAGAAACCTATTCAGACTGGCAGAGGTATGTTCTCAACCGCTGTGACCCCAAAGATGGTGCAGAAGGAACTAGCAAAGATCCCCCCAGGCGACCTCATCATACCGATACCGAGTTAGGAGATGAACCAGTATCCCAAACCAGTAGTACAGCCCCCAACCAAACCATTCAACCGAGGTGTAGCATGGACACAGCTCCCCCCAATCGATTGGGGGGGGCCCTACTCCAGCTATGTGTAGTAACTGGTCTTATCATCCTTAACGGTAGAACAGAAGGTGATATGCAAGGTGCACATACCTTCTTTGCAGATGGCATGGACAAGAAATCTGTCATTGATTATGCGCTAGCCGCCCCTAGTCTTCTCAACACCCCAGGAGTCAAGTTTAGTGTGGCTCCCAAGCATGACTGCCCTCTCAGGCCCGGGGGTGGAAAGTTTGACCACATGCCTATCACACTCCACATACCAGATGCTGCCCTTAGGCCTTCTCAAGGTACTATTAGTACACCTGCTGGTGGTAAACCTTCGCCCAAACTGAAATGGAAAGACAACTATGTCCAGATGTATGCACACACAATTAAGCGTGATCCAGACGTTAACCGATTACTTGACAATGCACTCCATAGCTCATCTATGGAAGATTCAGAGAAGGGGATTGCTAGTGCTATTGAACTAGCCATAAGCAAATGCACACCATGTCACAAACCTGTAGCTAAGCGTAAGCACGGGCCCGTGAACGCATGGTATGATGATGAATGCAATCGTGCTAGACAGGCAGCAAGCCAAGCAGAACATCAACATGGCTCTAGCTCTGACTTGGCTGGTTCTATGCACAAGGAGTACAAGAGGATTCTCAGAAGAAAGAAGAGGAAGTGGCTAGAAACACGCATGGAGAACTTTCATACGAATCTTCGGCATAATCCGAAAAGTTTTTGGAAAGACGTGCGTGAGCCTAACAAGGCCACTACGGCAGATATCACAATTCATGATTGGACTGATTATTTTGCAGACCTCTTTGATGTGCAAGTAGGTATTGATCCAAGTCTGGATGCTAGGGACTTTGTCCCTCAAGCTGATGGACCTCAGATAGAGGCCGCACCAACATGGTTATGTCAAGACTTTACCACCCAGGAGGTGTTTTCTGTTCTCCAATCCCTACGGAAAAACTCCTCCCCCGGGGTAGATGGTATCCCTGCAGAATGGTACAGATTTGCTTCCCATGAGGCCAACTCCCGATTTGTACAAGCTATGACTAACCTGTTTAATCTCATCTGGAAGACTTCTTACCCTAGCCAATGGGCTGCAGCTGCCTTGGTACCCGTACCCAAATCCAAAGGCAGTGTGTATGACAAGGACAACTATCGAGGTCTTGCGGTGAGCAACTCCATAGGAAAGATCTTCTCCCTTTGCATGCTACGTAGACTAGATGATTGGTCAGAAGAATTCAACCTCAGAGCCGCTGGCCAATATGGATTTAGAAGTGGTAGGGGTACTGCAGATGCATCATTCATTCTTAACCATATTGTAGATAAATATAGAGAAAAGAAAAAACCACTCTTTGTGGCTTTTGTTGATTTCAAGAAGGCTTATGATTGGGTCAACAGAGACTTGCTATGGGATTGCTTAGCAAGGCTAGGAGTCAAGGACCCCTATCTCAGTATTCTGAAGTCCATGTATAATCATGTTGTTTTCCAAGTTCGCCTACATGGGGACATTGGATCCTCCTTTCCATCCCTTGTAGGAGTTAAACAAGGAGACCCCCTATCCCCACTCCTATTCGGTCTGTTCGTTGATAGAATTGAATCGTTCCTCCAATCCAAGCTCCCAAATGTAGGGGCTGAGCTTAGGGGAAAGATTCTGCAACTGTTACTTTATGCTGATGACCTAGCTATAATGGCAGAATCCCCGGCAGATATGCAAGCGATGCTTGACTGCCTGAGAGATTTCTGCGAGGCTACTAAGATGGCTGTGAATATAAAGAAAACTGAGATTGTCGTTTTCAACAAACAATTCTGTGATGAGGCCCGCATGGATCCTGATTACAAATTTGTCTATGATGGAGCACAACTTTCTACAAAGTTATCTTTTATCTACTTGGGATCCCTCTTTGTAGATGGTGACTCAAGCAATCGTGCAAAAGCTGCTTTTTCTAGGATGCTCACTAAGGCCCAAAAGGCACACCACATGCTTCGTAGGCGATGCCATACTATGGAGATATACAATATTGATATTCTCACCCACCTGTTTGATTCTCTTGTACAACCTATCCTGAATTTTGGCTGTGAGGTGTGGGCTCCTTCTATTCTGAACAACACACTTATCTCAAATGAACATGCTTGTGAGAAATGGCATAGAGGTATACTTAAACAAATGTTGGGTGTTTGCCAATCTACTACATCTAATATTATCATGGAAGAGCTGGGTAGAACCCCGTTGTGTTTTGCTTGGCTTAAACAAGCTTTGCGCTTCTGGAACAAGACCATACATAAAGAACCTGAGGATCTCATTAGAATGGCTCTTGAGGAATCTTTTGACTCCAACACTGGCTGGGTTCATGACTTGCGTTGTGCTCTCCACAAGCTAGGATCCAGTAAAAACATCAACATTTTGGAGGCTGTCGATGTCGAAGGTATTATGTCTGAAGTTTTTGAGTCATGGAGGTTTAAGTACCCAAGTGACACCAATGCAGTTAGAGACATCCCTGATGAGAGAAGGGTTGGCTTTAAACGCCTCCGATACCAAAAATGGTTCGCAGCCAACAGCAATGATGAGAATGGCTTGATTCCCTTTACATCCGCCTTACATAAGCAGGATCAGATTCGTTCTATAGCACAGTTTAGAATGGGTTCCCATTGGCTGAACACAGAAAGAATGAGGGTGGTGGATAGATCACACATCCCTCGCTCAATGAGACACTGTCAAATGTGTGGGTTCCAAAAAACTGAGGATGAAATGCATATGTTTGAGTGCCCTTTTTATAATGATATTCGCCTCCGCTACCAGAATCTGTTTACAGATATTTATAGGCATGTCCATGAGGATACCGACTTAACCGTATGGAATGTGGAATTCTGCGATTCCACATTCAGAACCTTTATGAATGGAAATGGCACTAAGTCTTTTTGGAGCAACCTAGCCGACTATCTTTCTACTTGTAGAAGAGCAAGACAGGAAGCCCTGGACTGCTTAGTGGCACCGTAATTTATTATCCCTTTTTTTTCTTCTTGAGACTTCTCATTTGTTAGCTTCTTACCTCCGCCACTGTAAGTGGTTGAGATCTGGGTCCTGCTCTAAGGGGTTTAATACCTACGCCACCAAAACGGTGGTTGGGAGTTTGGTTTGTTTGTCCTCGACACACCCCTGATGTAATGGGGTTTTTTGCTTTGTGGGTGCTTTTTCTTTTTGTTTAAAGCACAGAGTCTCATACACCCTCGCGGTGTCAAGTAGACTTTAACATGTAATGTAATGTAATGTAATGTAATGTAATGTAATGTAATCAACCGCATGAACATCATCAACACAAACCAACACATCAAGAAGACCTCAACCCTAGAAGAGCAGGATGCAATCACAAAGCTCGTGCAGACCATTGAGACAGCTACGAAGCAGAAGGAGGATTTTGATAAGGCCACACGCGACTTCTATACCGTCTACGAGAAGCTCAAGCTTGCAATCATGGACACGTGCGACACCGGCCCCAGGTTGTGCGGCGTCGTTAACGGCGCAATCAATACCCCGAAGAAGAACTCGTAAATTTCCCGACAATAAAAAGACACACAAAATGTAGACGCGACGCAAAAATACACTATGCACTACACTCCCGACGCCGCAGCCGCACCCATCATGGACGCATTCTTCAAGGAACGTGAGAAACACTTCGCTACACAACATCACATCGACTCGTTTGATGACCTACTAGGCTCGCGTCTAAGAGCGATCGTACGCAGCATGAACCCAATCACAATGGTGCGCGAAGACCCCAACACGAAAACCAAACACACGGTGAAGGTGTACGTAGGAGGAGACGAAAAACTCCGCCCCGATCACGACGTGCACATAGGAGACCCAACCCCGACTCTACCATCACAAGCCCGTATAGCAAACCAAACGTACGGGGCGGACATATTCGCAGACGTCCACGTGGTCTATTTGGACGACAACGCCGAGACACGAGACTTCGAACGCGTGCACATCGGATTCATACCCATCATGATCCACTCCAAAGCGTGCTCTCTAAGAGGGCTAAAGCCGCACCAGTTACGAGCACGAGGAGAATGCCCATACGATATGGGCGGATACTTCGTAATAGACGGACGCGAAAAGGTCATCGTGACACAAGAGGAACGCGTCCCGAACCGACTCTACACACGACGCGGAGAGAAAATAGAAGACGACAAACTCATCCTAAAAGCATTCATCAGGTGCGTCTCCACAGACGCACGCGACGTGTTCCCACGCACAAGCGTCTTCCGAGTCATGACTTCTGGTGAAATCACAGCCACAGTCACCCACATCAACGAAGGAGCCGTGCCCGTCACAACTCTCTTCCGAGCACTCGGCATCGAAAGCGATCGCGCCATCCTCAAAACCATCTTCCACGAAGATCCAGGAGAAGAGAGAAACAAGGTCGAAATCCCATTCATGCACGCATCCATAGCCGCAGGTCACAAGTCTGGAGTTAGCAGCCAGAGAGGAGCCATAGATTTCCTCATACCACGCACACGATTCCAGTCCCAACTGGACCTCAAAAGCGTCCTCACAGACAACCTCTTCCCAAATGTAGGACGCACGTTCGAGGCCAAAGCAATCGCCCTAGGAGCAGTCGTGAGACATCTCGTAAGAGCCGCTCTAGGAAAAGAACCCATGTCGGAACTCGATCACTACGCCAACAAGAGACTCATGTGCTCAGGTGCAATCACAGCCAATCTCTTCAGAGACGCGTACCTACTATCAATCGCAACAAACCTGCGCACGCTCAACGAAGAGTTCCTCACCGGACCATGGCGCGTCGCAAACGATATACACACGCTCGTCAACGAAGCCAACCTTAAAAATATATTCCAACCAAGAATCATCCGAGAAGCCCTCATACGAGCACTCAAAGGATCGCGACGCGGCAATGACAATGCACGCGCGCCCGTCCAAGAACTCAGCAGAGTCTCATATCTAGGATACATTTCACACATGAGACGAGTAAACAACCCCGTCGACAGGAACGTCAAGATAGCAGACACACACCGTCTAAGGCCGTCGCACTGGGGAGTCATCTGCCCAGTAGAGTCACCAGACAGACCCAACGTAGGCCTCCTCACGCACCTAGCCACGCTTGTCACCATATCACTTGCCATACCAGAACCCGTCGTACAAGAAACCATAAGACCCGCCATAGACAAATACACGAGACATCTATCAAACAGCACACTATCCCCACAATCAACCGCAGTGCACTTTAACGACACATGGATAGCAATCACAGACACACCCAAGGAACTAGTCGATGCACTACGAAAAATGAGGACGGAAGACACCAGACTGAACACACTCGGCGTCACATGGGACGTGTGGAGGAACGACGTGGCAATCCGCACAGATGCAGGAAGATGCTGCAGACCACTAAGAAGAGTACAGGAAGGAAAGGTCGTACCAATCAACGGCGATCCGTCGTGGACCGAATTGATAAGCAGCGGAGCGATCGAAATGATAGATGTCGAAGAAGTAGCTACATGTCTAGTGGCAATGAACGAGGCAGACGTCAACAATCGAGACCCGATCCCAGGCAGATACACGCACGCAGAGATACACGCAGGAAGCACACTCTCAATGGTAAGCAACACCTACTCACTACTTAACCACAACAACGGGGCGTACAACTCACTATGTCTAGCGCAATTTAAACAAGCGCTAGGCACGACCATGACCTCCATCAGGAACCGGTTCGATACGAACACATTCCTACTACACCACGCCCAACGCCCTCTGGTAAGCACGAGCTTCGCAGACCAACTCTTCGGAGGACGTTTCGCGCACGGCGAGAACGTCGTAGTAGCAATCGCCACATACACAGGATACAACCAAGATGACGCCATCATCATCAATCTAGACGCCGTGCAGCGCGGCCGACTAGCACTCACAGTATTCGAAACCATCCGGTACGAGGAGTCAGAGGAGGAACCAGAGGACCCAAACATTCAAAAAACAAAAAAACAAATTGTGTTTGCGATCCCACAGCGGCTAGTGTCACGCGGGTACGCCCTATCAACCACCACCAAAACAACCACAAAAGAATACAAAAACCTCGACGAACATGGAATGCCAAAGATCAACAAAATGTTAAGAGAAGGAGACGCAGTTGTAGGAATGGTCAAGGTACCATCGACCGCAGCAAAGGAAGACGTCTTCACGGATGCATCTCAACGTCTACAATCCAGAGAATCCGACCTTCCCACGTATGTAGACGGCGTCCACTTGCAAAACATAGATCAGAACACAGCAAAAGACAACGCACTACCACAACTTAGAGCATGCAAAGTACGTCTCCGACAGATGCGCAGCCCCGAACTAGGAGACAAACTAAGCTCGCGTTACGGCCAGAAAGGGGTGGTGGGAATGATTCTACCCTCCGTGGACATGCCGTTCTGCGTAGAGGACGGTATCGTACCCGACATCATCATCAACCCCAATGCATTCCCCAACCGTAGGACAGTCTCGCATATACTGGAAGCCGTGCTAGCGCGCGAGGGAGCAGTCAAAGGAGCTCGCATGAACGCCGACACATTCGGAGGCGAAGACATCGGAGCCGCGCTGACCCAACTGGGTCTGCGTGAAAACGGACACGGGAACATGCTCATGCACAACGGACGATCCGGAGAAGAGGCGAAAACACGCATCTTTGTAGGCGTGAATTACTACGGTCGCTTGAAACACATGGTAGAGGACAAGTACCAGTCGCGTGCACGAGGAGCAGTCGACGCCACAACACGTCAGCCAACGAAGTCCAAGGGACAGAGCGGAGGGCTGCGCATCGGAGAGATGGAGCAGAACGCACTCGTAGCACACGGACTCGCATCGTTCACACGCGAAGCGTTCATGCAGCGCAGCGATCACCACTCAACTAAGGTCAATGCCACGTCAGGAACGCCGGCGGAATGGTGGGCCGCAGCACGCGAAGACCCAGAAGGACCCGACGAGGAGGCAACTGTTGAAACACCTTACACGTTCACCCTCATGCAGCACGAACTCAGAGCATTGGGGGTGGAGGCAGCGCTTCTCACATCCACTGGTGAATTTTATTTATAGCTCAGTGGCGTTGGGTTGTTTGAGTTTTTCCGTGTAAAATTCGTACGAATCAATGTCGAGCAGTTGCAACGCCTTGTCGATCAAATTTTACAGCATGCTATCTGGAAGATCCAGACACGAGGACGGGTTGCACCAACAGATGATGTTTACGAACAACCGCCCGCTCTACGGGACGTCCGTCTCCTGCGATAAGCGTGCTAGTCGCTCGAAATCTTCGTAGTCCAAGAATGTAGTGTGACATGAAGCAAATAGGAACGCAGTTAAAACATGCCAACGCGGCTTCCGCTTTGCTTGCCAGATAGCTGTATAAAGAATTTCCCAATTTATTCGATAACAACAACAACTGCGAAGACCATAAGACCATCGGGAGTATCGGGAGAGATATGGAGTCTGCAAACCCCGCTTGGACGGATGCCAACGTCGTCTCAGCCCGCGAGGCATTTTGCAATTGCAAGGCGTTTGTTTCCGGGTGGTCAAACTACGAAGACGTCAGGCTCGTGGCGTCTCTCAACAACGCAAAGTCGCTTGCGCAGGTCAATGAGCTGGAACGTACTTACATCGCGTACATGCAAGCATTGGAGCCCTTCCAACCCAAGCGTTCAGAGGTGGATGCGCAGAAGGAAAAGCTCATGGAGAGCCTTAACGAGAAGGCGGGATCACTGATGAATTGGTATATGAAGGGATTAATGGACAGCATGCCGGATGCGAAATATGTGCCCATGATGTACGTCGTTCCCCAGTCAGGCACATACTGGGTCAAGGGCGTGCCGTTTGCTCGCAAACAGGCGTGCCGCGCCCGCATCAACATGTACTTTAATGGGGCGATCGTTGTTGTATTTCTTGCCGTTGTTGCTGCATTTATCTACAAAAAGTTCTGTCAAATTAAGTATGAAGTCTGAAGTGTACAGAAATGAATTGGTGATCCGTGAACCAGTCGATTCTGAATTGGGCCATTTGTAAATGGTGCGGAAAAAAAACGGTAATCTACTACAATGTACGTTGAATCTAACAGTTTCGTCTTTTCACGATGAATTTAGAGATATCAGTGGGGGTCTTCGGTTGCTCAATGCATTCGAGTGTTTTTTCTGACGGCAATATCCTGATTCTTCTTGATACTTTGAACCAACAGACAGAAGTTTGTCGAGCCCTTCTCAAGCGGGTGAATTACAATCGAGAATTCAGATTTGAGCTCAGATAAGAACATGTCCGCAATTTCAGAGTTGAATCTGAAAGATTTACTCGTACCAGATTCCATCCCAATGTTGATTCGGCATTTCCGTGAGAATCCGTTGTTGTTTTGGTCATGTCCGCCAAGTATCTTGTAGAGAATGGCCGGGATAAACCATGCATCCGCCTTTGCATCCTCCATACTGTTCATGGTGACGTACATGGTAATGTACACCACAATCGACTTGATCCACATTCCATAAGGAGCAGGAGCAGGAGCAGGAGCAGGAGCAGGAGCAGGAGCAGGAGCAGGAGCAGGAGCAGGAGCAGGAGCAGGAGCAGGAGCAGGAGCAGGAGCAGGAGAAGAAGCCGGAGCAGGAGAAGCAGGAGGATCAGCCGGAGCAGCATCATCATCACAGATCTTCGAGAAATCAAATTCCTCATAAGCAGCATCGTGCGCAGCTTACGCAGCTTGAGCAGCTATATCAGCATCGTGCGCAGCTTGCGCAGCTTGAGCAGCTGTATCAGCATCGTGCGCAGCTTGCGCAGCTTGAGCAGTATCGTGCGCTGCTTGCGCAGCTTGAGCAGCATCGTGCGCAGCTTGCGCAGCTTGAGCAGCTGTAACAGCATACAGTATACTTAGTAAATGGTTCACTTGGTAAGGATCATCAGCAGTAGGATCAGCATCAGCATCAAGAACATGATGAACCAGAGCAGCTTGAGCATCGTGAGAATCAGGATCAAGAACATACATGTCCGGTTGGTGGTACTGAACAGGGGACCTTGATCTTGATCTTCTTGCGCTTTGAGCTTCTTCTAAATTGGTGGCTTCTTCGAAGTTGGAGTGGCTTCCAGAACCGCGTAGGTTTCTAATAGTGTCTGGGCCTAGGCTTCCAAAACTGTATCGGATTGACAAACTGTCTGGGTTTTCGAGATTTAATGATAACGAATAGTCAGACATTGTTGTTGTAGAGTTGTCATTTGGATACTACCGATTTTCATTCAACTTTTTACATCATGTAAACGTCAAGTTTCTGCACTACACCAAGATATACCAACGAAAGCCGCACGGGACAGACCAGAATGTCCCTCTGCCTTTAGCCTATCGTACTCGTCCTTATAAATGATGCACGTAGTACATAAATCGTACATACAACTCAGCGTCAAACTGACGTTTGGAACCTCGAAACGGCTGATATCTTCCGGATGTCAATCCGGATAGAGACTCTCCGATGTCTCAACAGATTGGGGCGTACGCCAGATTCTACATGGGTGCCGCCCCAATTCTTCTTGCCCATCGTGCTCTCGAGGGGGTACCGAAACCTCCGCTTTCGCAGGTACTGCAAGAAACAGAAACTCATTGTTAAGATTGCTGACTTCGTAGCCAACATATGCACCCCCAACGTTGCCCAAACGCAACGATCTGCAGTCTGGATGATTATAAGGTGTGTCCCACTTTATTTGAGAACAACTGTACAACATGGAAAGACCGGATATCTCAAGACAATGCGGAGGCGGAACAATATCATTCTGCAAAAGCCTTTCTTTACCGAAGTATCTAGATGAGCTAGGTATTTCGAGGTTTTCTGTCTGCAAATGCAGAGGCCCGATGATTGACTATTCGCAACAAGTAGTGTTGAAAATATCAAAACGGTAAGACAGCATGACTCTTTTTGAAGCCATAGTACAGTCAACGGAATACTAAAATGAAACCGCCTCGTGTACGGCACACCTTACGGTGTAACCTAATGGTGTAGCAACCCACGGGGCAGTGGAACACCAATACGAATTTGAATCAACAAATTGCAGGATGTTAACGAGAATATCGTGGTTCTTTTTTAGATCACGGCTCTCCATCCCGCAGACTCCGTATCGTTTTTTGTCGGTACTTTCGAGAGTGTCCATTTAAGCGATCGCCTCTAAGCGGCTCTTAAGCGATCGCCTCTTCCCCGGTACTGTGGCCCAAAAGAACACGGGGTCTTTGTCGATGTGCAATGCGTCATGAAAGGAGGTTTCTTTGCTGGACGGGCCATTTTGTAGGACCATCCACTCGTACACTATAACTTCTGTCGACGCCGTTTATTGGGATGTTTCATTTTACTGTTCCGCCGACTGTAGCAGTAAGCTTCTCCGTACCACGGCAGTGTACCTGAAACATTATGTTTGTAAACTCCATCGCATCCCCATCCTACAATGTTCTAGTACGTGAATAAGTTGCCATATCGTGCATCACCATGATTTATTGTACGTATTGAGCTTGCTGCGAATCGGGGGCTGAATGAGGGTGTTTTTGTTCTTGCAGATGGAAACCATCAGTTTAAATGGAAAAACATTGAGGACCGAAGCAATAATCGAGGATGATGCCCCCCTTCGTGGTGTGACATGGTGGACGAGGACTTGCGTGTCGGCGACACTACGACAATAAAGAGTTTCACCGGGCGCACCACGATCACACCTGATGTTGGGTTGCCTTTTAGTTGCACGGTAAAATCCGGCTTGGTTATTCGTGCGGGAAGCTCTTGGTAGGATCGGATTCCACGTAGATCCGATCAACAGTCCATGTGATTCCGCTCATGTACTTTCCATTACACTCATATCCCCATACGTCGGTCAAACGCCCAATGAGTTGTAAAGTGCATTTCGGAGATACTGTCTTGTCCCATGCCATATTGAAAATTGTTCCGTTTCTTGTCACCAATTTTTCAGGCAGGTGCCCTACCTTGATGGTGCGATCAGTGGGAGAAGGTGCCATGTGGGTACAATCAGGGATGGCAAATGGCAGCAACATATTCACAGCGGCTCGGATCTCTGATAATTGTCCATCATCAATCACCGATGCAGTGCCCTTGTTCAAGTTCTCTACATCAACCACTGCAACAACAATTGGAAAATGCTCATGAAGCAAATCCGGTCTATCATGCACGATGTATACGCTTTTCATTTTACTTTTAAACAATTAAAAACACAAAAAATAATAGCATGTAACCGATCATGTCCGTCGTCGACTGTAACCGGATGTTGAGCATTTCGGTTCGAACCCACTTTATTTCCCACTTTAATTGATAACAATGACAAGGAGTGATAATAATAACAACCTCGCATCTAATGGGTACATGAAGGACGCTTTAGCGGTTGTCGCGTTCCTTATCGCATTGGTTGTGATCGTTGGGAGACCTCGCTCATGGTGGTGTTCGCCCACACAGAGAAACTTGATCATCCTCGTGCTCGTCGTGTGCGGGTCCATAGACCTTCTCTTCACACTGAACCCAGAGTAGCACAACCGACCGTTCACGGGGGCCGACGCAACAAGCGCGTGCATCTGTTTCCAGGCCATATCGATGATAGCAGGTATAGTGTACGCCGTATTAAGCTGAGTGGATGGTCTGACTCTATAAACGATAAACTGGAAGACTACGACGACGTGACACCCGAATTTGATGCAAAGTATCTTGACAAACTCGATGTTTCCCAACGTTGCTCTTGAGCAACGACCTGCAACTTCGATTATAACTGGGGTGTCCTTTATTTGAGAACAACTGTAGTTATTACAAAAAGAGTGTGTTAGTGATGGTTGATACTTGACCTAGGATGCGTTCCATGTCTGTGTGGCCTTGATCTGCTGCAACACGACGAGGGCATCCATCCAGGATGTTAACATTAGCCCCTGCAAGTATGAGTTGGCGTACTATCGTCAAATTGTTTTGTTTTGATGCTGATATCAAGGCGGATCCATACCTGGCGTTAGGGTCACTACCTGCAATCAACAATAGTTTAACAATCTCCGGTTTGTTCAATTGGGCAGAGTACACCAAAGCAGTGTAATCATTTTCATAGAAGTTTATGCCTTGAATTAGCATGCGTCGAACGCCCTCGACATCGCCTTTTTCAATCGCTTCAAGTATTGTTAACATTTATAATCCGGATAAATATTAGCCTGAATTTCATTGTTCTTATTGCACCGCATGGAACTTCTCCCTGCAGGCCCACTCCACATCATCGCGTTGCATTCATCAAAAAGTGATGATAAATACCATCGATTATGCGACGTCTCAGAGGACGCCGCGAACCTTATGTTGGTGGGAAACGTAGGGTTCACAGAGCTTGGTATTGCGGTGCAAGAGAAGTTGGAGCCTGATGGAAACCTTGTGAAAGATGAAGAGTTCGAGAGGATGCGGGGTGGAGGCAGCGCACCGTTTGTTTGTTTGAGTTTTTCCGTGTAAAATTCGTACGAATCAATATCTAGCGATTGCAACGTCTTGTCGATCAGGTTTCCCGCATGCTATCTGGCAGCTCCAGACCCGTCACCGCGCCGAGGACGTGTTGACCCCTAAACCCACTTATTAAACGCCACAGATTCGAAATAGGAGTTAATAAAATTATTGTATTTGTCCGAGAATCGAATGCGATTGTCCAACAGGTACTGGAACACTGCAGTGTTTTGGTTGTTTACGGCAAAGAAAAAGATATTGCAGTTTTTCAGTATTCTGTCCATGATATTGTTGTTGGATTTCAACCGGTAGTTTGTCGAATATTTATTACAGTTGTTTTCAAATAAAGTGGAAGCTTCTCGCATGTTTCATCTTGTCAAATCATCTTTATCCCCGTTCAACCGTGCCGAAATCGTTGACAACCTCCACGTACGTGCGGTAGTCCTTGTTCAAGTAAGTGTACTTGCGGAGCGTCCGACCCTCTGCGGCGACCGAGGCGCGGAACAGCTCATGAGTCCTGCTCCTGCGCACTCCCCCATGTCGCGTCATGAGGACGTACAAGTCCCGATGGAACCACCCGTTCAACACTTTCACTGCAAGGTAGTCCATGACCTTCCCCTCATCGTCGTACTTGGCAAGGAAGCAGTCGGCATAGGCCGACCCGAAAAGGTCAATACCGCATACGTGCTTCAGCAGGAAGAGATGCGTGTCCGCGAGGTGCCCGACGATCTTCTCGTACACATCGATTTCTCGCCCGTGCGGCTAAACGTCAATGATCACCAAGTCGAATCTGTTGCTGCTCCTGCTTCCGAGGTCCGTCGTCGTTGTCTCATCAAAGACGTCGCCGAGGATCTCGGTCATGCCGACGCCGTCTGCGCCACACGCGAGCTCCAGCGACCTAGCCGCGAAACCGCACGTCTCTGGCATGGCCTTGTCGATGCAGGTGTACTCGGTAGAAGCCACAAGAATCAGAGAGGCGATCTGTCCCGCGCTTGTCCTGCGACCGCAGCCCACGTCGATGATGCGCAGTGGCTTGCGGTCGCTCGACGCAGCAAGCCCCACCTGGTTCATGAGGGCGCTACTGAACGCACGGTCTCCCTCGTTCTTGCTGTACGACGCGATATTTTCTTCCAAAGTTGGAGGCTTCTTCGAGAACGCCTCGATGACGCGGGACGTCGCGATGTACAGGACGGACTCCATGTTGCACGAGGCATGTTTCTTGACCACACAAATCGCTCGCCCATGTGCACACTCCTCATCCTCATCCCCTTCATAATCGACAAGTTCTGCAACGTCATCATGTTGGTCAGCCTCATGTTCATGTACTAACGATAATGACTCGCCGACCCCATTCTCCATCACAAATTGTACCCCAAAAACGTTTTAGGGTTGAACATTCCTAACCCAATCTCCCGAATACTTTATACCACATTTCTAGAAATTGCCATACCAGAACCCATCGTACAAGAAAGACAAATACACGAGACATCTCTCAAACAACACACTATCCGCACAAGCAACCGCGGTGCAATTGAACGACGCATGGATAGCGATCACAGACACAATCGACCGTCCGTCAAAGTTGTACATTAAGAATTGATTCAAACATAACATACCAGTATTGACCGGTCTGAGTGCAATAAATCATGGAACTTCTCCCTGCAGGCCCACTCCACATCATCGCGTTGCATTTATCAAAAAGTGATGATAAATACCATCGATTATGCGACGTCTCAGAGGACGCCGCGAACCTCATGTTGGTGGGAAACGTAGGGTTCACAGAGCTTGGTATTGCGGTGCAAGAGAAGTTGGAGCCTGATGGAAACCTTGTGAAAGATGAAGAGTTAGAGAGGATGCATATTCACGAGGGTCTTTCAGAGGCAAGCAAAGCGGATGTTCTAAAGAAGGCGTGTCGAGATCGTGGACTGATGGTTTCTGGTGTCAAAGCCGCATTGTGGAGGAGGCTGATGGAGGCGGAAGTTGTCGCTCGCCCCCCTAGAGGGTGCATCCTGTCTGCCAAATTCCGTTCAGAAATGAGGGCTATGCGCTGGGTACGCATGTGTGTGTCAAAGGCCAAGTTAGAGTATCGCTTGACCGAGAGGGATCTCAAGACGCTGAGTTGCGAACTCAAACGAAATCCGATGTATCGGTCAGCAGCACAGATGCGTTTATATCTTATCCGCGACGTGGCTCGGGTTGCGCTTGAGAAGCATGCCTCATCCCATACAGGTATTCGAGTCCCCGCCATCTCTGCGGATGAGCGACGTACCTCTCGGGAGACGTTGCTTTCCAAGAAGCTTGGTGACATGACGTTGGATTCCAGGATATTCTCCGTTTCGGAATCCGCATGCAGGGCCAGAGATTTGTACGTGAATTCTGGAAGAGGGGGGGGTGCTGTGAAAGTCGCTGCAGACATCATTGCTACAAATACTCGCCTTCACATTTTGGAGAGGGCTCTCGAGGATCGAGGGTGTGAACTTCGCAGTGACTCTCGTTTGTGCACAGGTTTTGTTGACAACGACGACGGAGATCCAGAGGACATCGCTGTATCGATGCTTGAGATGAAGTTCTTTCACAACCACACTGAGTACGCTTCAATTCTAGACGATCTTTGGGAAGATGCCAGACGCGAGCGTGATGAGGAGTATGACAGCGACATCGACGAGTATGAGTACGAGTACGACAATTACCACCACATCGATCCTCATGAGCTGAGTTCGTCTGCCAAGTCGGAAGCCATGAAGCAGTGGGCCGATACACACGATCTTGACGATGTCCTTGACATACCTGAAAGCCTGCGATCATCTGTCTTTCATCTGAAGGCAGAGTGTATCGTTTCAGACACCAGGAAAGCGTGGCGTGCTCGCCAGCCTCGAATTCCTGTCCAAGTCCTCAATAATATCGAGATTGTATTCTACCAGATCCTCAAGCGCACTCGCGACGCAGAGTCCCTGGCATCCCTGCGATCCACACTCGAAGATGCAGAGAGTGGACTGTCTGCGCGTGTGGATGCCGTTTCTGTGATGTGGGTTAAGATCCGTGAGTGGCCACATGCGATTCCCGGTGCGACCGTGATATTCGATACCGAGTTCAAGATTCTCAACGCGACCCATGCTACCTACATCGCTTCCGCGGAGAAGTTTCGTATCGATAAGGAGGAGAAGGCCCGTCTCAAGAAAGAGAGAGAGGATAAGTTTCGTATAGAGAAGGAGGAGAAGGCACGTCTCAAGAAAGAGGGAGAGGATAGGTTTCGTATCCAGAAGGTGCAGAAGGCACGTCTCAAGAAAGAGATGGTGGAAAAGTGTCTTATCGACGGGGAAGAAAAATCCAGTATCGAGAAAGAGAGTTGTGTTTGTCCGGTTTGCAAAAAGACGTGCAAAAGTAGAGACGGTGTGAGAATGCACATTATTGACAAACACATCAACATCTGATGTAAGCGCTCAGCCACATGCACATGTAGACAGCAAAATCCGCCGGGAAGTAGGAACGCCCATTATATATCGTGCGAAGCGCAGAGGAATGTTACACTCAGACCATGTGGCTTTTCACTATAATTTGCTTTGTCCCACTTTATTTGAGAACTACTGTATCCCGAGATGGAGAGTCTTTTCAGAGGTCTTCATGTGAACACGTTTAAAATAGGGATTGATGTGAGCCTCCGGAAGAATTCTTCAGTATTTATTTTTTGTTGAAATAATTGTTGTTCCCGAGTCTAAACACAGCACAGACGCCACGGTGGCTTTCGCATGCCCCCCATCCGTCCGTCCATTCATTCATTATCACACATGACACCCTTTCGGCTTTCGCATCTACACCGGATGCAAGCACGACGCATGCCGCATCTTCACACACGCGTCGCGGCGGCGGCGGCTGTCGAGGGGACCGCTGCGCAGCGGACATCCTCTACAAAATCCCACACTGATCTCAAGCAGCCTTCTGCTTGACAAAACAATGCGGATTTGGAGGAGAGGAAACGCGGGACCCGCGGAGAGGGGCAGAGGGATTCAGTTGCTGACTCTCGTCTTGTCATACCAGGGTTACATGTACATTGGCTGGGCTGGGCAGTTGTGACTTCTGGGGCATGAGAATGGATCCGCTCTCATGCATACCATGCAACAGCAGCAGGGACAAAGCAGGGACTGGCTGCGTAAACCTGTCCCGGAATTCAATGTCATTGACTGTATGCAGTGAATCATGTACATCACACCTGACGACGAGCCCGAGCCCGAGCCCGAGCCCGAGGCCGATATAACCCAGGCGTCCGCAAAACAATGGTCACGTACTCACCAGAGAATGAGGAAAAACTTTTGAACTAAAACCCTAAACCCTAAACGTTTGAACTAACCTCATCGCGCGAAAATACGCCAGTCCTGCGATGGTGGGCAATATATTGTGGGGCCATTGAAAAAGAAATGTTTGTATTATATATATCAAAATGGCAAGCGGCACGATCAGAAATTTGGGGGCTGGAAAGAAATTAGAACATAGGAAGTACAATTCCATGAATGATTGTAATGCAGCTATGGAAAACTACAATCGTGGAAAAAATTTAGGAGAGAGAGATTGTTCGGGAACCTTGTTCATAACATGCGATACACATAATGGAGGTGGATCTAGGAAGACAACTAATAAGACAAATACAGCTGTAAATACTGGAACAAAGACATCCGTTAAAGTAGGTGGCAAATATGTAGAACGCACAGTTTGGAATGTTAATGGTACACAATGCATTAAAAATATTATCAAAAACAAACAAGGAGATAGTAAGGTTAAGTATGTACCATGTAATAAGCGTGGATAATGGATAATGATCCACCACTAAGATTTATTAAAGACCGGGGAAGAGGCGATCGCTTAAGTGCGGCTGGTCCTTCAATGGACATTCTTGAAAGTACCGAAAAAAGAACGATACGGAGTCTGCAGGATGGAGAGCCGTGATCTAAAAAATAACCACGATATTCTCGTTAACATCCTGCAATTTGTTGATTCAAAATCGTATTGGTGTTCCACTGCCCCGTGGGTTGCTACACCATTAGGTTACACCGTAAGGTGTGCCGTACACGAAGCGGTTTCATTTTAGTATTCCGCCGACTGTAACCAAACATTCCTAGAGATGGCATTGCATTTGGCAAACCGTTTGGATAATGTGAGACTTGGTAATTACATCGAAAACATCATCAAGAACGGACAATCATGGGCAAAAGTGAAAGATGCATGATCGAAGACGCACCATATTTCCTTCAGAAGATCGGGGTGCAACGGCACGCCACGAAAGGGGCGCTGCAGCTCAGGGCACAGAATAGATGCAAGTACCTCCACGGAACGTGGGGTATTGCGCCTCAAGACGTTCTCGAATGAATATCTTGGCGACCAGTCGAGAGACCGTCTTCTCTCGCTCATTCTCGCGTTCCTTCTCTCGCTCATTCTCGCGTTCCTTCTCTCGCTCAACAACGGCAAAGATGGGGGGGTCGGGTGGCACGTCCTCGGTGCCGCAATCAAGGCTGTCGACGCCACCTGTCCACACGTACTGGAAGACGACATCGGCCATCTCCCGAAAGACGGCACCTGAATCACCCGCGTCAAGTTGGTAGTGTAGTACTCGTATCCAACGTCGCGACGGGGCTTGACTCGAGGGTCTCCGTGAAGGTACCGGAAACCAGGAAAGCGTGGCGTGCTTGCCGTGTTAAACTCGTCGGAAGGTAAAAAAAACACAGTTGTTCTCAAATAATTACTTATTATAATATATTGTGGGGCCATTGAAAAATAAATGTTTGTATTATATGTATCAAAATGGTAACAGGCACGATCAGAAATTGGGGGGCTGGAACGCAAGGAATAGAACATAGGAAGTACAATTCCATGAATGATTGTAATGCAGCTATGGAAAACAAAAATAGTGGCAAAAATGGTAAAGATGAGAGAGATAGTGGGGGAAGCTGGTTCTTAGGATGCGGTACAGAAAGCGAAGCAGTACGACAATATGGAGGTGGATCTAGGAAGACAACAACTAAGAAGACAAATACAGCTGTAAATACTGGAACAAAGACATCCGTTAAAGTAGGTGGCAAATATGTAGAACGCACAGTTTGGAATGTTAATGGTACACAATGCATTAAAAATATTATCAAAAACAAACAAGGAGATAGTAAGGTTAAGTATGTACCATGTAATAAGCGTGGATAATGGATAATGATCCACCACTAAGATTTATTAAAGACCGGGGAAGAGGCGATCGCTTAAGTGCGGCTGGTCCTTCAATGGACACTCTCGAAAGTACCGAAAAAAGAACGATACGGAGTCTGCAGGATGGAGAGACGTGATCTAAAAAGGAACCACGATATTCTCGTTAACATCTTGCAATTTGTTGATTCAAAATCGTTTTGGTGTTCCACTGCCCCGTGGATTTCTACACCATTAGGTTACACCGTAAGGTGTGCCGTACACGAGGCGGTTTCATTTTAGTATTCCGTCGACTGTAGTTTATCGGTCTGATGTTGTTGACGTGTTAAACTCGTCGAAGGTAAAAAAAACAGTTGTTCTCAAATAATTACTTATTCGCGACCCTTGCAATCCTTGAGCAATGACACGATCTTGGGGATTGTGAGGAGGAGGCGCTTTTGGCGCTGGATCTTTTTGTGCTCGATGTACTTGCGGTACGTGCGCTGGATCTTGCGCGCCGAGCACCACGCTTGCAACCACTGGGACGCTATGTGCTGTCCAACGTCCCATTCCTGATTGTCGAATCCATCAGATGACACCCAATCGATCATCTCGTCATCAACCTCAATGAACAGGCTGTTTACAATCTTGCGTGTGAGGGTAATGTAATCTACGGAACACCAAGAAGTGTACGGGAAGACGGCTTCCAAACCAAGAAGCATGCCTTGGAAGCGGGGATCGCATATGTATTCGTCCGGCGAGACTGTCATCAGATTGTTGATAAACAGCTTGGCGTGGTTTCCGTCGGTGAAGTCGTTGGCAGTCAGACACCTGT
The DNA here is from genome assembly GCA_013435795.1 of Chlamydomonas sp. ICE-L. Classification (NCBI taxonomy): domain Eukaryota; kingdom Viridiplantae; phylum Chlorophyta; class Chlorophyceae; order Chlamydomonadales; family Chlamydomonadaceae; genus Chlamydomonas; species Chlamydomonas sp. ICE-L. The sequence continues at coordinate 194,281 of JACBWV010000613.1, read as the reverse complement.
CGTGGCAGTCAGACACCTGTTGTATTTCGTTGTCCCACGATTGAACGGCGAGCTTTGCAAGTACCTCCCAAACGCGCGCCATGGGCGGAATGAGTTCTCTTGCGCGATCGCACAATGGATCCAACGGAACGCCCCAAGTGACATTGGCAACATCGTTGTATAATTCAGTAAAGTTTGCCATTGTGTTTGTGGGTATTTGTGGGTATTTGTGGGTGTTTGTGGTTATCGGTTTCTTTTATGACAATTCAATTTTTTTTCACTGTCAGTATTTTTATGATGGGTCGTCCATGCTTTTGTATCTCTACGACTTTGAACAACAAAAGACGCGGTCGGGGCAGATCCAGCTACATAATCCGACATGCAGAGGAAGTAATTCATCTTGCAATTTAGCTGGACCCCACTAACATGATGCCTCGAATGACCCCGCGCTTCACAACCTTCTTCTTCTTCTCCTCCTCCGTAGAGATTGCCACCTGCGAGGTCTCTTTCCACTCTGTTCCCTGTTTGCCCGCAAAGAACGCCTTGACCAACTTTGCGCTGAATATTGAAGCTGTATCGTGTCCATAGTGGGACTCTTTCCACCGACCCTTGAGGTCCCCGATCCACACTGCGTCCGAAGACGCCCCCGTCACATCAACCACCTCCTCTAGCCACTCGGTCAGGGGGTTGGCGCTGTCCGCAATACCAGACTTCCACTCGGTCATCGAGACCGGCAGGTTGTCGAAGATTCTGGAGCGCCCCGGTCGACGAAAGTGTTCTATGAGCAGCTGCGCCAGCGCAGACCTCCAGGTTGGTAAGATGTCGGCAAGGTCGTCGCGGCGCTCAAACTCGTGCTCGCCATGTGGGTCGGGGTGTATCAAGAAATTTGAGCGCATAGGGACAACAACCATCCTCTTGACGAATGCGGTGTCTCCTCCGTCGAACTTGGGACAATCGCCTTCGTTGAATACCAGAACAACGCCAGCCTGCCACATGAAGTCGGACGAGTTCCCAGTGTCACATGAGCTCCCGCAAACACGCACACCCTCTCCCCCCGCAATGCGCTTGATCAACGCCTCGTCCAACGTGATGTTGGGTTTCATTTCTTTGGCCACCAGTAGCCTCACTCCTTTCATTGGCTTCAGTCCCACGTCATGGTCATCACGACTCCTGGCGAAAGATCCCTTTGTCATAAACTTTGTCCCATTGCTGCTCCCGTACTCGTCGAAGAAGCTCCCCAGTAGGGCCATAAGTGTGCTCTTGCCGTTGTCCCCGGACGTCTTGCCGTTGTCCCCGGACTTCTTCTCCTTGCGGCGACCGGACAGGAGCCCCGCGAAGAATGCGAGCACGATGTCACGCTCCTCGTCCACAGGCATTAGCTTCCGCAAGAAATCATCGAGTTCATCCCTGCATCGCTGGAGGTGGTGGTTGTCCTCTCCCTGGTAATCCCACTTTGCGCACCTACTAATGTTGTCGGTCATCTCGACTTTTCGGAACACTACTGTGTCCCTCGAGGAGCTGACGAAGACGCCGTTGTTGACTGCAAAGAGATCCGGGTTGTTATCGAGGTTATCAGCGAATGTCTCGTCAAGGACGAGAGATGCAACGGATTGAAGGAACGTTTTGCGTCCCCTAACAGTGTCGACAAACCCCCGAATCTTCTCATTCGTCTTGTTATTCTTCTCAGCAGGGAATTTGGATTTTAACTCGGTTGCGATTACTTTAATAATCCTCATGTTGCTGCAGTTTGACCAGCGATTGGTAGCAGGGTTGCAGTAATACATGTCGCCGACACATTCCTCCTTCTTGAAGTCTGGCACAAACTTGATTCGGCTAAAGAATTCTGGGGTGGCCTCCATGAATTTCTCCACCAGAACATCCTCCGTGATGGAGGACGGGTCATCATCATCATCGTCTGTGTCATTTCCCCCACCCACCATGATGATGTTAAGGCCTTGCTCGAACGTCTCGTCCCTCAGCATCGGGACCGCGAAGGTCCGTGAAGAAGACTGGGGCTGGCCGCGGGGGCTACTACATATTCGAGGAGGACACGTGCCAGTGGGTCAAGGTGGATGAAGGGAGGGTTAAGAGCGTGGCGGTCGAGGCCATGGAGGCGGCGCTGAGGGATGTAGATGCCAGAATATCAACCTAGATGATGGTAGCGGACCTGGATTTGAAGAGAAGGGAAGTTTTAAGGCTGATCCGGTACACAAGGTCTCATCGCGGAGTGACAAACGTGATGGCCGTTGAATTTAAGCTATCCGTATATCCTCGAACCTATGAATTTCTTATTACACATCCGGGGGTCCGGGGGACATGTAGTAAGACAGACAATGAATTCTCCATAGGGGTATCATAGGGGTCAACTCCCCCGGGGCTGCTGTCCTTTACGAACAGGGATTTTCTGTTCGAACTGCCTTCAGGAAGATGCCAGCTGCCCCCACAATGTCTCTGTCGCAGGTGAATTGACAGTTCTTGCAGGTGTATGTCTCTCCACACTTGTTCAAGAAACCGCACATAGGGCATGTCTGACTTGTGTAATGCTCAAGCACATGCAAGAACACTGTCCCGTACTCTTCACACTTCTCCTTCAGCCGATTGAACAGCACAGAGTGGCTCAAAGTCAGCATCTGACGGGCAACCTTGGTTGTCAGCTCCCGTTCAGCACTGATTGTCATCTTCGCCGTCTCCAATTGAGGTACCAACAACACATCGTAGCGAGCGGCCAAGAAATTTGTTGTCTGGTCCCTAAACTCTTTCTTGAGGTAAAAAATTCTCTTCCAAATGCGAATCATCTGCTTCTTTATCTTCATCCTCTCTTTTGATCGTAAGTTTTTCTCAGTATCCAACCTTGACTGCAGCTTGTCATGAACCAGCAGGAGTTTGACAAGGTCAGATCCCAGTCCCTGACCAAGCATGAAGGATTCCTCATTCTCTGGTGAGTACGTGACCATTGTTTTGCGGACGCCTGGGTCGATGGATGCAGTTGCAACCTTGTCTGGATGGACAGGCTTTCGCTCTGCCCTCCTGTCCTTGGCAGCGACAGACAAGACGAGGAAATATTCGCCGAAGCGGGATTTTTGGACCTTTGGATCGTGGGTCGGGTTTTCCTCAGGCATCAACTTATGGAGTTGTTTGCTACCGAAGTAGCGCATGTTGCCCAATATGTCTTTGAAGATGAAGAGTTTGTCGCCATCCTTGGAAACGTTCTTCTGATCCATCTCAATGGCCCAACCCCTCTCAAGCTCTGTCTTCTTCCGTCTGAACGGAGCTGAAAACTGCTTGATGTTACCTGCTTTCAGATTCGAAAAGCAAGCCTTGATGTTTGCCAAGGCAGCCTTGATTGCGCTTTGGCGTACGCTTTTGGGGCACTGAAGCAACCATTGGCGATTCTTGAAGTACGGGTTTGGCATCTTCCCCTTCCCCCTCACCTTGTTCGTCACATACCTGTCTCGAATTCGGAAGACAGACTTGTGAGTGCTCCCGACGCCCAACTGTGCTGCCACCGCCTTGTTGTACATGAACCGGCTGCACCCCGCAAACTCTGCCAGCATCGATTTCTGAGCCTTGGTTGGGTTCAGCTTCAGCTTTAAGGTCCTCAACTTGGGTTTGGCATTTGACTTTGTAGCGTCTTCGACCGTTCCATCGGCAACAATATACTTGAACGATGGACATGAGGTCTTGTCCAAGCTCGTCTTCAGGGGCTCCGTCTTGGTGATCGAGAACGATGATCGAGCAGGAGTGCTGCGAGCAAATCCATTCAATGAGCTCGAAACCAAACCTTGCGAGCCTGTCTTTGGAAGCCACAACAATTGACGATACAAGTCCTGTCGTGACAAGTCCCAATACTCGTAAAAGTCCTGGGCGCTTGAAGTTGAGCCCTGATCCGACGTCCTTAACTTCAATGACTTGCTCGCATCCGGAATGTTTGTCAGAAATATGGGTTTGCAAGAACAATTGCTGTCTGAGCAGGTCGGGTTGTTGTTTGTGTGAGGAGACACGTGCGTAGAGAATGACTTGACGACTGCTGGGTTTTTTTTCCTGCTCGATGAGGTAGCCTTGGATGCTGCTTGGGTCAAAGAGACGTTGGTTGCCTGAAGTCCGGATCGTTCTGATCGTGCCATTATCCGCCCATCGACGGAGGACGGTCCTGGAGACACCAAGGGCATCGGAGGCCTTGCCAATTTTACAGAAGCGTTGGTTGCCATACATGGCATTCTGATATTTAGTACATGCAAATTCCTTATACACTGTTAGGTTTACTTATTTTCGGAAAGCAAAAGAGTCAATTGTTCCAACCCTTTCAACAAGAAGTGCGCAACCTGGCCCAGACCGTAGTCTCCCTTGTACCGATTGTCTTTTATTACATCTGGAATGAGCATCGCGTCCTCTGACGCAATAACATGAACAATAAAGAAGTAGTGTATGTGAAGTGTGCTGGCAATGAAGAAGGGTCCGCTGTGTTGTTTATACTTCATTCGAGGACGAGTGGACGAGGCAGGCGCAAATGATGTGAAAGCTTCCGCGGCATGTGTGAGAATGGGGACAAGCAACAACACCGTACTGTATGCTAAATATGCGAAAGCTTGAACCACAACGATGTGGATCATCATCGATTAACAGGATTCGACCGCCACATGTAGTATGTATGCACGTCGAGTGTTGCAAAAAAATCGTGCCTAACCATCAACAATTTTACATCCCTTGATCACTCCATTTTTAACCTTCTTCTCGATTCTTGCAGACTCTTTCCACTCGGTTCCCTGTTTGCCCACAAAGAACGCCTTGACCAGCTTAGTGCTGAAAACTGAAGATGTCTCGTGTCCATAATGGGACTCTTTCCAACGGATCTTGAGGTCCCCTATCCACACCGCGTCCGAAGACGCCCCCGTCACCTCAACCACCTCCTCTAGCCAATCGGTCAGGGGGTTGGCGCTGTTCGCAATACCAGACTTCCAATCGGTCATCGAGACCGGCAGGGTGTCGAAGATGCTGGAGCGCCCAGGTCGCCAAAAGTGCTCGATGAGCAGCTGCGCCAGCGCAGACCTCCAGGTTGGTAGGATGTCGGCAAGGTCGTCGCGGCGCTCAAACTCGTGCTCACGATGTGGGTCGGGGTGTATCAAGAAATTTGAGCGCATAGGGACAACAACCATTCTCTTGACGAATGCGTTGTCTCCTCCGTCGAACTTGGGACAATCGCCTTCGTTGAAGATCATTACTACACCAGCCTGCCACATGAAGTCGAAAGAGTTCCCGGTGCCACACGAGCGCCTGCAAACACGCACACCTTCCCCCCCCCCCGCAATGCGCTTGATCAACGCCTCGTCCAGCGCGATGTTGGGTTTCATTTCTTCGGCCACGAGTAGCCTCACGCCCTTCATTGGCTTGAGACCCGCGTCATGGTCATCGCGGCTCCGGGCGAACGACCCCTTTGTCAGAAATTTTGTCCCATTGCTGCTCCCGTACTCATCAAAAAAGCTACCAAAAAGAGCCATAAGGGGACTCTTCCCGTTGTCACCAGATGTCTTATCGGTGAAGGCTAGGAATTTATTTTCCTTGCGGCGACCGGACAGGAGTCCTGCAAAGAATGCGAGGACGACGTCGCGCTCCTCGTCAACTGATTTCTGGCACAAACTTGATTCGGCTGAAGAATTCAGGTGAGGCCTCCATTAACTTCTCCGCCAGCACATCCTCAGTGATTGAGGACGACGACAATGAGTCATCATCAGTTCCCCCCCCCACGTGGATGTTGATGGTGTTGTCGACCAGGAAGATGTTCTGCGTGATGCCATACATGTTCTTCGCGTGGGACTCTTGAGCTTTGAAGATCATGTTATGGATTGTGTTGATGACCTGCTTGTCTCGGATCTTGCATGGGTTGCACGTGATGGATTGCACATTTACATATTGGCTTTCACTTCCCATATTCATTAATGCGATTTGCACGTCGGTGCTCTTCACAATGGCACTGCTAATTGTTTTGCCATCAATGGTCCGCAGCTCGCATTCGTAGGGGCCTTTGTCGCTAGGCACGTTCTTCATGAACCCCGGGTCTTCGTGGATCGGGAACTTGTCGATCAGCGATCCATAATATTTGTCATCGACCTCCACCATGTATTGGTTCTTATGGATAGCTCCTTTCGCTCCGTTTTCCATATTGAACTCGATGCTATCGTGTACGACATCCAATAATATCATGTTATCAATGTGCAAGTTGATTAGATTTACCTTCAGGTCCTTGATGATGCGATCCTTGTCGAGTTTCACACCCAGTTTGTTGTCGTTGGTGTCCCATTGTCGGATCCATTCAGCGTACCCCATCGGGTCATCCTCCTTGGCAAGGAAGCATAGTGTCCCTAGAGTGATCTTTTGCGGCTTAAGATTGGCCCACACCTTTTCGTGATTGGTGTCAGAGAACTTTGAGGGGCATTTTTTTGCAAAAGCCTTCCAGATCTCGAGGCGCTGAGTGTCGGTGCCCGTGTCCACTGTGTTCTTTAACGCCATCCCGATCTTCAGCCATGAATCGTATCCGCTGGCTCTATGTGCATCGAGTATGTCCACGAGATTGTAGAGGGATTCCACATCCATTCCATGATGCGAGTCGAAAGTCTTCTTAGGCTCCGACAAGTTGTCGTCACCACGGATCACCATTTCCTCCTGACCGTGTTTGGTGTATGGGCTGTGGCCCCCCTTCGGATGCACACGGATGCTCAGATTCTGCACGAGTGTATCGAGATCCATTTGCTGTACGTCACGTTTCGCGAACGAGCCTGCGGCAATATCGAATTGGTACCAGGCAGTGACTTACCACGGGTGGGCCTCATCCGGTTTCTTCGATCCATACAAGAACCACCTGCCGCCCCGTTTGATCACGCTTTCGTCATATATCTTCCCGGGATCCATTTCGGCCAGTCCAGGAATGCAAATGGTGCTCGAGAACGCCATGTGTTCGGTCACATCGTTGACGAAGTGCTCTCTGATGGCGAGTTGGATCTCTGGGTGTGTGATGACATTTGGCATGAACACGTGTAGACCATCTTTGTACACCCCTAAGTGTTTCTTGTCGAGTCTTGGATTTGGCTTCTCGAGGATCACGACGTCCATGTGCTGCTGGTTTACAAAGTACTTGGTGGCCGCCACGAGCGCGTCCATGAAATTCTCGATGTGCTTCTGTGTGTAGATGCGCTCTGGGGTCGTCTGTCGCATGTCCAGGTCAACGATGACGGGCGAGGTGTCTGTGTGGGCCTCGACGATAGACATGGGTCGACCCTCATCCCTGAGCGCGTGCGCGTAGGCCTCGCGGAACGCCTGTGCCTGAGGTCCACCATCAGGGATCGCGAACGAACCGAACATGGGGTCCCCCATAGCACCGTGTGTGGCCTCTGTGGGGGCAGGGAAGTTCTTGACATGTGCCGCCGCCAGAAGAACATCGAGGGATGACGTATCGGGTGTTTAATTAGTAATGCAATGTATTATCGTTTTCACTTTATACAGAATCGAGCGCACATCCCCACCCACCCAAGCTTCTCGGATCGAACAAAATAATTAATGTATTAATATGCAAATGGGCAAATGGGATGTGAGAAATTAATCATTGTGATACGGTTCTCATCCAAGTGGTGGCAACATATATACTTGAATAGCATGAGGTAGACACATAGTAACCACACAACGAAGATATTGATTTCAGGGGGTTGTATGTTTGTATTAATGTATTAATGTACAAATGTACAAATGTGCAATGGGCAATGGGCAATGGGCAAATGGGCAAATGGACAATGGGCAAATGTGATGTGAGAAATTAATACAATAAGACAACAATACAGTATCATTATGATACGGTTCTCATCCAAGTGGTGGCAACATATATACTTGAATAGCATGAGGTAGACACATAGTAACCACACAACGAAGATATTGATTTTAGGGGTTGTATGTTTGTATTAATGTATTAATGTACAAATGTACAAATGTGCAATGGGCAATGGGCAATGGGCAATGGGCAATGGGCAAATGGACAATGGGCAAATGTGATGTGAGAAATTAATACAATAAGACAACAATACAGTATCATTATGATACGGTTCTCATCCAAGTGGTGGCAACATATATACTTGAATAGCATGAGGTAGACACATAGTAACCACACAACGAAGATATTGATTTTAGGGGGTTGTATGTTTGTATTAATGTACAAATGTACAAATGTGCAATGTGCAATGGGCAATGGGCAAATGGGCAAATGGACAATGGGCAAATGTGATGTGAGAAATTAATACAATAAGACAACAATACAGTTTCATTATGATACGGTTCTCATCCAAGTGGTGGCAACATATATAATTGAATAGCATGAGGTAGACACATAGTAACCACACAACGAAGATATTGATTTTAGGGGTTGTATGTTTGTATTAATGTATTAATGTACAAATGTACAAGTGTACAAATGTGCAATGGGCAATGGGCAATGGGCAATGGGCAATGGGCAAATGGACAATGGGCAAATGTGATGTGAGAAATTAATACAATAAGACAACAATACAGTATCATTATGATACGGTTCTCATCCAAGTGGTGGCAACATATATACTTGAATAGCATGAGGTAGACACATAGTAACCACACAACGAAGATATTGATTTTAGGGGTTGTATGTTTGTATTAATGTATTAATGTACAAATGTACAAATGTGCAATGGGCAATGGGCAATGGGCAATGGGCAATGGGCAAATGGACAATGGGCAAATGTGATGTGAGAAATTAATACAATAAGACAACAATACAGTATCATTATGATACGGTTCTCATCCAAGTGGTGGCAACAGATATACTTGAATAGCATGAGGTAGACAAATAGTAACCACACAACGAAGATATTGATTTTAGGGGGTTGTATGTTTGTATTAATGTACAAATGTACAAATGTGCAGTGGGCAATGGGCAATGGGCAAATGGGCAAATGGACAATGGGCAAATGTGATGTGAGAAATTAATACATTAAGACAACAATACAGTTTCATTATGATACGGTTCTCATCCAAGTGGTGGCAACATATATAATTGAATAGCATGAGGTAGACACATAGTAACCACACAACGAAGATATTGATTTTAGGGGTTGTATGTTTGTATTAATGTATTAATGTACAAATGTACAAGTGTACAAATGTGCAATGGGCAATGGGCAATGGGCAATGGGCAATGGGCAAATGGACAATGGGCAAATGTGATGTGAGAAATTAATACAATAAGACAACAATACAGTATCATTATGATACGGTTCTCATCCAAGTGGTGGCAACATATATACTTGAATAGCATGAGGTAGACAAATAGTAACCACACAACGAAGATATTGATTTTAGGGGTTGTATGTTTGTACTAATGTATTAATGTACAAATGTACAAATGTGCAATGGGCAATGGGCAATGGGCAATGGGCAATGGGCAAATGGACAATGGGCAAATGTGATGTGAGAAATTAATACAATAAGACAACAATACAGTATCATTATGATACGGTTCTCATCCAAGTGGTGGCAACATATATACTTGAATAGCATGAGGTAGACACATAGTAACTACACAACGAAGATATTGATTTTATGGGATTGTATGTTTGTATGTTTGTATTAATGTACAAATGTACAAATGTGCAATGGGCAATGGGCAATGGGCAATGGACAATGGGAAAATGTGATGTGAGAAATTAATACAATAAGACAACAATACAGTATCATTATGATACGGTTCTCATCCAAGTGGTGGCAACATATATAATTGAATAGCATGAGGTAGACACATAGTAACCACACAACGAAGATATTGATTTTAGGGGGTTGTATGTTTGTAGGTTTACATGTGGACTGTGACAAACAGGCGGAAAGCGTGAGATAAGAAGGGGGATGTCAAGGCGGTATCTTGTCCACTCCTATCGATCGATCGTCCGTCCGTCCGTCCATCTGGGACCCAAGGCTCCCCAAAAATAGAGTGGGACTTCACGAATGAACGAAGAGCATCGTGACATGCATGCGCGGCAAACGGCGCATATTCGTCCTCCTCGTCCTGTCGCAAACTCCATCGATCGATCGATCGTCCATCTGGGACCGAAGGCTCCCCAAAAATAGAGTGGGAGTTCATGAACGAACAGAGAGCATCGTGAAGACATGACGACATGAATGCGCGGCAAACGGCGCATCTTCGTCCTCCTTGTCATATGTGTGACATGGTGGATCTCGCTTGGACCTCGTAAAAACGCCCGATTATCACGGTATAAAGCTTTCGACAGCCATCTTGGCTGAGTCAAGCTTCCCTTCCCTTGTGTATCATCCATGGCGCACCACACCCAACACGTCGTGTACGCCCTCGTCGAGCGCGAGTTCCTGGGCAAGTCCCCGTTGGTCGTAAAGGTCGGCCGGACCAGCCATCCGTCCTGCAAGAGGCTCTCGCAGTACCCCAATGGATCCCAGCTCATTTTTGCCATCCATGTTCGAGATGCACAAGCGTGCGTGGATGCAGAGGCGACACTGCTCAGGTACATGCGCGGTGGTTACGATTCCAGAATCCAGCCACGAAGAGATGTGGGTGCCGAGTACTTTGAGGTGGGCGAAGCCACCGTTTACAATGGTATGTTAGCGAACGTTTTGAAGTACGCATGGTATAGCGAAGCCTGCGGTGACAAACAGGATGAGTGTGACACTCCACGTGATGAATCCGTGGAATCTGCCGTTGAATCTGAGGGATCCGTGGAATCCTTGAAATCCTCTGAGGTGACGGACCAGGAGCCTATGTATCTCGAGACGTACGATACGGTGCACGACTTTGTCGAGGCCAATGCAATAGAGCTGTCTGGTGCGGTGTTGGATCAGGGCGCATTTGTCGCTCGGGTACTGTCGAAGCTACCCAGGTCGAGCTTCACCGCCAAGAAAGTGGTATCATCGCTCAAGGATCTGGGCATCCAACCCATCCAGCACATTTTCGACGGCCTGCTGCTTCCCCGTCGTGCCCTGCGGTTCCCCGACTTCACTCGCCACACGAATGTCATCCTCTTTCTGGATGATCGGTGCATTGCCACCAACCCCGGCGATCTGCTACCGCATATTGCCACGACCCCGGGCATGTACGACGCTTACGTCACGTTCTGCAAGGAGGATGGGCTACAGGCTGTTGCTGACATTGTCGAGCTGGAGCAGGTCGTCCAGGAGTGCGGTCTGGACACGATGTACACCCTGAAACAATCTACTACAGAAGACATCCTGTTGATTGAGTGGCTCAACAGCGTGTTGGAGGTTACGGGTGACTCGCGCGATGCTATATGGGTTTGCGACATCAAAGCGCTGTGGAAGGAGAAGCATGTTGGCGCAGAGGCCATCGACAACACAGTTCTCAAGGCATACTTTGCCACCAAGGCGGGTGGTGGGTCATTCGTGAAGAATGGGGTGGTAAAGGGGTGCACATTTAGGTAGGTGGTATAAGTCAACCCGCTGATTTAGTGGCTAAACAGTGTTGTGGAGGTGAAGGGTGACTCGCGCGATGCTATATTGGGTGGCGCTTCGCTTCCCCTCCCAAGCGTTTCTGAGAGAAGTCGATTCGACCATATTTTTTAGCACCTTTCCAATCTGCAATTCATATAAAGGTGTCCCGCTTTGTTGAAGAAGACACCACCAATGACAATGTCCGAATCAAGGATACCTGATATTCCCAATGTATTGGTGGATGTAATATTGTCCCAGATATGCTGTTGCGTTGTGGAATCATTGAGACGCCTGCCCACAGGCTCCCCTTTGAAGACGGTTCGTGCGGCATTGCGCCCGGTTGTGAGCGTATGTATGTTGAGTCAGGAGAGCGCGACCTTCGTTGGCGAGGACATATGGGAAACTGTTTTCCAATTGGTCTGCAGGATATTCAGCAGAAAAGTGTGTGGAGGTGATGTGAAATGCTCGTATCGAAACGCGGTAATGCTGATTCTCGGACGCGGATGTGAGTGGTGTGACGCTCACCCGAATACTTCCAAAGTGTATTGGAAGTTTGGCACACGCATTTGTCAGACATGTCTACGGGAAAACACTATTTGCGATTTTGCTGTCAAGAATGACCTGAAGGGGTTGGGTCCAGAGGTTGTTTCGTATATTTGTCGGGGACTGCCCTCCATCACAATTGGCATGTACAAACGATATGTCGACCTCACCTACGACCTCACATTTCTCTGGAGCGCCGATGTGTATGCGCGTGCGCTGGAGTTCCTTCGAAAGGATGCGGGTTGTTCCGGCAACAGTTCTTCTTATTCTTGCTACACCGAGCTTTGCGAACTCGCAACAGCAAAAGTAATCGCGAACAAGGAGGCTGCACGACTCTCGTGCGTCTCCATGCGGAAGGCATCGTTGGATGAATTGGATGACCACATCATGTCGTCTCAAGATCTTGTACATGTGTTCAAGTGCTGCGCAAGTGTGGTGCCCAAGGGTCAGCTGCGCGACAAGCTGGTTCCCAATGGTCAGTTGGTGGTGTCATGCACAACAGACGATATTCTTGGGGTTACGCACGCTCTGCTCAACCGCAAGCTTGCCGGCTTCATTACAAAATTATGCATCGATCTCAAAGACCTGCCCCTCGATGTCATAATTGCACATGCTGGCTCGATATCTGGTGCCGTGATGGCTGACGTTGCTTCCTCGGTGGGCGATTTCCCCAAGCTGACGCATGCCGTGTTTTCACGCAATTATGGAGATGACATTAAGCAGGCATGTATCGCTTCACAAGATGCTGAAATTCGCAAGCAAGTGCACTGCATGGTTGCGAATATCGTGAAAAGAATATGCGTGCGTGATTGGGACTCGATGTTCCGCGGTGTGTTCGAGGTACACGGATGCAAGTGGTCTCGTTATCGTGATCTATTTCACAAGCTAAGTGTCGCGCATCGACGTATTATCCTGGATCAACCCAGTGCACACGGTGTGTGTTGCAGACAATGTAATAAGGAGTTAAAAACAGTTTCGGACTTGATCCATCATGTCAAGGTTTCTCTTGTTCACCGCCCCCATACGGGTGTTTGATAATGAGAGGCACTGGATACATCAGCTTGACACCACAGACGGAGACACAAACATTGTAATGTGACTCGACCAGTGTGAGTAGGGAGGAGTGTATAGGAGCTCCCACCCCCTTGAAGCTGCAAGTGTTTTGACCTTCTTGGAGTGGTGAAACGCCACGTTGTCAAGTATAATTACTGTGTCAGTTGGACAGTACAATATACTGATATACGATTCAATATACTGTAACATTATTGACCGGTCTGAGTGTAACAATGTATCTTAGTGCCGATGTTCTATGTGTCATCATGCACCTGTGTGACATACAAACTCAGATGGTGTGCCAGCATCGTGCAGTTCTAGAAACCGACGAGGAAGGACAGTACGATGCAGTACAGCGGGTCATCGATGAGGAAGACATTATCACCTTGCGATGTTTGTGCAAATGGGCATCCAGCGACATCCGACTGTGCAGGCTACTGAGCATCCACATGTGTTACTCCATCGACTCAAACAACTTGAACAGTTTTCGTTGAATCTTGTTACATCTTCCTCGATTGTATTATCCCATGTTTTACGAGTTCGGGGCAAACACGGTGGGAGTATGGGCTCTCATGCACTCAGCTAGGCGATTCCGTCCCCACCACATGCACCTGCTCCTGCAAAAGTTTTCATTCACTAGTTTTGAATTGGCAATTGCAGACAAGGTTGGAAAGTATCACAAACAAGGATGGGTGAGCATTATCCTAGAACCGTTTAGTTCTCGATGTGTAACCCCAATGCATGCCCACAACGTGTGTCCATACCGAAGCACGCCGTTCACCTTTAAAAGACTACAGTCGGCGGAACAGTAAAATGATGTCGAGTCACACTGCGACCACTCTCGTCACTGCGGATCCTGTCGAGTCAGTCACATGGAGACTTCATGATCAGCTCGTGCGTTTCCTTTGCCGCGTGGTCTTCATGCAGGATGCGTTTGATTTCTTCGTGTATTTTGGCGTACTTGATTTTGGACATGTCCGGGTACGAAGACCGAGGAGGACATTATTTAATTTTATTCTCAAAAGTATTTAGAATATGTTCAACGAAACATTTGACGCAAGCACAGCACTGTCAAGTATTTTCTTATGGGTTTTGTTCGGACACCTGTCCAAACTATTAAACTGTGATTTGCAACGCATTATGGTTTCGCATCCATTTGTTGTGCATATAATTGGAATCGCTACATTTTCTTTCTTTTTACAATATTGGACCCAAGCAACAAAAACCACATATCGATTGTATGGCTTAAGACTATATTTGTATACACAATATTCATTATAATGACCAAGTCAAAGTGGTACTTTATTGCACCAATATTAGGACTTTTGTTGATAGACCAAACACTAAAAAAGCATGTAGCCATCCAAACAGAACGCGGTGATGATACAGATAAATTACAAAAAATACAAAAAGATATCAGCAATATATTAGTCATAATTATGCTATCTTTGATTTTCATCGGAGCCGCGCATTATATGTATCTGCAACGCATAGAATACAAAAACGATTTTTCGATGACCAAATTTTTCTTTGGAGTAACAACTTGCAAAACTACAACACCGACGTACAAAACAAAATTGTCATAAAACGCAGAAAAACAATTCATTCAATCTTTGTAACCGATACTGTCTTCAGTCGGCGGAACAGTAAAATGAAACATATATCAGATGGAAATAAACGACATCGCCGTTAGAAAATTGGCGTTAAGAATGGTTTCTGACTTGGGTGTTAAAAACTTCTGTGTTTATTGGTTTTACAAGAAAAACAAAAACAACACTAATTTTTTGGCATTTTGGGCATGTTGCGTTTAAAATCTCACATATATAATATATGCATGTCATGCAAATACCATATTTGTTAACAATAATACTTGGACTAGTTGGCTCATGCACAAGCATAATATTACCATTAAATGAACAAAGCATTCTCGACCAAGTAAACGATTATAGAAGCTTTCACTGCTCTACACCTGTTTCATTGAATCCAGCAATTTCAATATCCGCACAAACATGGTCCGATTACCTTGCGAAAGAAAAAAAGTTCGAACATAGCGATTCAGGTCGATATGGAGAGAACCTTGGTTGGTTTTCGTTTTCAGCTTTAAATACCATAAATTTAACGCATTATTATACCAGGTCGGTAAGTTTGTGGTACGATGAAGTTGACTTCTACGATTTCAATACGCCCCGTTTTTCTCCATCTACTGGTCATTTTACACAATTAGTTTGGAAAGCTACCACAGAAATCGGTATCGGTATTTCGTATTCAGAATCTAACAACAATATTCTTGTGTGTATGCAATACTACGTTCGTGGAAATCAAAACAGTGTTGCAGAATTTCAAAAAAATGTACTAACAGGAAATTATAAATTTCCCATTCTTGAGAACTGCAACCTACCTAGTTCACCACAATCACCACAACAATCACCACATCATTCCCCATCACCATCTCCTCGACCACAACATTCACCATCACCATCTCCTCGACCACAACAATCACCACAACATTCACCATCACCATCTCCTCGACCACAACAATCACCACAACAATCACCACAACATTCACCACAACAATCACAACAACATTCACCACAACATTCACCATCACCATCTCCTCGACCACAACAATCCCCACAACATTCACCACAAAAATCGCCATCACCATCTCCTAGACCACAACCGCGACCACCAATGTATCCATCACAATCACCCATACAAACTAATGAGTATATAAAGGTGACAAACCGTTACCCTTTTTCACAAATTCCATCTCCAGACGAAATTGCAGTAACTTACGTAAATGATACTCTTTGTCCAGCATATATCAACCTACTAAATCGCGAAAACATGTTACAAAATACTTGTAAAATACAATTGGTATCATCCACTGCTGTATACTATTGGTCTTGGGTGTACGGTATGAGTTATAATCGGTTCAGAGAGATGTTACAAAGTTCGTATTTTACAAATAATGGGCGTTCCTGCTTCCGAACGGATTTCCAATCTTACAATCACCTTTTGGGGGTCTTTTGATGCTTTCCAAATGCAATCTTACGATAAAAATTGTAAGATTGTAGTCAATTTTGACAAAATATGCTTGAAATGAGCTTGAAAGACGGAGAAACGTACAGATTGCGAATGTTACAACGTTGAAATGCCATATTTTGTAACAAAAGGTGTTAACATCAATTCGTGTCTTACAATTATAATTGTAAGAAATAAAGGGAAAGCGGACGGTTATAAGTCGGCAGGCAGAATTCAGCTTTTACATCTTACAATAAAAATCGTAAGTATAATTCATTTTATTTTTCTAATTTAGTAAAAAACGGCTATGTGTCAAACATCTTACTCCTCCTCCTCCCCCCCTCCTCGTCCTCCTCTTCCTCCTCCTTCTCCTCCTCCATGTCCCCATCCCCATCTTCCTCCTCCTCCATCTCCTCCTCCTCAGCAATGTCTGCATTGTCTCCATCCGATTGCACAGCCTCTGCCCTGGTGTCCTTCTCAATGGATTGACAAGCTAGGAGCATGCTTGTGTGGTACTTTCTCTGGATCTTCATACCCTTGGTGGGTTCGCAGCTAAATTGAAATGCGTCAATGGGAATATCGCCTGTCCATGTTGCTTTTCTCCTAACCCCCACGGTAATAGGCACAAGCTTGTGGTCCATCCAATCTTCTGGCCAAGTTGGGTATTGTGTTTCAGTGTACACCAACTTCTGAGACCCAGAGTACAAGGGCTTTAAATACACACATTCCACTTCTCCATTCACTGGTAGTGATTTGACCTCCACCACGTCCCATCCTCTCAATCCGCTAGAGTCATCCATGTGTACCTTGACCACAGCGACATGACCAACAACCAAATCAGTAGTGGGCTCGTAGGCTATTCTTCTATCCGGCTTCGTCCCTTGTGAAGAATATAAGTACAACACATCCTCCTCCTCTGGCCTTTCCATATTAGTCTCCAAAGTGTGTGCGACCTTCATAGTCTTGGCAATCTCGTTACTTGCAGGTAAAAGGTCTGACACATCCATGGACAAGTCATCCAATGCTGCTATCAAGCGCTTGGCCATTGATTTCTCAGACTGTGTCAGAACACGACTGGTTGCTAACAACTCCGATGGGAAGTCGACAAAATGTTGGTCTTTCGGGTATTCCCCAGTCACAGCATCATCTGGTTGAGTGCTCCAATAACTCTTCTCAACGTTGAAGAAATCAGTCCACCACTTATTGCTGGCTTCCCAAGTTTCACGAAGCTTCTCGGCAATATGTTTGAAGGACTGGGCATGGGATGGGCCATCGGCTGCTGGTTCATCCATCGGCTGCTGGTCATCGGCTGCTGGTTCTAGAAGGTCCTCCGCTGCGTGTCGTACACGGACATCAGCTACGGGTCCTGTACGGTCGTCACCGGCGGTTTGTACAGGACCATCGGCCATGTGGCCTGCAAGGACGTCACCTCCGGGCTTCTCGTTATGAATAGTCTTCCAGACAGCCGCCCAGTTTGCCTCGATATTCTCGAGCTCTTCAATCTTGATCTTGGGGGCTTCCTTAAATACTGTTCTGGTGTCCACCAGTGGGAAGCCTTGGAGGACGTAAATAGATTCAGCATCATTGTCCCACTGTCCTCTCCAAGATCCTGAGTCGTTATACTCCTTGTAATAGACCCCTGCAATTGTTGGTGTGCAAACATGTATTGTATATTAGTGAATCATTTAGGACACCCATATTCCTCCCGACTATACTCGGGAGCATCCCTTGGATAATACATCCTAGGTCCTAGGTACAACTTCCTTTGTATCATTTAATTTCTATTGAAGACTGTACATGTAAATCAATGAGGACATGGCACACCCATATTCCTCCCGAGCATAATCGGGAGCATTGTGCAGACAGTACATACACGCACGGTAGCATTTAATTTGTAAATATCAGTATATCAAGTATTCTTACAGACCCTCCCGTTAGGACCTTTCGTTATCTTGAATGCGTGTAAACGGCGATTAACTCCTTTGACGGTGCTAGTGCCATGACCGAACAACTTGTAAACGTTGTCTAGGAGGACAGCGGAGAAGTCCCCTATAGAGGTCACGACGTCTTGCCTTGTGTAAGGGCCCATTCTCTTGAATAAGTTACCAACAATGCCCATCAGATGGTCCAGGGTGTACACTTCCATGTTCTTTAACCCTTGCGAGATCACAGAGTACTTTTGGTCAAGATTTCTATGTGTGTGTCCGGGAGGGAGGAAATAGACGTACACTTCCTCAAACCAGTTCATCTCAACCAACAAGGACAAGTATGCGAACATGAAAGCGTTCTTGTTGTCCTTTGCCGCGTTGTCCATTTGCAAGAAGCAATACGGTGGAAGCTGCCCCTCTTCTTCAAGGACCCGGTTGAAGAAATGTTGGAAGCATGATATAGTCAGATTGATGGACTGCGAGTAGAATGGCAAAGCCCAATAACCAATGAAGCCTCTTCCCTGGGAGAATAATCCTGAGTTAACATAGAAGGAAACATGAAGTCAGAATATTAGCATTATTTTGTTAAGTAATCATTTCAAGTTTTAAATACTGTGTATGCTCCCGATTATGATCGGGAGGACATGTCCTACATGCGCTGTATTTGTACTCACCCATGATGCGTGTCTATAGAAGTTCACCTCTTGCGGTCTTCTTTGTAAGTGAGAAGTGGCGTGACTGAGGAAGATTAGTCTTCTTGTTGTCCATTGCATCAGCGGATGCGTGCAAGAAGAGCTTCGGATATTGTTCTGACAGTTTTTCACGGATGTCATACCTACGCCTTGACTGGTTTTAGGATTGCTTTCCCCCTACTTTTCTTCTCCACGGGAATATTTGTCTGGCTTACTCCTTATGACTTGGGTTGTGGAATCCCAGGAATTCCGGGTACCAGAATACCAGGGATTGGGGGGAATGTTATGATACAGCCTATAGCTGTATCAATAACGGTGCCGGGCTTAGGTCCGACACCCACTCTAGCAGCTGGTGACCAGACATCTGCCTGGCAGCTAGCAGTGTAGTAGGTGACTTCAAGCGAATAGGGTCGTTGGGTTTGTCAATGCTCCCGATTATGATCAGGAGGTCTGTGGGTATTCTGAGTTTGGTTTTTCTCAATCATTCGCTCGTTGGGTTTGTCAATGCTCCCGATTATGATCAAGAGGACTGTGGGTATTCTGAGTTTGGTTTTTCTCAATCATTCGTAAGTTGGGTTTGACAATGCTCCCGATTATGATAGGGAGGACTTTGGGTATGCCAAGTACAAAAAAAAAAAAAAAAAAAAAAATGCCGAGTACATGTTTTCTGAATCATTCGCTCGTTAGGTTTGTCAGTGCTCCCGATTATGATCGGAAGGACTGTGTGTATTCCGAATTTGGTTTTCTCAATCATTCGCTCGTTGGGTTTGACAATGCTCCCGATTATGATCGGGAGGACTATGTGTATTCCGAATTTGGTTTTCTCGATCATTCGCTCGTTGGGTTTGTCAATGCTCCCGATTATGATCGGGAGGACTGTGGGTATTCTGAGTTTGGTTTTTCTCAATCATTCGCTCGTTGGGTTTGACAATGCTCCCGATTATGATCGGGAGGACTATGGGTATGCCGAGCACAAAAAAAAAAAAAAAAAAAATGCCGAGTACTTGTTTTCTGAATCATTTGCTCGTTGGGTTTGTCAGTGCTCCCGATTATGATCGGGAGGACTGTGTGTATTCTGAATTTGGTTTTCTCAATCACTCGCTCGTTGGGTTTGACAATGCTCCCGATTATGATCGGGAGGACTATGTGTATTCGAATTTGGTTTTCTCAATCATTCGCTCGTTGGGTTTGTCAATGCTCCCGATTATGATCGGGAGGACTGTGGGTATTCTGAGTTTGGTTTTTCTCAATCATTCGTTCGTTGGGTTTGACAATGCTCCCGATTATGATCGGGAGGACTATGGGTACGCCGAGTACAAAAAGGAAGAAAAAAAAAATGCCGAGTACATGTTTTCTGAATCATTTGCTCGTTGGATTTGTCAGTGCTCCCGATTATGATCGGGAGGACTGTGTGTATTCTGAATTTGATTTTCTCAATCACTCGCTCGTTGGGTTTGACAATGCTCCCGATTATGATCGGGAGGACTATGTGTATTCGAATTTGGTTTTCTCAATCATTCGCTCGTTAGGTTAGTCAATGCTCCCGATCATAATCGGGAGGACTATCGGTATGCCGAGTACACAAAAAAAAAAAAAAAAAAAAAAACGAGCACATGTTTTCTGAACCATTTGCTCTATTGGTTTGTCAGTGCTCCCGATTATGATCGGGTGGACTCTGTGTATTCCGAATTTGGTTTTCTCAATCATTCGCTCGTTAGGTTAGTCAATGCTCCCGATCATAATCGGGAGGACTATCGGTATGCCGAGTACACAAAAAAAAAAAAAAAAAAAAAAAACGAGCACATGTTTTCTGAACCATTTGCTCTATTGGTTTGTCAGTGCTCCCGATTATGATCGGGTGGACTGTGTGTATTCCGAATTTGGTTTTCTCAATCATTCGCTCGTTGGGTTTGACAATGCTCCCGATTATGATCGGGAGGACTATGGGTATTCTGAGTTTGGTTTTTCTCTAAATCTGAATCTGATTTTGAATCTGAATCTGAATCTGAATCATTTGCTTTACCAACCTATTTGTTTTCCGCAGGGTCTACAATGACAGTATCGTGGAAGTAAAACTCCAATCGGACGGGAAGGATTTGGGATGCGGCGTCATGGACGAATGGACCAAGGAGCGCCAAGTGCCAATGAACAT
Organism: Chlamydomonas sp. ICE-L; assembly: GCA_013435795.1. Lineage (NCBI taxonomy): Eukaryota > Viridiplantae > Chlorophyta > Chlorophyceae > Chlamydomonadales > Chlamydomonadaceae > Chlamydomonas > Chlamydomonas sp. ICE-L. Next base: position 173,432 of record JACBWV010000613.1, on the reverse strand, counting down.
CGAAGTCGTTGTTGGTGGACCAGACTTCTATGTTACGGCTACGCACGCTCACTGGTTGAGGTTTCGCGGCGAATGCAGGCATATGTGCGGAGCAGATGCATTCTGGTCGACACTCACCCTTGCGGAAGTCAAGACAGCCCAGTTGCTTGAAGTCACTAGCATTCGGAGGCCCATGTTAGGAGCCCTATCATGGATACCAGTTCACATTCAGGCTCTTGGGTTGGTGGTTGTCAATGCGCAGCAAGCCTGTCAGGGTCGGCGAGGGCGAATTTAACGCCGACAAAGAGCTTGAGGAAAATAGGGTGTGGGTTGAGACATGCGAAGGAAAGCTCGGGAGCAATTTTGAGGAGTTTGGTCCTAGCGACAGGAGGACGTCACCTCGATGTACACCAAAAGGGCCTTCACCTGACGCCGGTAAGAGAGCAATCGAACGGACTGTACTGCTGCACCGTGGCTCAGGTTAAATTTTCAAATCTGACAGGTACATTTCGAATGTTACGTACGCGGTGGGATGTACACCGTTCGAAACAACCATTGTGTGCTGACCGCACTTGCCGCTTTCAATTTTGATAGGATATTGCGTAACTTCTGCACTCTTAACATTTCCTACAGCCTCCGCGAAAAGTAAGGAAAGGCGCGACGAGGTCAGCTTCCTACAATCAACGAAGAGGACAGATCGCCGACAAATTTGTAAGGTCATCGTATTCAAATTGTTATCTCCTTATAGCCCAGCTCCTGACATGGGCCTCCGAATGCTAGTGACTTCAAGCAACTGGGCTGTCTTGACTTCCGCAAGGGTGAGTGTCGACCAGAATGCATCTGCTCCGCACATATGCCTGCATTCGCCAACTCAGAATACCCATAGTCCTCCCGATCATAATCGGGAGCATTGTCAAACCCAACGAGCGAATGATTGAGAAAAACCAAATTCGGAATACACACAGTCCTCCCGATTATAATCGGGAGCATTGACAAACCCAACGAGCGAATGATTGAGATAACAAAACTCGGAATACACACAGTCCTCCCGATCATAATTGGGAACACTGACAAACCCAACGAGCGAATGATTCAGAAAACATGTACTCGGCATACCCATAGTCCTCCCGATCATAATCGAGAGCATTGTCAAACCCAACGAGCATATGATTGAGAAAAACCAAACTCAGAATACCCACAGTCCTCCCGATCATAATCGGGAGCATTGACAAACCCAACGAGCGAATGATTGAGAAAACCAAATTCGGAATACACATAGTACTCCCGATCATAATCGGGAGCATTGTCAAACCCAACGAGCGAATGATTGAGAAAACCAAATTCGGAATACACACAGTCCTCCCGATCATAATCGGGAGCACTGACAAACCTAACGAGCGAATGATTCAGAAAACATGTACTCGGCATTTTTTTTTTTTTTTTTTTGTACTTGGCATACCCAAAGTCCTCCCTATCATAATCGGGAGCATTGTCAAACCCAACGAGCGAATGATTGAGAAAAACCAAACTCAGAATACCCATAGTCCTCCCGATCATAATCAGGAGCATTGTCAAACCCAACGAGCAAATGATTGAGAAAACCAAATTCGGAATACACATAGTCCTCCCGATCATAATCGGGAGCATTGACAAACCAAACGAGCGAATGATTGAGAAAAACCAAATTCGGAATACACACAGTCCTCCCGAACATAATCGGGAGCATTGACAAACCCAACGAGCGAATGATTGAGAAATCCAAACTCGGAATACACACAGTCCTCCCGATCATAATCGGGAGCACTGACAAACCCAACGAGCAAATGATTCAGAAAACATGTACTCAGCAATTTTTTTTTTTTTTTTTTTTTGTACTCGGCATACCCATAGTCGATTATGATCGGGAGCATTGTCAAATCCAACGAACGACTGATTGAGAAAAACCAAACTCAGAATACCCACAGTCCACCCGATCATAATCGGGAGCATTGTCAAACCCAACAAGCGAATGATTGAGAAAAACCAAACTCAGAATACCCACAGTCCTCCCGATCATAATCGGGAGCATTGTCAAACCCAACGAGCGAATGATTGAGAAAACCAAACTCGGAATACACACAGTCCTCCCGATCATAAAAAAATCAATCCTAAAACCAGTCAAAGAAAACTCGATCCACCGAATGCCTAGACGGAACAGGCAAAAGGGCTAAATTCTTCTGGGCTATGACATTTCATCAGTCATGCTATGCAAGTCAAGCAGGCCTCAACTACACATCTTTGCTTTACCTATTGCAGTACTGGGCCACTAAAACAAACCTATTAAATAGGTAGGTGGCCGAGGTGGGCAAGAACACAGTAAAATAGAAGAACTGCAGGTGTACATGATCCATATGTCAGTGTCATGTAAAGTACCAATCACAACATAAACACCCAATCACACTCCCGGCAAAGATTAACCAATAAACAAGGCAACCTGTTGGCAAGCAGGAACTTGGTCAACACAGGCACAAGGCAGCTAAGTCTGGGCTACAATTGCAGTCTACCACTACACTGCAATTCATAACCAAACCAGACGCTATGGAAATCTTGGAACGGTAGCTAAGGATGCATGCCATATGGGTATGCAGTACTGTCCGCCAGTACTCTGACGCAGGTGCAGGCGGGTAACCATCATGCAGGTAGGTAGGCAGGCCTCAGGAAGGTGCAGGCGGGTGCAGAGCTGTTCGCCAGTACTCCGGCGCAGGTGCTGGCCCGGCGCGTGTCCTGGTCTGGTCTGGCAGGTGCAGGCGGGTAACCGCCATGCAGGTAGGCAGACCTATCCAGTGCTCCGAGCGCCAGTGCTCCTGGCTATCTGCCCAGCATCCACCAGAGAAGGTGCTAGGCAGGACAGTGACAGTGAAATGCATTGCGCAAAGGGTGCGAGAATTAGAAGCAACTCGGGGGTTATTCACAACCACCGGGTGCTAATGCTGATGCGCAGCAAGGCGATGCAGAATGCGAAAGGCAAAGCAGCAGATCATGAGAACAGAGCTGAAGTGAATTCCCATAGCAGTGAAATGCACTGCGCAAAGGGTGCGAGAATTAGGTGCAACTCGGGACCATGCAGGGCCACCCGGTGCTAATGCAGATGCGCAGCAAAGCAATGCAGGATGCGAAAGGCAATTTGCGCAAGGCATGAAAGGAGGTGAAAGCGCAAGACATGAAGCAAAGCCTTTCCGACTTATCAAAACAGTCTTTCATGCATGCGCAGCAAGGGGGGGCCCGGCAAGGGGGGTCAATCAATGCACATCAAGGGGTCATGCAAAGGGGTCAAGCTGCCAGGTCATGCAAAGGGGTCAAGCTGCCAGGGAAGGTGCTGGGCATGGCAATCAATGCACAGCAAGGAGTCATGCAAAGGGGTCAAGCTGCCTATCCATTGAGAAGGACACCAAGGCAGAGGCTGTGCAATCGGATGGAGACAATGTAGACATTGCTAAGGAGGAGGAGATGGAGGAGGAGGAAGATGGGGATGGGGGCATGGAGGAGGAGATTCTAGTGCAGCGATTGTACAGGCGCTGTTGTTACCCAACAAGTTAGCATTGGCCCTCTTTCTACAACGTGATAGCCTGTTCCCACAGCCAATCTAGAGTAGACAGTATTGTGTCAGGTAGCACCATGGCGTCAGTTAGCACATGACCTGTCAGCACCAAGTGCAGAAGTTAGCACCAATGGACTTGTTGGCAGCAGTGCAACATTAGCACCGTGCACAAGTTTGCACGAGTGTACTAGTTTGCCTTATCCAACACACATTTTGAGTGATTTCAGGATTCTAGGATGGCAGTTTGCAGATTTAAGGATATAAATTTGTGTTATGTACATAATGAGGCTATGAGGTATGAAATTATGAATAATAAGTCCTGAGTTAGGAGTTATTAGTTCTGACTTGTATAAGGTACATATAAGTTCTGAGTTGTGAGTTATACATAAGTGAGGTACACATAAGTACAGATTTCGGAGTCATAAGTACTAAGTTGTACTTTCGAACTGTTGAGTTGTGAGTTGTGAGATAAATAATTATGAGCAATGCGTTCAAGACTTTGTAAACAGCTTTCACCTTCCTCTTGACTGTCCTCTACAATTGATTTTATATTGGAATACTTCGAAGGAAATTTCTCTCTCTCCAAACGAGCAAATCAATGTTACAATTGAAATTGAAGGGAATAGTCTCTTTCTCCGGAATCCAACAAAACAATAATACAAAATAAATTGTAAGATATTTTCGTAAAATACACAAAAAAAGCAAAATCACTTAATTACGAAACGTCTTACAAAAAAAATTTACAAGATATTTCGTATGAAAAATACACCAAAAAAGCAAAATCAATTAATTTGCGAAAACGTCTTACAATCATTTATCGTAGATTTCAGTTAAAATAAAATATCGTTCGGAAGCAGAGGAACGCCATTCGGTGTGAGGCCATGATCCAAAAGGATCAGCTTAAGGTCGCAAATGAGAAGGGTGATGAGGACGGTAACGCGAGTGAGTCTTGGGGCTGACCAGTTCTTGTGGAGAAGGCAGATGGTTCCCTGAAGGAGGGGTGCTAGGGGGGTACGAGTTAACTTGGATTTGGAAGGGAAAGTTGTGAATAACCCTTTGACGGATCGGGACAGTTTATATCATGGAACGCATGGTAGACTTCAAAGGGAAGTCCGTATAAACTGGCTAGGGACGGAGCCACGAGAAGCAAGGAGAGGTATGGCAAGGGTTCCATCTCTGGATGTGGATTAGGCATCGCCGATTGACACACTTCTGCAAAGGGCTGGCACTAACTAGGGGGGAGGGGACGAGGGAGGGATGTGAGCAGAAGAAGAAGATCATGGATAGCCGGTGTGTGAGGGTTTGACGATAAGTCCAAAGAGGCATCCGCACTAAAAAGTCCAGAGATACTCCAGTCCTATGTTGACTCCTTTCATGAAGAGAGGTCAGCCACAGCAGGAAGGGGAGGTGATGCTGTGGGGTGGCCCTGGAGAGCTGGAAAGCTTGAGGGACTGGCTGGGGGTGTTGGTGAGGGGGAACGGGGAAAGGTAGTGGGAAGTAGAAGGAAGATTGATCCCCCAAAAGTGAGCTCACGGATAGGTAGAGCTTTTGAGCATTGGAGCAAGAAAGTTGCTGCCAAGCGAGTGTTTGATTCTAATGCCTTAGCCCTGGCCATGTTGAGGCGTGCCAGGAAAGAAATTGACATCGGAGAGGAGAAATGCACCCTGTGAGAATTACTGCCGGGCGGTCGTCCTCTGCTAAGCGGGCGGCACGGCGGCCAGTGCACGGCGATGCTTCTTGTTAAATGGACCAACTGATGGTGCGATAACCTCCTTCATGTTGCCATCTGTGGGAACTATGTCTGAATGGGATAAGAGGTTTCTTTAGGAGGGATTGTGAAGCGATGATGTTCTAGAGCTCATCACAAGCTTCTGGAATGTTGAGGAGGAGAGGGGGAACCCTGCAGCCCTTGGCCTTGGGGAGCGTGGCCTAGGAAGGAGAGGGTTGTATAGAAACAGGGCGTGGTCATGAGAATAAAAGCCAGAGGGTAGGGGAATGGAGGAGGAAGTGGATGTGAAGAGGGATAGCGGGATTCTGAAGTTCAGACCAGCGGTCAAGCCTACGCCGATGAGGCGGGCTGCTCGAAGTGTGAAGTCTTTGGCAGTGCGGGTGCGATGGTTCCTCCAGGACGTTTGTAGGCTGTTGTAGGTTATTCATGGTGTCTGCAAGGGGAGGTGCCCCCTGCATGCGACTCATGGGGTCAAGATTGATGTTGTGGGAAGGGAGACCGCCCATCGAGGGGGTCAAGAATGCAGTTGAAAATCACCAACAACGATCTTCCGAGCCAAACCCAATTCCTCCTTCTCTCAGAATCCTCCATTCCTCCCTCTCATCCATGATCCTTCATGTTCAGCTGCCTGAGATACCTAGAGACGAAGCTTTGAGGCGACAATTGGGACTTTGGAGTACATTTTTCGCCCTCCCCTAGCAACTGTATGCTCTCCGGCCGCCTTATTAACTTTCTACGAGCTGCTTCGCCAATTTCGGCGGTGTAGCGACTGCAATTTCGGCTATGGGAGCTGCGCAGTGCCCATTTGGTGGGACAGACGCTCTGCGGTCTAATCGCCATACCTCTGCCCCCTCCAGAGTCAGCATAAGAGGTCAGCTACTGAGGGGGGCAGGCTATTCTCTTCGTAATTTGGGACCCCCCGACCCCCATCCTTAAGATTCAGAAGGCAGCTCTCCTTCCTGATTCCCATTCTTCCGACGCTGCCCACCCACTTCCTCCTTCCTCTCAGAATCCTCCAATATCCTCCCTGCTCATCCCTGCCTCCTTTCATGAATGATAAAGGTGCCTGAGATATCTAGTGACGAAGCTTTGAGGAGCACCATCATTTCGGATTTTAGTACTTCTTGAGGGTCGTGTGAAACAAAGAAAATCCGGTTTGAATGTTCGTTTGATATTCTTAGATTCAATCGGAGGATACCTTGTCAATCATCTTGTTTCCTGTTGATCAGTCGGCCACAAACTACGATTGAGATCGTTTGAAACAGGTTTGGTTGTTCAAACATGACCAAAACAATGTTCAAAATAGATCTTAACAAGCCGTCAGCAACGGTTGCCCCTTGAACAAGGGTTGAAACAAAGTTGGTGTTTTTTTGTTTCAAACATGACTCAAACCATGTTCAAAGATATCTGTTTTTCCGTTAAAGCAATTGCAAGCCACTGAAGAGCTGGAGGGCGATATTTGAGACAGGCAGGACTCTTCGATCTTTGTTACAGAAATTGAAAGCACATAATGAATGAATGGAATCCTTAGATAGTTAAACATGATATAATTCGTGATTGAAGAGCTAGATATATATGCTACTAAGGAAAGTGCAGTTGGCCACGAAGTGTAGTTCCTCAGGTACGAAGATTGACGAAACTCCAGCATGCGTGCTCTTGTCCATTCAGAAACGACATTGTCTTCAGCCCAAGGTCACTAAGCATCCAGGCGTTTGATCGCGAGACCAGTTGACAAGAGTGGACTGCAGACAAATGTTCGTGGTGAGCGTGAGTTGAGATAATTTGGCAGCAATGCGCATTCTGTCCCTACTTTCAAATAGCCGCCACTGGTTCGAAAATCGAAAATCGCTATATGCATGCGCACATGTTTGTGCCTCGGCCTTGGAACTCTTGCGGCTCCATGATGAGCTGGACGATAGTAGGGTCCAGACTTGCTGCAGCTGCCTTAATGCCTGCGGAAAAAACAACTAGAAAAATAAAAGCGCGGAGTCCGAAGTCAGTCCAAGTTGAGACAAAAAAAAAACAAAAAAATTCTGGTTCAAGTAAGGCCACCACTTGACGAGACGCAAAAACGCAGTACCTTAACGCACGCGCTGGGGGGGAGAAAAAGGTGGGGGGAGAAGCAGGTCGATACAGTATGGGTTAAGCACAAACACTTCCCAAAGCAAAGTAGTACCGCTGAAGCAATGTGCTCGCGCTGATGGTTGTGTGGGATTGAGGATCTCAGAAGTAATTCGGGAAATGGCTGAAGCTATGAACAGCAGCTCAGTCAGTGAATCAAGGAAAGCAGCCGCATGTCGCTATCTGACTGCGCACCTGTTTCACACCTCGAGCATGGAAATCTTGCGGCTCATGATAGGTCATTTGGCTGCAGCGCCTTATGCCACAACATGGTCAGCTGCCTTAATGACACAACTCGGTCAGTGCTTAATGACACACAACTCTGGTCAAGTAAGAAGGCACCCACTTGACGAGAACGAAAAATGGGGCAGAAGTTGACCTAAACGCACGCGCCGGCGAGTGGGGCGGAGGAAGGAAGGTCGCTACAGTCTTGAGTTGAAGCACAGCCATTACCAAGAGCAACAAGCGCATGTAGGTATTGACGGAATCTCGGAAGCAATTCGGGAATGGCTGAAGCATGAATTAGTCAATACAAGTTCATCAAGGAAAGAAGCAGAATGGTGCGCTATTATGCAGCGAATACGCTGAGTCGAGAAACCAATTGAAGAGCAGTGACAGTTGTGTGAAAGCTTGAACAAGCCGCTACGTTGAGACGCACGACCCAGTTGCGATGACCAGGTTTTGAACTGTACGCATGCGTACCGCGTAAACCGCAGCGCTATGGGCGGAGAAGAGGTCGCCATATTTGAATCGGATTCTTCGGGGCCTGCGCTGCGGTGCATGCGGGATCTGCGGGCGAGGACCTAGACAACCCTGATGCGGGGTCATGTAAAAAACTGGATGAACAAGAGGGGGATATGACCCCGCGAACTTCTCATGTACCCAAATATGATCTTCTCGATTCTGGAAAAAAACAAGATTCATAACCAGATTCAAAGGACGAGGAAGTTCTGAGCTTAGCGACAATGGTACACATTCCGCGCCTTCGAAAACAGCGACAGTTGGGGAGCCCTGCACACATAGGCTTATCCTCCACTATGATAATGGTTTCTAAACTTCTTCATTGTAACCTAATATGATTATTTAGCTCAGGAACAAAAGATCATAACCAGATTCGAAGTGACGAGCAGTTTGAGCTTAGAGAACTGGTTAAGCTCGTGCCTTTCGAAGGCGACCAGTTGGGGACCTGCACGCCCGTGGGCTATCCTACACCTAGATATGAGGGTCTAAAACTTATTAGGTACCTCAGGTGAGATTATATCGATTCAGAAAACAATAATATCATAAACCAGAATCGAAGGGACGGGAAGTTCTGAGCTTAGGAATAGTTACTAGATCCGCGCCTTGCGATAAGCGACAGTTGGCGACCCTGCACGCCAGTAGGTATCCTACACTAGATAATGGGTTCTAAACTTCTTAAGGTAACTATATTGATAAATTAGGATTCAGGGTAAACCAACAGGTCATTAACCAGATTCGAAAGGGACGGGGGAAGTTCTGAGCTTAGAGAAACTGGTTACCGATCCGAGCCTTTCGAACAGAGCAGCTCGGCAACTGATTAAACTCAGAACTTCTCCCGTTCCTTCGAATCTGCTTCTGATAACCTTTGGTTTCCTGAATCGGACCTGATCACATATAGCACCTGACAAGTTCCGGGACCATTCTTTCCGTCGGGTCCCACGCCTCGGGGGAGGCGGCCCAAAGAAGCGAGAATGTTCCACGATTGGGGAAAGGAGTTTTGAAAAGAGGGTGGTGGGGGAGTGCGCTGAGACGGGGAAGAGGGGGAATGGTATCCAGGGAAGAAAAGAAGGCGGGCCTCAGGGGGAGAAGGGAAAGGGTGATCAAGACGTGGGAAGGGGGTGACGACAAGGGGGATGGCATTATCAGCAAAAAAGAAGGAGGGGATCAAGTAAGAATAAGGCCAGCGGGAAAGAAAAAGAAAAGGAAAACTAAGAGAGGGCGAAAAGACTGAGAAGGGGGTGGGAGGGGAAGGGTAAGAGAGCGGGAGAGCCAGGAGGAACATGTAGAGCGAGACAAAGATGAGAGTGATGAGAAGAGGTGGAAGGGCAAGGGTGAAAAGGGAAAGTGGTGCAAAAAGAAAACAAAGTAAGAAGAAGAACAGAAAAAGAATGGGGTAAAAGGAGCTCTTGGACTTCTCTTACATCGAGTTTTCTGCAGGGGGTCAGGATCTCAACTGGTTACGGTTTTAAAGAGCGCAGATCGGTAACTACTGATGTAAACTCAGAACTTCCTCGTTCCTTCGAATCTGCTTCTGATCTTTGGTTTTCTGAATCGGACTGATCACATATAGGTACCTGACAAGTTCAGGGACCATTTTCCTACTGTAGGATAGTCTATGGTTCAGGATCTCAACTGGTTACGGTTTAAACAGCGCAGATCAGTAACTACTGATTTGAACTCAGAACTTCCTCGTTCCTTCGAATCTGCTTCTGATCTTTGTTTCCTGAATCGACTCGACACATATAGGTACCTGACAAGTTCAGGGAACATTTTCCTACTGTAGGTAGTCTATGGGGTTCAGGATCTCAACTGGTTTACGGTTTAAACAGCGCAGATCGGTAACTACTGATTTGAACTCAGAAATTCCTCGTTCCTTCGAATCTGCTTCTGATCTTTGGTTTTCCTGAATCGGACTGATCCCATATGGGTACTGACAAGTTCAGGGACCATTTTCCTACTGTAGGATAGTCTATGGGGGTATGTTATAAACATGTTATATTAATTGATGACCTCTTTGACATATATTCCAAAGCATCCCTTTTCATATCTAAGTCTATCTAACTTACAGGAAGTACGGTATGCAAGATTTGAATAGTTATTTTAAAATGCAGTTGTATTCACTGCTGAAATTGGGCCGAAATACCTACGGTTAATAAGCAATAGAGACCCTTGTGCTAACCATATATTCCCTTTCTACCCTTGCTGGCCCTTCACCTTGGTTCCTCTCTTCCCTGTTCCAATAAATCCGGGACGCAAACTGTTGTAGTGCTAGCTGGACTGTTGTTCCAAGCAACCGTGTACCGTACCCTGTCCGGCTCTCAGCTGTCCCGCGCCCAGTAGAAGATCCTGGCAACGGAGCCCACGCACGCCAAACCCTGAACCCACAAACTGAACCGGCCAAGTGCAATTCGAGCCACCAGATTGTAAACTCGCATTCTGAACGCTACGCTACGATCCTCCCTTCCTCTTTTTTTCTTCACTTCGACTGGAGACAACTACTAACGACGCAACGATCACAAGGCATACATGCATCAAGTGAGCAGCCCTGGTCGCCAACTGCATCTTGGCCTTGTGATCGTTGCCTCGTTAGTGCAAGCTGCTCCTCGTAGTTACACGAGGCTAGTTCGACAAATTGTACAAGATTTCGGAAATTACAGAATCCAAGCAGGGGTAAATTGGCCCTTCGGAAGCGACAGAGGCCTACTTGGTGGGCCTCTTCGAGAACACTAATCTGGCGGCTATACAGCCAAGCGGGTAACCATTATGCCCAAGGATATGCAGGTGCGCTATCTACAGGGGTTGGGGGTGGGGTGTGGGGGGTGGGTGGGCGGGGTGGGGGTGTAAAGTTGGATCCACACAAAATATGCTGCAGCTTCTGGGCAGATCCCTAGGTGGGCAGTTGGCCTTTGGTAAAAAATTGCTGCAGCTGCTGGGACCCGTACACGACAAAACACAACAGTACACTACACTACACTACACAACAGTACCAACACTATACAACACTACACAACACTACACAATACTATAAGAACAAGGGGGTTAGGGATGGGGGGGGGGGGGGGGGGGGGGGGGGACTGAGCTACTTGAAACACTCACTCATTCACCAACTTTGATGTCTGTTTCCACTTGCAGCTCGCTCGGAGGATTCGAGGGGAGCGAAACTAGGACTTGGCAAGAAGTTGTGGTGAGTTATGCTTTCATGCCTGACCCACCCTCATGTAACAACTTAATGAATGCATGTTACTTATCAATAATATCATAATATGGCTTAGCTGAACCTACCCATACTGTAGCCCGATAAGCGCCCTTGAGGCTGCTTGCTACAGAATGGCGGGAGATGCGATTGCCTTGTATGGTATGCCTTAACCACCCTCATTAACAACTTAATTAATGCATGTTACTTATCAATAATATCAGAATATGGCTTAGCTGAACCTACCCATACTGTAGCCCGATAAGCGCCCTTGAGGCTGCTTGCTACAGATGGGCGGGAGATGCGATTTGCCTTGTATGGTATGCCTGACCACCCTCATGTAACAACTTAATAATGCATGTTTTATCAATAATATCATAATATGGCTTAGCTGAACCTACCTATCTGTAGCCCGATAAGCGCCCTTGAGGCTGCTTGCTACAGAAATGGGCGGGAGATGCGATTTGCCTTGTATGGTATGCCTGAACCACCCTCATGTAACAACTTAATTAATGCATGTTACTTATCAATAATATCATAATATGGCTTTAGCTGAACCTACCCATACTGTAGCCCGATAAGCGCCCTTGAGGCTGCTTGCTACAGAATGGGCGGGAGATGCGATTTGCCTTGTATGGTATGCCTGAACCACCCTCATGTAACAACTTAATTAATGCATGTCAGTAATAAAAAATATGGCTTAGCTGCACCTGCCCATTATGTAGCCGCATAAGCGCCCTTGAGGCTGCTTGCTACAAAATGGGTGGTCAATGCGTTTAGCCATGTATGCATCCACCACCCTCTGCACACACTTAAGTCACCAACATGATAAGTGCAGCACATTCTAAGCAGCATTATCTTACTCATTATAATGTTTTTCCCTGCAGGTCATTCATGAATGCTGGCTGTTGGGAGCAAGGAAAGGACGAATATGCAGTAGTGGAGCTGCCTGGAAGCTGCCATCATGTGGTGCCAAGCTTAGCCAATGGGATATTAAGGCATGTTAGTGCCCTGAATATATAGTAGCATGGAGCAGTAATCATAGGGTGACTTTAGTTTGGGTTTTGTTTATGAGGGTTTAAAGGTACTGCCTGTCCTTGTTGACCAGGACAGGCAGTACCTTTAAACCCTCATACAAAAAACCCAAAAAATTAATTTGAAATTTCAAGCACAGCAGTAGATAGGCCTATTATCCCTTCCACCACCTTGGACAATAGCCGGGCCTGGTAGTTGACAATATACAGCCTTCTTGTGCGATACCCACGAGAGCACTGTATTGTATTCATCAATTGTGCGATACCCACAACGATGAATACTTTCCCTACAACTGAATTAGACCTAACTTCCAGCCAGCTCCATTAGGTTGTACAGCTTCCAGCCATGGGTTGTACAGCTTCCAGCTAGCTCCTTAGGTTGTAGAACTTCCAGCCAGCTTCAATAGACTTTCACTTTGTGTGACAGGTTGTACAGCTTCTAGCCAGATCCATTAGGTTGTACAGCTTCCAGCCAGCTGCATTAGGTTGTACAGCTTCTAGCCAGCTCCATTAGGTTGTAGAGCTTCCAGCCAGCTCCATTAGACTTTCACTTGTGTGGCAGGTTGTAAAGCTTCCACCCAGCTCCATTAGGTTGTACAGCTTCCAGCCAGCTCCATAAGACTTTCACTTTGTGTGCCAGGTTGTATAGCTTCCAGCCAGCTCCATTAGGCTGTCTCTCTGTATATTAGGTTGTTGTGTAGCTTCGAGCCAGCTAAGCCGTCCTCAGCAGGAAAATTAAATATATGATACCAATTTGTTTTCTGGCATTATATTTGTTTCCTTTCTTGTAAAAGTTTCTTTCCTACCATTGTCCAAAGTGCGAGTACTTAAACACGCACACACACCCTACTTGGGCTGTTTCCAAACTCCTACATTCAACTTCAACTTGGTTACATAGCCAGACTTCAACTTGGTTACATAGCCAGACTTCAACTTGGTTACGTAGCCAGACTTCAACTTGGTTACATAGCCAGACTTCAACTTGGTTACATAGCCATTTGTGACACTTGAGATTACAGCCATCATCTTGCTAGCACCTACACCCCACCCTAGATTTTTGTCTAGCCAATGAAAGCACAACTAATGTACTACAAGGTACGGATTTGTGCCGGTTATCGCTAGGCGCTCGCCCGCCTCGGATTCAAAGCTTCCTACCTCTCGGCAGCCTACATATGGGAGCTTAGCTACATTTCGAAGTGCAATATCTTCGACCACCTTGAATTCCGTTTGATATTGTCTTGATTGACTTCCGTCTGATTCAATGAATAAGCTGCTTGAATTGAATCACTGATTCAAACTGTTTTCAAGGTACCCTGATTCAAGGGGAAAACCGCTTGATAGGGGTTCATTGATTCAAACCAGTTGATTCAAACGATTTCAAAGGTCTGCCTAAATACCGACGTACGCTTTTAGGCTGAATGGAGCTGTGGTCTCCTGGCAGAGCCGACTGCAGCCCACGGTGGCGCACTCCACCACAGAGGCTGAGTACATGGCTGCTGGTGCAGCTGTCAAGGAAGCACTCTGGTTCAGGAAGCTTCTACCTGAGTTTGGAATGGTGCTAGGAGCAGTACCTATCTACGGTGACAACCAAGCAGCCATTAAGCTGCTGAAGAACCCCATCTCCTGCGTGCGCACGAAGCATATTGAATTTGTGCACCACTTTGCGCGTGAGCGAGTGGCAAGGTCAGAGGTGACCTTCACCTACATCTCCACTGAGGAAATGGTGGCAGATGTACTCACTAAAATCCTGCCGAGGTGCAAGTTTGAGCTGTGCTGGCTCGGGTTGGGAGTTACCAACAAGTAGGAACATTCAGTCAGTCACGAGTGGGAGTGTTAGAATATCAGTTAGCACTTGCCTTGTGATATTTGATGTCGGACTAGACTTCATGTGATGCTAATTAGGTAAAGGCAAAACGCTGCCCCAGGGGGAATCGAACCCTTGACGAATCTCCAAATAGCTCATGGCGCTACACCACTGAGCCAGTAGTAATATGCTGTGCCATGTTTTGTGAGTACAATTAATGACTACTGGCCAACCGGTTGTTACCGCCCGATGGCCGGTTTAGGGATGCTTCGCGGTAGCTACTGAAGGAATCTACCGGTGGAATCTTCCAAAGATGCCTTCCGTAGATTCCCTCCCGAACAGTATAAAAGGGGACTCACGAGAGCAGAGTACCACTTACTCTCTCTCTGGTCCCCAGGTAAGATTTACTGTCCTACTGCCATTACTGCGTCTCTTGCTATGATCTTTGGTGCTCCAGAAAGCTGAGACTCGCGCGCATCTGTTCGCGCGCATCTGACCGAGCGAATCTGTTCGCGCGCACCTGACTGCGCGCATTTGTTCAAAGCTAGTTGTTTAGCTTTGTGTGCTGCTCTCTCTTTCTCTTTGCTTTGATACTCTGACTCTTAGTTCTAATTGCTTTGCTTAGATATTGAAGGCTCTTTGCCTGCTTCTTGTACATTGCCTGTTCCCACTTGTCAGTTCTAAGGCATTCGCTTCTCTTTGTAGTTGTTTTGTTTCTGATGTAATCACCACTTACTCTCTCTCTGGTCCCCAGCCTATTTATTTTACAAAAACTATGCAAGAAACTAAGAGAAAAAAGGGGGGGAGGGGGGGGGGGGGGGGGGACCAAGGAGGCAACTGAGGAGGCAACTAAGGAGGCAACTAAGGGTGGAAACTGAACTAGGGGAAGCAAACTAAGGGAGAAACTGCAAAAACAAGCCAAAAGCAGGGAGGCAACCAGAAAAGAAGAAAGACAACTGGAAGTAAAGCGAAAACCTAAAAGACTGGTCTGGGCAGGTAAACAACAGGAATGAAGACAGAGACAGTATCAAGATCTAGATCTTGATCTGGATCTTAGCGCAGATCTGGACCTTGATCTTGGTCCAGATCTAGCCCCAGATCTGGAACGTTGTCGAGTGCTGTGTCCAAATCTGGAACCGAATCCTGATCTGGGGCAGGGTCTTGATCTTGGGCTTGGGCAGGAACTAGGTCAGGGTCAAGATCGGGGCCTAGAGATGGGGCTTGGGCTGGACCTAGGTCAGGGTCTAGAACAGGGTCTAGAGCTCGGGAATGGGCTGGATCTGGGGCAGGGTCTAGATCAGGTTCTAGAACTAGGGCTTGGGCTAGGTCTGGGATTGGGTCTGGGATTGTAGGGAGCGCTGGGGCCATTTTTTTTTTTTTTTTTTTAGAAAGATGGGGATTGTCATTTCCATGGTGCGGGTATCAGGCTCCTGGTCACCGGGAGTGACCCCAATCATGGTGCAAAAGATCGGGGGGGTGGCCCATAAGCTTCCAAAGGAAGCCACTGTGAGAGAGCAATCTAGGCCACGCCACCAATCTTGACAGAAGGCGCCATTATCAAGGTGTCGAAGATCCGTCTGGGTGCGCATCCAGTCCTTGGCGATGGCTTGGTGAAGGTGGCCAAGGGCAAGGCAGATAGCCTTGTGGTGAAGGGGCTCAGAATGGTCCAGTCTGTCAGCCCGGGACGAACGGACCTGCCATATCGCGCCCAAGGTGGTTATACGCAGGAAGGACCACAACCTTAGGGTAGAGGGAGGAGGGGGTGTCCCGGGCCAAAGGGTGATGTCGTCACCAAGGAGGAAGAAGGGGCAACGAGGAAGGCGCTGCCCACCGGTGAGGGTCTCCCAAGTGGAAAGGAGCCAGTCTATGACAGGGGCAGAATCAGGGCATTCCAAGAAAGCGTGAGACATGGTGTCAGTAGTGTGCAGCTGCAAGCAGTCAGGGCTGGAGCAGACTATGGAGGGGGGGTCGTCTTGGTTGACCCGTTGGAAGCGTCCTCGTACATGAGCAAGGAACGCATTGCAGCCCAGGGTGCCATGAAGCAAGCTCCGGCAAGTGATGGTATAAGGACGGTGGAGAGTCTTGTCAGCGAGGCGTACCCACACCTGCGAAAAGCCTGCACGTAGAGGGAGGGAGACTTGAGGTTCGTCTTGTCTTTCAGCAGTTCTCTCTGCTGGGGCTTGATCGGGAGGGGCGGACACGTTGTAAGTCCACCCAAGCGTTCTGTGGGAGGTCTTCAGGGGAGGGGACTGGAATAGGGGTGACAACGAGCGCTCTCTCTGTTGCTGAGGAAATCCATCGGGATTCAAGACCACGGAGGCCTCGCAGGTCAGGGTTAGTGCTAGGGTGAGTGTCCAAGGTGGAGGGGGGTAGAATGCTCCACAGCCTGGGCCAAGCAGCACGTTCCTCGGTATAACCTGGCACAAAATGGTGGGAACTGGGGCTTTGTTGCATGATATGTTGGTGAAGAAGGGCCTGCCGTGCTTGGCGCACAGAGAGTTCAAGAAGGTTCACCTCAGTATCATCATGGAGGTGGAGACCCCATGTTGTTGGGTCCAGTTGGAGGTCCTCCCAAAGACCAACCAGCCATGGTTCCAAGAGCTCTTGCCCCTAGTGGGGGGGGAGGCCTTGCTGGATCAGCTGCTCCTCAAAGTCAGCCCGTAACCATGCTTCTCGAGGTTTCTTGCGTAGGGTGATGAGCGCAGCTTGGGGGTGTCCTTGGGGGGGAAGGGCAGGAAGGGTGAGAGGGTGTAACCGGCCAGAGGGCCAGACCTCCCAAAGACGGTCCTCTCCAGTGAGGGGATCTGGCCCCTCTGCAAGGGGACCAGCAGGGGCCACAGCGGGAAAGAGCTTCCATTTGGGAGGTGGAAGTTTGTTAGAATATCAGTTAGCACTTGCCTTGTGATATTTGATGTCGGACTAGACTGCATGTGATGCTAATTAGGTAAAGGCAAAACGCTGCCCCTAGGGGGAGCCGAACCCTTGTCGAATGTCCGAATAGCTCATGGCGCTACACCACTGAGCCAGTAGTAATATGCTCTGCCATGTTTTGTGAGTACGAGTTACGCCTAGTGGCCAACCGGTTGTTACTGCCCGATGGCCGGTTTAGGGTTGCTTCGCGGTAGCTACTGAAGGAATCTACCGGTGGAATCTTCCAAAGATGCCTTCCGTAGATTCCCTCCCGAACAGTATAAAAGGGGACTCACGAGAGCAGAGTACCACTTACTCTCTCTCTGGTCCCCAGGTAAGATTTACTGTCCTACTGCCATTACTGCGTCTCTTGCTATGATCTTTGGTGCTCCAGAAAGCTGAGACTCGCGCGCATCTGTTCGCGCGCATCTGACCGAGCGAATCTGTTCGCGCGCACCTGACTGCGCGCATTTGTTCAAAGCTAGTTGTTTAGCTTTGTGTGCTGCTCTCTCTTTCTCTCTGCTTTGATACTCTGACTCTTAGTTCTAATTGCTTTGCTTAGATATTGAAGGCTCTTCGCCTGCTTCTTGTACATAGCCTGTTCCCACTTGTCAGTTCTAAGGCATTCGCTTCTCTTTGTAGTTGTTTTGTTTCTGATGTAATCACCACTTACTCTCTCTCTGGTCCCCAGCCTATTTATTTTATAGGTAATGGGCTCATCGCGCTAAAGTGCTGGATTGCACCCCACTGCGGATTGAATTGGAGCTGGCTGGATTGCCCCTCCTTTTAGCTGGACTGCTTTGTTGTGCTGGACTTCACAGCCCCCCTCTTCTTCAGCTCCTAGTACTGTGCTAGACTGCATAGTTGTCTGAAGCTGGACTGCTCCATCTTTTTGCTGGACTGCAAACCCCCCTCTGCAACCTTCTCTACCTCATCCATCTGCTTTACAATGGAGGACACAAGGGTCTCTATGCCCAAGTTGGATGACAACAATTATGGGGTCTGGAGTGTTAGGATGATGGCATGCCTTGCCTTGAAGAAGGTGTCCAAGGCTATTTCAGAGGACACGGTGGACCCTGAGGATGATCTGCAAGCAAGATCCTTGCTGGTCATTCAGGTGAAGGATCACCTCCTGCCCTTCATCAAGAATGAGAAGACTGCCAAGGGCATGTGGTTGAAGCTTGAGGAGCTGCACAAGAACAAGTCCAGGGCTCGCTTGAATCTGATGCGCCGAGAGCTGGCGCAACTGAAGAAGGAGCCCAAGGAGACTGTAGCCAAGTACACTGCCCGTGCGGAGTCACTCAGGGATCAGCTTGCAGCAGCAGGGGATACCACCTCTTCTGCTGACCTGATCAGCACTGTGTTGAATGGACTGCCTAAGGAGTTTGACACTGCAGTCCAAATCCTGGAGGCAGAGGACAACTCGGATCTGAGTGATGTCCTGGCCAGACTCTTGATTGCTGAAGCAAGGATGAGTAGGAAGGATGATCGTACTAGAGCTGAGGACCACGGCTCTGCTCTTGCTGGACATGGCGGCACCCCCCCATCGCGTCCATGTCAGGCTCGTCCGGGTCAGACCACGGACAAGGACAAGAGGACCTGCTACTACTGTGGTAACGCGGGTCACATTGCAAAGGATTGTCGCAAGAAGAAATCTGACAAAGCCTCCGGGAAGTATACTCCCAAGACCCAGCCGGGTAACAACGCCACAGTCGCCATTGCCTACACCTGCTCGGGTGGCACTGCTGCACTCACTGATGAGGACTTGCCCCCTTTGATTGGTGAAGTGACTTGGATGCTGGACTCAGGTGCTTCCCACAACATCACGGGGGACCGCGATCTGCTTGTGAACATCAGACACCTGGATACACCACTCCAATTCAGGTTTGCTGACGGAGTGGGACATCGGGCAGAGTACGCTGGCGACGTCTTCCTGGAATCTGTAAATGGAGAGTATGTTCAGCTGCAGAATGTCCATTATGTCCCTGCATCTGCCAGAAATCTGATCTCCCTCTCAAGCGTTATGCGGAACGGAGCTCAGATAGAATACTGGGAGGACACACGTTGTATCTTTGCCAAGAATGATGTGCGCATCGAAGCGGTTTGCATCAACGGCGTGTATGAGGTGGAGGGGATGGTGCCCGAGGCAGACATGCCAGTGGCTCCTTTTTTTACTGACGGTACTGTGTGCGCTGCAGTTGAGACGCCGGAGCTTTGGCATGCCAGGTTTGGTCATCTGGGGATGACAAACTTGGCCACTCTGCAGGCCAAGCAGATGGTACATGGCATGAAGGTAGAAGCTGAGGCATTCAAGGACTTCAAGGATCCCTGCGAGGCTTGCGTGCTGTAGAAGCAGACCCGCGATCCTTTTCCTGCCAGTAAGTCAGCACCTGTGAAGGGATTGATTCATGTGGACCTATGTGGTCCTATCACACCTGCCTCACTAGGGCAGAGCAAGTACTTCCTGGGTGTGTTGGAGGACCACTCCAGGTACAGCTTTGTCATCATGCTGAAGACCAAGGACCAGGCATCAGCAGCCCTGCATGACCTCATTCTCATGCTGCAGACTCAACATGGCATCACTGTCAAGATAGTGCGCTCGGACAGAGGAGGAGAATTCTGCAATGGTGAACTCGCTGCCTTCTTTGCTTCCATAGGGATTGTCCATCAAACCACAGCCCCTTACAGCCCCGAGAGCAATGGCGCGGCGGAGCGTTTGAACAGGACCCTAATGGAAAAGGTTAGGGCCCTCCTGCTTCACAGTGGTGCCCCCTTCTACCTTTGGGCTGAGGGCCTACAGACAGCTAACACCTTAAGGAATGCCTCCCCAGTCAGTGGCCGGGAGCTTACGCCTCACCAGCTGCTGACAGGGTCAGTCCCAGAAGTATCCCACTTCAAGATTTTTGGGTGCAAGGCCTTTGCCCATGTGCCCAAGCTGAAGCGGCGCAAGCTGGATGCTGTAAGCAGACCAGGTGTCTTCATTGGGTACGAGGCCAACTCCAAGGCATACCGGATCCTGGATCCAGACGGCAAGACTGTGCGTGTGGCTCGGGATGTTACCTTCCATGAGGGTGTCCTCCCATACAACACACCGACGCCACCGGCCCATATGAATGATGAGCCACTGTGCATTGTAGACATCAAGCTGGAACCTGATGAGGAACCAGTTAGTGCACCTTCTGGCACCTCTCCAGCGGCACCCACTACCCCGACGGATGAAGCTGACAGTGAGGACGAAGACTTGCCCCCTTTGCACATGGATACTGACTCAGATGAGGAAGATGAGATCATTGGCTCCACTGCCTACTCAAGATGCACCTCCTCCGCGGCGATCATCTAGACTCAGCCAGGCACCTTCAGAGTGGTGGGCCAGCTCAGCTGCTATTGTTGAA
Source organism: Chlamydomonas sp. ICE-L (assembly GCA_013435795.1). Classification (NCBI taxonomy): domain Eukaryota; kingdom Viridiplantae; phylum Chlorophyta; class Chlorophyceae; order Chlamydomonadales; family Chlamydomonadaceae; genus Chlamydomonas; species Chlamydomonas sp. ICE-L. The sequence continues at coordinate 152,952 of JACBWV010000613.1, read as the reverse complement.
CTTCAGCCTGAGCCAGTGTCTGTGAAGGAAGCTCTCGCAGGTCCCGAAGCTCAGCAGTGGAAGCTTGCAATGGATGAAGAGTATGCAGCTCTGCTCCACAACAAGACTTGGGAGGTTGAGGACAGACCCCCTGGAACCAATGTACTCCTTGTCAAGTGGATCTTCAAGAGGAAGCGAGACGCTGCCGGTAACATCGAGCGCTACAAGGCTCGCCTGGTAGTTGTTGGATGCAGGCAGCGGGAGGGTCTCGACTACAATGAGATATATGCACCTGTAGGGAAGCACGCAACTCTGCGCACCCTCTTGGCTGTCACAGCTCACTGCGATCTTGAACTGCATCAGCTGGACGTTGCCAACGCGTTCCTCAATGGGGAACTGGAAGAGGATCTGTGGATGCAGCAACCTCCAGGTTTTGCAGTTGGGGGAAGCGACCGCGCATACCATTTGCGCAAGACTCTCTATGGTCTGAAGCAGAGCCCCCGTGCTTGGTATGCAAACTTGCGCTCCCAGCTGGCGGCCATTGGCTTTAATGCCTCTGTGGCCGACCCTGGATTGTTCATCATGATGGCTGGCTCTGGTGACTGGACCTATGTGCTGATCCATGTCGACGACATCCTGATTGCCGGTTTAGCGGAAGGAGTCACACTGGTGAAAACCAAGCTGGCTGAAGTCTTCAAAATCAAGGACATGGGGGAATCCTCCTTCTACCTTGGTATGGACATCATCAGGGACAGAGGGATGAAGACACTCCTCTTGACTCAGAAAAGGTATGTGGCTGACCTCATGGACAAGTTTGCCTCACATGCCAAGTCAAAGAAGGTGCCACTATCCCCAGCCATCAAGCTGACCAAGGCAGGAGAGCCTATGGACCAGACTGTTGTGAGCTACAGCGAGATCATTGGGTCTCTGATGTATCTTGCAGTGTGCACCAGGCCTGACCTCTCACAGTCAGTGGGAGCTTTGGCCACATACATGGCAAACCCCACTGAGGACCACCTGGCTGCTGCAAAGCATGTGTTGGCGTACATTTCTGGCACTCTGGACTATGGGTTGTTCTTTGGAGGCAGTGATCTGCTGGAGCTTCAGGGCTTCGCTGACTCAGACTTCGCTGGAGACACTGACACACGGAGGTCGACGACTGGCTACGCTTTCAGGCTGAACGGAACTGTGGTCTCCTGGCAGAGCCGACTGCAGCCCACGGTGGCGCACTCCACCACAGAGGCTGAGTACATGGCTGCAGGTGCAGCTGTCAAGGAAGCACTCTGGTTCAGGAAGCTTCTACCTGAGTTTGGAATGGTGCTAGGAGCAGTACCTATCTACGGTGACAACCAAGCAGCCATTAAGCTGCTGAAGAACCCCATATCCTGCGTGCGCACGAAGCATATTGAATTTGTGCACCACTTTGCGCGTGAGCGAGTGGCAAGGTCAGAGGTGACCTTCACCTACATCTCCACTGAGGAAATGGTGGCAGATGTACTCACCAACATCCTGCCTAGGTGCAAGTTTGAGCTATGCAGGCTCGGGTTGGGAGTTACCAACAAGTAGGAACATTCAGTCGGTCACGAGTGGGAGTGTTAGAATATCAATTAGCACTTGCCTTGTGATATTTGATGTCGGACTAGACTTCATGTGATGCTAATTAGGTAAAGGCATAACGCTGCCCCAGGGGGAATCGAACCCTTGTCGAATCTCCGTATAGCTCATGGCGCTAGACCACTGAGCCAGTAGTCCTGTTGTGTTTTGTGAGTTAGAGATAGCGCTGGTGCCCAACCGGTTGTTACCGCCCGATGGCCGGTTTAGGGATGCTTCGCGGTAGCTACTGAAGGAATCTACCGGTGGAATCTTCCAAAGATGCCTTCCGTAGATTCCCTCCCGAACAGTATAAAAGGGGACTCACGAGAGCAGAGTACCACTTACTCTCTCTTTGGTCCCCAGGTAAGATTTACTGTTCTGTTGCCATTACTGCGTCTCTTGCTATGATCTTTGGTGCTCCAGAAAGCTGAGACTCGCGCGCATCTGTTCGCGTGCATCTGACCGAGCGAATCTGTTCGCGCGCACCTGACTGCGCGCATTTGTTCAAAGCTAGTTGTTTAGCTTTGTTTGCAGCTCTCTCTTTCTCTCTGCTTTGATACTCTGACACTTAGTCCTAATTGCTTTGCTTAGATATTGAAGGCTCTTCGCCTGCTTCTTGTACATTGCCTGTTCCCACTTGTCAGTTCTAAGGCATTCGCCTCTCTTTGTAGTTGTTTTATTTCTGATGTAATTACCACTTACTCTCTCTTTGGTCCCCAGCCTATTTATTTTACAGTTGGCCACAAGGGGTATCTCGTACTCACACAACACGGCACAGCATAGTACTACTGGCTCAGTGGTGCAACGCCATGAGCTATACGGAGAGTCGACAAGGGTTCGATTCACCCTAGGGGCAGCGTTTTGCCTTTACCCAATTAGCATGACATGAAGTCTAGTCCGACATCAAATATCACAAGGCAAGTGCTAACTGATATTCTAACACGTGCTTCCCTACAGGTGCATATATCTCATTGTAGTAGAGACCCTCCCGCTGCCTGCATCCAACAACTACCAGGCGAGCCTTGTAGCGCTCGATGTTACCGGCAGCGTCTCGCTTCCTCTTGAAGATCCACTTGACAAGGAGTACATTGGTTCCAGGGGGTCTGTCCTCAACCTCCCAAGTCTTGTTGTGGAGCAGAGCTGCATACTCTTCATCCATTGCAAGCTTCCACTGCTGAGCTTCGGGACCTGCGAGAGCTTCCTTCACAGACACTGGCTCAGGCTGAAGTTCAACAACAGCAGCTGAGGTGGCCCACCACTCTGAAGGTGCCTGCCTGAGTCTGGATGATCGCCGCGGAGGAGGTGCATCTTGAGTAGGCAGTGGAGCAATGTCCTCATCTTCCTCATCTGAGTCAGTATCCATGTGCAAAGGGGGCAAGTCTTCGTCCTCACTGTCAGCTTCATCCGTCGGGGTAGTGGGTGCCGCTGGAGAGGTGCCAGAAGGTGCACTAACTGGTTCCTCATCAGGTTCCAGCTTGATGTCTACAATGCACAGTGGCTCATCATTCATATGGGCCGGTGGCGTCGGCGTGTTGTATGGGAAGACACCCTCATGGAAGGTAACATCCCGAGCCACACGCACAGTCTTGCCGTCTGGATCCAGGATCCGGTATGCCTTGGAGTTGGCCTCGTACCCAATGAAGACACCTGGTCTGCTTACAGCATCCAGCTTGCGCCGCTTCAGCTTGGGCACATAGGCAAAGGCCTTGCACCCAAAAATCTTGAAGTGGGATACTTCTGGGACTGACCCTGTCAGCAGCTGGTGAGGCGTAAGCTCCCGGCCACTGACTGGGGAGGCATTCCTTAAGGTGTTAGCTGTCTGTAGGCCCTCAGCCCAAAGGTAGAAGGGGGCACCACTGTGAAGCAGGAGGGCCCTAACCTTTTCCATTAGGGTCCTGTTCAAACGCTCCGCCGCGCCATTGCTCTCGGGGCTGTAAGGGGCTGTGGTTTGATGGACAATCCCTCTGGAAGCAAAGAAGGCAGCGAGTTCACCATTGCAGAATTCTCCTCCTCTGTCCGAGCGCACTATCTTGACAGTGATGCCATGTTGAGTCTGCAGCATGAGAATGAGGTCATGCAGGGCTGCTGATGCCTGGTCCTTGGTCTTCAGCATGATGACAAAGCTGTACTTGGAGTGGTCCTCCAACACACCCAGGAAGTACTTGCTCTGCCCTAGAGAGGCAGGTGTGATAGGACCACATAGGTCCACATGAAGCAGTCCCTTCACAAGTGCTGACTTACTGGCAGGAAAAGGATCGCGGGTCTGCTTTGACAGCACGCACGCCTCGCAGGGATCCTTGAAGTCCTTGAATGCCTCAGCTTCTACCTCCATGCCCTGTACCATCTGCTTGGCCTGCAGAGTGGCCAAGTTTGTCATCCCCAGATGACCAAACCTGGCATGCCAAAGCTCCGGCGTCTCAACTGCTCTTCCGAGCCCCACCCACTTCCTCCTTCCTCTCAGAATCCTCCATCTCATCCCTCTCATCCCTGCTCCTTCATGTCAGCTGCTGAGATACCTAGTAGACGAAGCTTTAAGGCGACAATTGGAGCTGGAGGTCCTTTTTTCGCCCTAGCAATGTCTGCTCTCCGGCCGCCTTCTAACTTTGCTGCGAAGCTGCTTCGGCCAATTCGGCTGGAGCGACTGCAATTTCGCGGCTATGGGAGCTGCTCAGTGCCCCATTTGAGTGTTACAGACGCTCATGCGGTCTAATCCGCTACTCTGCCCCCTCCAGAGGTCAGCATAAGAGGTCAGCCTACTGGAGGGGGGCAGGCTATTCTATTCAAGTTAATTTGGGACCACCCGACCCCCATCCTTAGTACTTCAGAAGCAGCTCTCTCCTGATTCCCTTCTTCCGAGCCCCACCCACTTCCTCCTTCCTCTCAGAATCCTCCATCTCCTCCCTCTCATCCCTGCTCCTTCATGTCAGCTGCTGAGATACCTAGTAGACGAAGCTTTAAGGCGACAATTGGAGCTGGAGGTCCTTTTAGCGATTTTTTAGTGTTTTTTGGCCTTAGACAGGTGTTGTGCTGTTGAGACTCATTCCCTCTTTCTTGAATTCTCAGTCAGCAGGTCTCCTTTTGAAGGTCTGCATTGGTCAGCATCGTCTTGTTCTCTAATTAGAGACTTGCCGATCCTGGAGTGTGACATTGGTTGGAAACCATAGCGATACAGTTTGTCTTAGCATTTTGCTGCCCTAGAGGGCTGGATAGTAGTTTTTGGGGGTGGATCTGCTGCTCCTGCCCTAAAGACTGTTTTTGTTTGCTTTTTCCCGGACCTGTTTATCAGTAGCATGCCCTGCTTTGGTCTTCTTCCTTACAGAGCTTGCTGGTCTGCATTGGAGAAGAAGTGGCATGCTACTTGACAGCTGAGCTGGCACGCCGGTCTGCTGATGGAGTGATGCCCTGATGCACTGGACTGTTATAGGAGTGATGCCCTGTACCGTGTTATTTCTTGCGTCTGCAGGTTCAGGAGGCTAACTTAGGAGCTACATAGTTTTTGTTACCTTGTTACCGGTACCTTTGAACCGTAGACATGCCGCGTTTGGTTGTCTTTGCAGAGCTTGCTGATTTGCATCGGCGACCTAATGGCTTGATACTAGGCTGCTGATAGACTGCGCTGACATGCTAATGGAGTGATGCCCTGATGCACAGGCTACCGGTTTATTTGCTAGCTGCTTTAGTGCGCCTTTAAGGTTTTTCCTTGCTGGTCAGTGGATCTTGTGGGGGTTCTACCCTTTCACCGTCCAGGACGTTTTCTAAGGAGTTTGATTTGCTTCTTTCGATTTTTTTTTAGCTACCTTGTTAGTGTTAGCTTTGGCCCTGTCCTGTTTTTTGTTGCATGCCGCGCTCTGGTCGTCTTTGCAGAGCTTGCTGATCTGCATGGGTGACCTAGCGACATGTTACTAGGCTGCTGAGAGTATGTGCTGGTTTGCTAAAGGAGAGATGCCCTGATGCACTGGCCTGTTACAAGAGTGATGCCCTGCAGTGTTTTAATCTTAGATCAGCAAGACCTTCGGGTGCATGCCTTTCCTTCTTTTTCTGTGTTGCTCTTGGAGGTTACAGTGGTGTTTTATTGGTTGGGGAGAAACAGTGTTGCTTGGAGGTGGGGGTGGTGCTCGGAAGGCCCTTTGTCCTTTGTCCTCCTAGTAATTAGTTTGTGTCCCTCGGTCTTTTGTCCCCTAGTCTTTTCGTCTTTTGTCTTCGGATCTTTTGTCTTAGCGGACTTTTGGTCCATGTCCTCTAATCTTCTTCTTTGGTTTTTCTTCCTCGGTCATATAGGGCTAGGTTTTATCAGATGTTCGCTTTCCTGGTTCCTCCCTATGAAAAAAAAAAAAAAAAAAAAAAAACTGCACTGCACACAGTACCGTCAGTAAAAAGAGGAGCAACTGGCATGTCTGCCTCGGGCACCATCCCCTCCACCTCATACACGCCGTTGATGCAAACCGCTTCGATGCGCACACCATTCTTGGCAAAGATACAACGTGTGTCGTCCCAGTATTCTATCTGAGCTCCGTTCCGCATAACGCTTGAGAGGGAGATCAGATTTCTGGCAGATGCAGGGACATAATGGACATTCTGCAGCTGAACACACTCTCCATTTACAGATTCCAGGAAGACGTCGCCAGCGTACTCTGCCCGATGTCCCACTCCGTCAGCAAACCTGAATTGGAGTGGTGTATCCAGGTGTCTGATGTTCACAAGCAGATCGCGGTCCCCCGTGATGTTGTGGGAAGCACCTGAGTCCAGCATCCAAGTCACTTCACCAATCAAAGGGGGCAAGTCCTCATCAGTGAGTGCAGCAGTGCCACCCGAGCAGGTGAAGGCAGTGGCGACTGTGGCGTTGTTACCCGGCTGGGTCTTGGGAGTATACTTCCCGGAGGCTTTGTCAGATTTCTTCTTGCGACAATCCTTTGCAATGTGACCCGCATTACCACAGTAGTAGCAGGTCCTCTTGTCCTTGTCCGTGGTCTGACCCGGACGAGCCTGACCTGGACGCAATGGGGGGGTGCCGCCATGTCCAGCAAGAGCAGAGCCTTGGTCCTCAGCTCTAGTACGATCATCCTTCCTACTCATCCTTGCTTCAGCAATCAAGAGTCTGGCCAGGACATCACTCAGATCCGAGTTGTCCTCTGCCTCCAGGATTTGGACTGAAATGTCAAACTCCTTAGGCAGTCCATTCAACACAGTGCTGATCAGGTCAGCAGAAGAGGTGGTATCCCCTGCTGCTGCAAGCTGATCCCTGAGTGACTCCGCACGGGCAGTGTACTTGGCTACAGTCTCCTTGGGCTCCTTCTTCAGTTGCGCCAGCTCTCGGCGCATCAGATTCAAGCGAGCCCTGGACTTATTCTTGTGCAGCTCCTCAAGCTTCAACCACATGCCCTTGGCAGTCTTCTCATTCTTGATGAAGGGCAGGAGGTGATCCTTCACCTGAATGACCAGCAAGGATCTTGCTTGCAGATCATCCTCAGGGTCCACCGTGTCCTCTGAAATAGCCTTGGACACCTTCTTCAAGGCAAGGCATGCCATCATCCTAACACTCCAGACCCCATAATTGTTGTCATCCAACTTGGGCATAGAGACCCTTGTGTCCTCCATTGTAAAGCAGATGGATGAGGTAGAGAAGGTTGCAAAGGGGGGTTTGCAGTCCAACAAAAAGATGGAGCAGTCCAGCTTCAGACAACTATGCAGTCCAGCACAGTACTAGGAGCTGAAGAAGAGGGGGGCTGTGCAGTCCAGCACAACAAAGCAGTCCAGCTAAAAGGAGGGGCAATCCAGCCAGCTCCAATTCAATCCGCAGTGGGGTGCAATCCAGCACTTTAGCGCGATGAGCCCATATCCTGTAAAATAAATAGGCTGGGGACCAAAGAGAGAGTAAGTGGTCATTACATCAGAAATAAAACAACTACAAAGAGAGGCGAATGCCTTAGAACTGACAAGTGGGAACAGGCAATGTACAAGAAGCAGGCGAAGAGCCTTCAATATCTAAGCAAAGCAATTAGGACTAAGTGTCAGAGTATCAAAGCAGAGAGAAAGAGAGAGCTGCAAACAAAGCTAAACAACTAGCTTTGAACAAATGCGCGCAGTCAGGTGCGCGCGAACAGATTCGCTCGGTCAGATGCACGCGAACAGATGCGCGCGAGTCTCAGCTTTCTGGAGCACCAAAGATCATAGCAAGAGACGCAGTAATGGCAACAGAACAGTAAATCTTACCTGGGGACCAAAGAGAGAGTAAGTGGTACTCTGCTCTCGTGAGTCCCCTTTTATACTGTTCGGGAGGGAATCTACGGAAGGCATCTTTGGAAGATTCCACCGGTAGATTCCTTCAGTAGCTACGCGAAGCATCCCTAAACCGGCCATCGGGCGGTAACAACCGGTTGGGCACCAGCGCTATCTCTAACTCACAAAACACTGCACAGCATAGTACTACTGGCTCAGTGGTGTAACGCCATGAGCTATACGGAGATTCGACAAGGGTTCGAATCCCCCTGGGCAGCGTTATGCCTTTACCTAATTAGCATGACGTGAAGTCTAGTCCGACATCAAATATCACAAGGCAAGTGCTAACTGATATTCTAACACTCCCACTCGTGACTGACTGAATGTTCCTACTTGTTGGTAAATCCCAACCCAAGCCTGCACAGCTCAAACTTGCACCTAGGCAGGATTTTAGTCAGTACATCTGCCACCATTTCCTCAGTGGAGATGTAGGTGAAGGTCACCTCTGACCTTGCCACTCGCTCACGCGCAAAGTGGTGCACAAATTCAATATGCTTCGTGCGCACGCAGGAGATGGGGTTCTTCAGCAGCTTAATGGCTGCTTGGTTGTCACCGTAGATAGGTACTGCTCCTAGCACCATTCTAAACTCAGGTAGAAGCTTTCTGAACTTGAGTGCTTCCTTGACAGCTGCACCAGCAGCCATGTACTCAGCCTCTGTGGTGGAGTGCGCCACCGTGGGCTGCAGTCGGCTCTGCCAGGAGACCACAGCTCCATTCATCCTGAAAGCGTAGCCAGTCGTCGACCTCCGTGTGTCAGTGTCTCCAGCGAAGTCTGAGTCAGCGAAGCCCTGAAGCTCCAGCAGATCACTGCCTCCAAAGAACAACCCATAGTCCAGAGTGCCAGAAATGTACGCCAACACATGCTTTGCAGCAGCCAGGTGGTCCTCAGTGGGGTTTGCCATGTATGTGGCCAAAGCTCCCACTGACTGTGAGAGGTCAGGCCTGGTGCACACTGCAAGATACATCAGAGACCCAATGATCTCGCTGTAGCTCACAACAGTCTGGTCCATAGGCTCTCCCGCCTTGGTTAGCTTGGTGGCTGGGGATAGTGGCACCTTCTTTGACTTGGCATGTGAGGCAAACTTGTCCATGAGGTCAGCCACATACCTTTTCTGAGTCAAGAGGAGTGTCTTCATCCCTCTGTCCCTGATGATGTCCATACCAAGGTAGAAGGAGGATTCCCCCATGTCCTTGATTTTGAAGACTTCAGCCAGCTTGGTTTTCACCAGTGTGACTCCTTCCGCTAAACCGGCAATCAGGATGTCGTCGACATGGATCAGCACATAGGTCCAGTCACCAGAGCCATCCATCATGATGAACAATCCAGGGTCGGCCACAGAGGCATTAAAGCCAATGGCCTCCAGCTGGGAGCGCAAGTTTGCATACCAAGCACGGGGGCTCTGCTTCAGACCATAGAGAGTCTTGCGCAAATGGCATGCGCGGTCGCTTCCCCCAACTGCAAAACCTGGAGGTTGCTGCATCCACAGATCCTCTTCCAGTTCCCCATTGAGGAACGCGTTGGCAACGTCCAGCTGATGCAGTTCAAGATCGCAGTGAGCTGTGACAGCCAAGAGGGTGCGCAGAGTTGCGTGCTTCCCTACAGGTGCGTATATCTCATTGTAGTAGAGACCCTCCCGCTGCCTGCATCCAACAACTACTAGGCGAGCCTTGTAGCGCTCGATGTTACCGGCAGCGTCTCGCTTCCTCTTGAAGATCCACTTGACAGGGAGTACATTGGTTCCAGGGGGTCTGTCCTCAACCTCCCAAGTCTTGTTGTGGAGCAGAGCTGCATACTCTTCATCCATTGCAAGCTTCCACTGCTGAGCTTCGGGACCTGCGAGAGCTTCCTTCACAGACACTGGCTCAGGCTGAAGTTCAACAACAGCAGCTGAGGTGGCCCACCACTCTGAAGGTGCCTGCCTGAGTCTGGATGATCGCCGCGGAGGAGGTGCATCTTGAGTAGGCAGTGGAGCAATGTCCTCATCTTCCTCATCTGAGTCAGTATCCATGTGCAAAGGGGGTAAGTCTTCGTCCTCACTGTCAGCTTCATCCGTCGGGGTAGTGGGTGCCGCTGGAGAGGTGCCAGAAGGTGCACTAACTGGTTCCTCATCAGGTTCCAGCTTGATGTCTACAATGCACAGTGGCTCATCATTCATATGGGCCGGTGGCGTCGGCGTGTTGTATGGGAAGACACCCTCATGGAAGGTAACATCCCGAGCCACACGCACAGTCTTGCCGTCTGGATCCAGGATCCGGTATGCCTTGGAGTTGGCCTCGTACCCAATGAAGACACCTGGTCTGCTTACAGCATCCAGCTTGCGCCGCTTCAGCTTGGGCACATAGGCAAAGGCCTTGCACCCAAAAATCTTGAAGTGGGATACTTCTGGGACTGACACTGTCAGCAGCTGGTGAGGCGTAAGCTCCCGGCCACTGACTGGGGAGGCATTCCTTAAGGTGTTAGCTGTCTGTAGGCCCTCAGCCCAAAGGTAGAAGGGGGCACCACTGTGAAGCAGGAGGGCCCTAACCTTTTCCATTAGGGTCCTGTTCAAACGCTCCGCCGCGCCATTGCTCTCGGGGCTGTAAGGGGCTGTGGTTTGATGGACAATCCCTCTGGAAGCAAAGAAGGCAGCGAGTTCACCATTGCAGAATTCTCCTCCTCTGTCCGAGCGCACTATCTTGACAGTGATGCCATGTTGTGTTTGCAGCATGAGAATGAGGTCATGCAGGGCTGCTGATGCCTGGTCCTTGGTCTTCAGCATGATGACAAAGCTGTACTTGGAGTGGTCCTCCAACACACCCAGGAAGTACTTGCTCTGCCCTAGAGAGGCAGGTGTGATAGGACCACATAGGTCCACATGAAGCAGTCCCTTCGCAGGTGCTGACTTACTGGCAGGAAAAGGATCGCGGGTCTGCTTTGACAGCACGCACGCCTCGCAGGGATCCTTGAAGTCCTTGAATGACTCAGCTTCTACCTTCATGCCCTGTACCATCTGCTTGGCCTGCAGAGTGGCCAAGTTTGTCATCCCCAGATGACCAAACCTGGCATGCCAAAGCTCCGGCGTCTCAACTGCAGCGCACACAGTACCGTCAGTAAAAAGAGGAGCAACTGGCATGTCTGCCTCGGGCACCATCCCCTCCACCTCATACACGCCGTTGATGCAAACCGCTTCGATGCGCACACCATTCTTGGCAAAGATACAACGTGTGTCGTCCCAGTATTCTATCTGAGCTCCGTTCCGCATAACGCTTGAGAGGGAGATCAGATTTCTGGCAGATGCAGGGACATAATGGACATTCTGCAGCTGAACACACTCTCCCTTTACAGATTCCAGGAAGACGTCGCCAGCGTACTCTGCCCGATGTCCCACTCCGTCAGCAATACTGAATTGGAGTGGTGTATCCAGGTGTCTGATGTTCACAAGCAGATCGCGGTCCCCCGTGATGTTGTGGGAAGCACCTGAGTCCAGCATCCAAGTCACTTCACCAATCAAAGGGGGCAAGTCCTCATCAAAACGCTTGGGTGGACTTACAACGTGTCCGCCCCTCCCGTCCAGGCCCAGCGGAGAGAACTGCTCAAAGACAAGACGAACCACAAGTCTCCCTCCCTCTACGTGCAGACTTTTTGCAGGTGTGGGTACGCCTCGCTGACAAGACTCTCCACCGTCCTTATACCATCACTTGCCGGAGCTTGCTTCATGGCACCCTGGGCTGCAATGCGTTCCTTGCTCATGTACGAGGACGCTTCCAACGGGTCAACCAAGACGACCCCCCCTCCATAGTCTGCTCCAGCCCTGATTGCTTGCAGCTGCACACTGTTGACACAATGTCTCACGCTTTCTTGGAATGCCCTGATTCTGCCTTTGTCATAGACTGGCTCCTTTCCACTTGGGAGACCCTCACCGGTGGGCAGCGCCTTCCTCGTTGCCCCTTCTTCCTCCTCGCTGACGACATCACTCTTTGGCCCGGGACACCCCCTCCTCCCTCTACCCTAAGGTTGTGGTCCTTCCTGCGTATAACCACCTTGGGCGCGATATGGCAGGTCCGTTCGTCCCGGGCCGACAGACTGGACCATTCTGAGCCCCTTCACCACGAGGCTATCTGCCTTGCCCTTGGCCACCTTCACCAAGCCATCGCCAGGGACTGGATGCGCACCCAGACGGATCTTCGACACCTTGATAATGGCGCCTTCTGTCAAGATTGGTGGCGTGGCCTAGATTGCTCTCTCACAGTGGCTCCCTTTGCAAGCTTATGGGCCACCCCCCCGATCTTTTGCACCATGATTGGGGTCACTCCCAGTGACCAGGAGCCTGATACCCGCACCATGGAAATGACAATCCCCATGGCCCCAGCGCTCCCTACAATCCCAGACCCAACCCCAGACCCAGCCCAAGCCCTAGTTCTAGACCCTGATCTAGACCCTGACCCAGATCCAGCCCATTACCCGGATCTAGACCTTGCTCTAGACCCTGACCCAGACCCCGCCCATTCCCGAGCTTTAGACCCTGATCTAGACCCTGACTTAGGTCCAGCCCAAGCCCCAGCTCTAGGCCCCGATCTTGACCCTGACCTAGATCGAGCCCAAGCCCAAGATCAAGACCCTGCCCCAGATCAGGATCAGGTTCCAGATTTGGACACAGCACACGACAACGTTCCAGATCTAGGGCTAGATCTGGACCAAGATCAAGGTCCAGATCTGCGCTAAGATCCAGATCAAGATCTAGATCTTGATACTGTCTCTGTCTTCATTCCTGTTGTACATGCCCAGACCAGTCTTTTAGGTTTTCGCTTTGCTTCCAGTTGTCTTTCTTCTTTTCTGGTTGCCTCCCTGCTTTTGGCTTGTTTTTGCAGTTTCTCCCTTAGTTTGCTTCCCCTAGTTCAGTTTCCACCCTTAGTTGCCTCCTTAGTTTCCCCCTTAGTTGCCTCCTTAGTCCCCCCCCCCCCCCCCCCCCCCCCCCCCCCTCTCCCCCTTATTTCTCTTAGTTTCTCGCATAGTTTTCCTTTTAGTCCTCCTTAGTTTGCATCTCCTCTTTCAGTCTTCTGATCCGGTGACGGTTAGAGGTTGCAATGTTATGGCCCCCCCCTTCATAGGTCTTTTTTCTTAGTAGTCCTAGCCCCTTCTCTTGGGCTTCCTGTTTATGGCTTCTTCCTTGCCTCTCTGGTTTGTTTGTCTTCTGTTCCCGTCCTCCTTTGTCCCTTACGTCGCCCAGGTGGTGTCCGTCCCTTAGCTGTCCCTTAGCCGTTCTTGTCTTTTTCTTTGGTCTTTTCTCCTTGGTCACAAAGGGCTAGGTTTTATCAGTTGCGCCTTTTCCTGGTTCCCCCCTTTGTAAAAAAAAAAAAAAAAAAAAAAAAAAAGTGATTGCAGCAGTGCCACCCGAGCAGGTGAAGGCAGTGGCGACTGTGGCGTTGTTACCCGGCTGGGTCTTGGGAGTATACTTCCCGGAGGCTTTGTCAGATTTCTTCTTGCGACAATCCTTTGCAATGTGACCCGCGTTACCACAGTAGTAGCAGGTCCTCTTGTCCTTGTCCGTGGTCTGACCCGGACGAGCCTGACGTGGACGCAATGGGGGGGTGCCGCCATGTCCAGCAAGAGCAGAGCCGTGGTCCTCAGCTCTAGTACAATCATCCTTCCTACTCATCCTTGCTACAGCAATCAAGAGTCTGGCCAGGACATCACTCAGATCCGAGTTGTCCTCTGCCTCCAGGATTTGGACTGCAATGTCAAACTCCTTAGGCATTCCATTTAACACAGTGCTGATCAGGTCAGCAGAAGAGGTGGTATCCCCTGCTGCTGCAAGCTGATCCCTGAGTGACTCCGCACGGGCAGTGTACTTGGCTACAGTCTCCTTGGGCTCCTTCTTCAGTTGCGCCAGCTCTCGGCGCATCAGATTCAAGCGAGCCCTGGACTTATTCTTGTGCAGCTCCTCAAGCTTCAACCACATGCCCTTGGCAGTCTTCTCATTCTTGATGAAGGGCAGGAGGTGTGTTAGAATATCAGTTAGCACTTGCCTTGTGATATTTGATGTCGGACTAGACTTCATGTCATGCTAATTAGGTAAAGGCAAAACGCTGCCCCCAGGGGGAATCGAACCCTTGTCGAATCTCCGTATAGCCCATGGCGTTTCACCACTGAGCCAGTAGTACTATGCTGTGCTGTGTTTTGTGAGTAGGAGATAGCGATGGTGCCCAACCGGTTGTTACCGCCCGATGGCCGGTTTAGGGATGCTTCGCGGTAGCTACTGAAGGAATCTACCGGTGGAATCTTCCAAAGATGCCTTCCGTAGATTCCCTCCCGAACAGTATAAAAGGGGACTCACGAGAGCAGAGTACCACTTACTCTCTCTTTGGTCCCCAGGTAAGATTTACTGTTCTGCTGCCATTACTGCGTCTCTTGCTATGATCTTTGGTGCTCCAGAAAGCTGAGACTCGCGCGCATCTGTTCGCGCGCATCTGACCGAGCGAATCTGTTCGCGCGCACCTGACTGCGCGCATTTTTTCAAAGCTAGTTGTTTAGCTTTGTTTGCAGCTCTCTCTTTCTCTCTGCTTTGATACTCTGACACTTAGTCCTAATTGCTTTGCTTAGATATTGAAGGCTCTTCGCCTGCTTCTTCTACATTGCCTGTTCCCACTTGTCAGTTCTAAGGCATTCGCCTCTCTTTGTAGTTGTTTTATTTCTGATGTAATGACCACTTACTCTCTCTTTGGTCCCCAGCCTATTTATTTTACAGGATATGGGCTCATCGCGCTAAAGTGCTGGATTGCACCCCACTGCGGATTGAATTGGAGCTGGCTGGATTGCCCCTCCTTTTAGCTGGACTGCTTTGTTGTGCTGGACTGCACAGCCCCCCTCTTCTTCAGCTCCTAGTACTGTGCTGGACTGCATAGTTGTCTGAAGCTGGACTGCTCCATCTTTTTGTTGGACTGCAAACCCCCCTTTGCAACCTTCTCTACCTCATCCATCTGCTTTACAATGGAGGACACAAGGGTCTCTATGCCCAAGTTGGATGACAACAATTATGGGGTCTGGAGTGTTAGGATGATGGCATGCCTTGCCTTGAAGAAGGTGTCCAAGGCTATTTCAGAGGACACGGTGGACCCTGAAGATGATCTGCAAGCAAGATCCTTGCTGGTCATTCAGGTGAAGGATCACCTCCTGCCCTTCATCAAGAATGAGAAGACTGCCAAGGGCATGTGGTTGAAGCTTGAGGAGCTGCACAAGAATAAGTCCAGGGCTCGCTTGAATCTGATGCGCCGAGAGCTGGCGCAACTGAAGAAGGAGCCCAAGGAGACTGTAGCCAAGTACACTGCCCGTGCGGAGTCACTCAGGGATCAGCTTGCAGCAGCAGGGGATACCACCTCTTCTGCTGACCTGATCAGCACTGTGTTAAATGGAATGCCTAAGGAGTTTGACATTGCAGTCCAAATCCTGGAGGCAGAGGACAACTCGGATCTGAGTGATGTCCTGGCCAGACTCTTGATTGCTGTAGCAAGGATGAGTAGGAAGGATGATCGTACTAGAGCTGAGGACCACGGCTCTGCTCTTGCTGGACATGGCGGCACCCCCCCATCGCGTCCAGGTCAGGCTCGTCCGGGTCAGACCACGGACAAGGACAAGAGGATCTGCTACTACTGTGGTAACGCGGGTCACATTGCAAAGGATTGTCGCAAGAAGAAATCTGACAAAGCCTCCGGGAAGTATACTCCCAAGACCCAGCCGGGTAACAACGCCACAGTTGCCACTGCCTTCACCTGCTCGGGTGGCACTGCTGCACTCACTGATGAGGACTTGCCCCCTTTGATTGGTGAAGTGACTTGGATGCTGGACTCAGGTGCTTCCCACAACATCACGGGGGACCGCGATCTGCTTGTGAACATCAGACACCTGGATACACCACTCCAATTCAGGTTTGCTGACGGAGTGGGACATCGGGCAGAGTACGCTGGCGACGTCTTCCTGGAATCTGTAAATGGAGAGTATGTTCAGCTGCAGAATGTCCATTATGTCCCTGCATCTGCCAGAAATCTGATCTCCCTCTCAAGCGTTATGCGGAACGGAGCTCAGATAGAATACTGGGACGACACACGTTGTATCTTTGCCAATAATGGTGTGCGCATCGAAGCGGTTTGCATCAACGGCGTGTATGAGGTGGAGGGGATGGTGCCCGAGGCAGACATGCCAGTTGCTCCTCTTTTTACTGACGGTACTGTGTGCGCTGCAGTTGAGACGCTGGAGCTTTGGCATGCCAGGTTTGGTCATCTGGGGATGACAAACTTGGCCACTCTGCAGGCCAAGCAGATGGTACATGGCATGAAGGTAGAAGCTGAGGCATTCAAGGACTTCAAGGATCCCTGCGAGGCTTGCGTGCTGTCGAAGCAGACCCGCGATCCTTTTCCTGCCAGTAAGTCAGCACCTGTGAAGGGATTGCTTCATGTGGACCTATGTGGTCCTATCACACCTGCCTCTCTAGGGCAGAGCAAGTACTTCCTGGGTGTGTTGGAGGACCACTCCAGGTACAGCTTTGTCATCATGCTGAAGACCAAGGACCAGGCATCAGCAGCCCTGCATGACCTCATTCTCATGCTGCAGACTCAACATGGCATCACTGTCAAGATAGTGCGCTCGGACAGAGGAGGAGAATTCTGCAATGGTGAACTCGCTGCCTTCTTTGCTTCCAGAGGGATTGTCCATCAAACCACAGCCCCTTACAGCCCCGAGAGCAATGGCGCGGCGGAGCGTTTGAACAGGACCCTAATGGAAAAGGTTAGGGCCCTCCTGCTTCACAGTGGTGCCCCCTTCTACCTTTGGGCTGAGGGCCTACAGACAGCTAACACCTTAAGGAATGCCTCCCCAGTCAGTGGCCGGGAGCTTACGCCTCACCAACTGCTGACAGGGTCAGTCCCAGAAGTATCCCACTTCAAGATTTTTGGGTGCAAGGCCTTTGCCCATGTGCCCAAGCTGAAGCGGCGCAAGCTGGATGCTGTAAGCAGACCAGGTGTCTTCATTGGGTACGAGGCCAACTCCAAGGCATACCGGATCCTGGATCCAGACGGCAAGATTGTGCGTGTGGCTCGGGATGTTACCTTCCATGAGGGTGTCTTCCCATACAACACGCTGACGCCACCGGCCCATATGAATGATGAGCCACTGTGCATTGTAGACATCAAGCTGGAACCTGATGAGGAACCAGTTAGTGCACCTTCTGGCACCTCTCCAGCGGCACCCACTACCCCGACGGATGAAGCTGACAGTGAGGACGAAGACTTACCCCCTTTGCACATGGATACTGACTCAGATGAGGAAGATGAGGACATTGCTCCACTGCCTACTCAAGATGCACCTCCTCCGCGGCGATCATCCAGACTCAGGCAGGCACCTTCAGAGTGGTGGGCCACCTCAGCTGCTGTTGTTGAACTTCAGCCTGAGCCAGTGTCTGTGAAGGAAGCTCTCGCAGGTCCCGAAGCTCAGCAGTGGAAGTGTTCAAGATCGCGGTGAGCTGTGACAGCCAAGAGGGTGCGCAGAGTTGCGTGCTTCCCTACAGGTGCATATATCTCATTGTAGTAGAGACCCTCCCGCTGCCTGCATCCAACAACTACCAGGCGAGCCTTGTAGCGCTCGATGTTACCGGCAGCGTCTCGCTTCCTCTTGAAGATCCACTTGACAGGGAGTACATTGGTTCCAGGGGGTCTGTCCTCAACCTCCCAAGTCTTGTTGTGGAGCAGAGCTGCATACTCTTCATCCATTGTAAGCTTCCACTGCTGAGCTTCGGGACCTGCGAGAGCTTCCTTCACAGACACTGGCTCAGGCTGAAGTTCAACAACAGCAGCTGAGGTGGCCCACCACTCTGAAGGTGCCTGCCTGAGTCTGGATGATCGCCGCGGAGGAGGTGCATCTTGAGTAGGCAGTGGAGCAATGTCCTCATCTTCCTCATCTGAGTCAGTATCCATGTGCAAAGGGGGTAAGTCTTCGTCCTCACTGTCAGCTTCATCCGTCGGGGTAGTGGGTGCCGCTGGAGAGGTGCCTGAAGGTGCACTAACTGGTTCCTCATCAGGTTCCAGCTTGATGTCTACAATGCACAGTGGCTCATCATTCATATGGGCCGGTGGCGTCGGCGTGTTGTATGGGAAGACACCCTCATCGAAGGTAACATCCCGAGCCACACGCACAGTCTTGCCGTCTGGATCCAGGATCCGGTATGCCTTGGAGTTGGCCTCGTACCCAATGAAGACACCTGGTCTGCTTACAGCATCCAGCTTGCGCCGCTTCAGCTTGGGCACATGGGCAAAGGCCTTGCACCCAAAAATCTTGAAGTGGGATACTTCTGGGACTGACCCTGTCAGCAGCTGGTGAGGCGTAAGCTCCCGGCCACTGACTGGGGAGGCATTCCTTAAGGTGTTAGCTGTCTGTAGGCCCTCAGCCCAAAGGTAGAAGGGGGCACCACTGTGAAGCAGGAGGGCCCTAACCTTTTCCATTAGGGTCCTGTTCAAACGCTCCGCCGCGCCATTGCTCTCGGGGCTGTAAGGGGCTGTGGTTTGATGGACAATCCCTCTGGAAGCAAAGAAGGCAGCGAGTTCACCATTGCAGAATTCTCCTCCTCTGTCCGAGCGCACTATCTTGACAGTGATGCCATGTTGAGTCTGCAGCATGAGAATGAGGTCATGCAGGGCTGCTGATGCCTGGTCCTTGGTCTTCAGCATGATGACAAAGCTGTACCTGGAGTGGTCCTCCAACACACCCAGGAAGTACTTGCTCTGCCCTAGAGAGGCAGGTGTGATAGGACCACATAGGTCCACATGAAGCAATCCCTTCACAGGTGCTGACTTACTGGCAGGAAAAGGATCGCGGGTCTGCTTCGACAGCACGCAAGCCTCGCAGGGATCCTTGAAGTCCTTGAATGCCTCAGCTTCTACCTTCATGCCATGTACCATCTGCTTGGCCTGCAGAGTGGCCAAGTTTGTCATCCCCAGATGACCAAACCTGGCATGCCAAAGCTCCGGCGTCTCAACTGCAGCGCACACAGTACCGTCAGTAAAAAGAGGAGCAACTGGCATGTCTGCCTCGGGCACCATCCCCTGCACCTCATACACGCCGTTGATGCAAACCGCTTCGATGCGCACACCATTATTGGCAAAGATACAACGTGTGTCGTCCCAGTATTCTATCTGAGCTCCGTTCCGCATAACGCTTGAGAGGGAGATCAGATTTCTGGCAGATGCAGGGACATAATGGACATTCTGCAGCTGAACATACTCTCCATTTACAGATTCCAGGAAGACGTCGCCAGCGTACTCTGCCCGATGTCCCACTCCGTCAGCAAACCTGAATTGGAGTGGTGTATCCAGGTGTCTGATGTTCACAAGCAGATCGCGGTCGCCCGTGATGTTGTGGGAAGCACCTGAGTCCAGCATCCAAGTCACTTCACCAATCAAAGGGGGCAAGTCCTCATCAGTGAGTGCAGCAGTGCCACCCGAGCTGGTGAAGGCAGTGGCAACTGTGGCGTTGTTACCCGGCTGGGTCTTGGGAGTATACTTCCCGGAGGCTTTGTCAGATTTCTTCTTGCGACAATCCTTTGCAATGTGACCCGCGTTACCACAGTAGTAGCAGGTCCTCTTGTCCCTGTCCGTGGTCTGACCCGGACGAGCCTGACCTGGACGCGATGGGGGGGTGCCGCCATGTCCAGCAAGAGCAGAGCCGTGGTCCTCAGCTCTAGTACGATCATCCTTCCTACTCATCCTTGCTTCAGCAATCAAGAGTCTGGCCAGGACATCACTCAGATCCGAGTTGTCCTCTGCCTCCAGGATTTGGACTGCAGTGTCAAACTCCTTAGGCAGTCCATTCAACACAGTGCTGATCAGGTCAGCAGAAGAGGTGGTATCCCCTGCTGCTGCAAGCTGATCCCTGAGTAACTCCGCACGGGCAGTGTACTTGGCTACAGTCTCCTTGGGCTCCTTCTTCAGTTGCGCCAGCTCTCGGCGCATCAGATTCAAGCGAGCCCTGGACGTGTTCTTGTGCAGCTCCTCAAGCTTCAACCACATGCCCTTTACAGCCCCGAGAGCAATGGCGCGGCGGAGCGTTTGAACAGGACCCTAATGGAAAAGGTTAGGGCCCTCCTGCTTCACAGTGGTGCCCCCTTCTACCTTTGGGCTGAGGGCCTACAGACAGCTAATACCTTAAGGAATGCCTCCCCAGTCAGTGGCCGGGAGCTTACGCCTCACCAGCTGCTGACAGGGTCAGTCCCAGAAGTATCCCACTTCAAGATTTTTGGGTGCAAGGCCTTTGCCCATGTGCCCAAGCTGAAGCGGCGCAAGCTGGATGCTGTAAGCAGACCAGGTGTCTTCATTGGGTACGAGGCCAACTCCAAGGCATACCGGATCCTGGATCCAGACGGCAAGACTGTGCGTGTGGCTAGAGATGTTACCTTCCATGAGGGTGTCTTCCCATACAACACGCCGACGCCACCGGCCCATATGAATGATGAGCCACTGTGCATTGTAGACATCAAGCTGGAACCTGATGAGGAACCAGTTAGTGCACCTTCTGGCACCTCTCTAGCGGC
Organism: Chlamydomonas sp. ICE-L; assembly: GCA_013435795.1. Taxonomy (NCBI): domain Eukaryota; kingdom Viridiplantae; phylum Chlorophyta; class Chlorophyceae; order Chlamydomonadales; family Chlamydomonadaceae; genus Chlamydomonas; species Chlamydomonas sp. ICE-L. The sequence continues at coordinate 132,553 of JACBWV010000613.1, read as the reverse complement.
ACCCACTACCCCGACGGATGAAGCTGACAGTGAGGACGAAGACTTACCCCCTTTGCACATGGATACTGACTCAGATGAGGAAGATGAGGACATTGCTCCACTGCCTACTCAAGATGCACCTCCTCCGCGGCGATCATCCAGACTCAGGCAGGCACCTTCAGAGTGGTGGGCCACCTCAGCTGCTGTTGTTGAACTTCAGCCTGAGCCAGTGTCTGTGAAGTAAGCTCTCGCAGGTCCCGAAGCTCAGCAGTGGAAGCTTGCAATGGATGAAGAGTATGCAGCTCTGCTCCACAACAAGACTTGGGAGGTTGAGGACAGACCCCCTGGAACCAATGTACTCCCTGTCAAGTGGATCTTCAAGAGGAAGCGAGACGCTGCCGGTAACATCGAGCGCTACAAGGCTCGCCTGGTAGTTGTTGGATGCAGGCAGCGGGAGGGTCTCTACTACAATGAGATATATGCACCTGTAGGGAAGCACGCAACTCTGCGCACCCTCTTGGCTGTCACAGCTCACCGCGATCTTGAACTGCATCAGCTGGAAGCGTTCCTCAATGGGGAACTGGAAGAGGATCTGTGGATGCAGCAACCTCCAGGTTTTGCAGTTGGGGGAAGCGACCGCGCATGCCATTTGCGCAAGACTCTCTATGGTCTGAAGCAGAGCCCCCGTGCTTGGTATGCAAACTTGCGCTCCCAGCTGGAGGCCATTGGCTTTAATGCCTCTGTGGCCGACCCTGGATTGTTCATCATGATGGCTGGCTCTGGTGACTGGACCTATGTGCTGATCCATGTCGACGACATCCTGATTGCCGGTTTTAGCGGAAGGAGTCACACTGGTGAAAACCAAGCTGGCTGAAGTCTTCAAAATCAAGGACATGGGGGAATCCTCCTTCTACCTTGGTATGGACATCATCAGGGACAGAGGGATGAAGAAACTCCTCTTGACTCAGAAAAGGTATGTGGCTGACCTCATGGACAAGTTTGCCTCACATGCCAAGTCAAAGAAGGTGCCACTATCCCCAGCCACCAAGCTGACCAAGGCAGGAGAGCCTATGGACCAGACTGTTGTGAGCTACAGCGAGATCATTGGGTCTCTGATGTATCTTGCAGTGTGCACCAGGCCTGACCTCTCACAGTCAGTGGGAGCTTTGGCCAGATTCATGGCAAACCCCACTGAGGACCACCTGGCTGCTGCAAAGCATGTGTTGGCGTACATTTCTGGCACTCTGGACTATGGGTTGTTCTTTGGAGGCAGTGATCTGCTGGAGCTTCAGGGCTTCGCTGACTCAGACTTCATTGGAGACACTGACACACGGAGGTCGACGACTGGCTACGCTTTCAGGATGAATGGAGCTGTGGTCTCCTGGCAGAGCCGACTGCAGCCCACGGTGGCGCACTCCACCACAGAGGCTGAGTACATGGCTGCTGGTGCAGCTGTCAAGGAAGCACTCTGGTTCAGAAAGCTTCTACCTGAGTTTGGAATGGTGCTAGGAGCAGTACCTATCTACGGTGACAACCAAGCAGCCATTAAGCTGCTGAAGAACCCCATCTCCTGCGTGCGCACGAAGCATATTGATGTTGTGCACCACTTTGCGCGTGAGCGAGTGGCAAGGTCAGAGGTGACCTTCACCTACATCTCCACTGAGGAAATGGTGGCAGATGTACTGACTAAAATCCTGCCTAGGTGCAAGTTTGAGCTGTGCAGGCTCGGGTTGGGAGTTACCAAGAAGTAGGAACATTCAGTCAGTCACGAGTGGGAGTGTTAGAATATCAGTTAGCACTTGCCTTGTGATATTTGATGTCGGACTAGACTTCATGTCATGCTAATTAGGTAAAGGCAAAACGCTGCCCCCAGGGGGAATCGAACCCTTGTCGAATCTCCGTATAGCCCATGGCGTTTCACCACTGAGCCAGTAGTACTATGCTGTGCTGTGTTTTGTGAGTAGGAGATAGCGATGGTGCCCAACCGGTTGTTACCGCCCGATGGCCGGTTTAGGGATGCTTCGCGGTAGCTACTGAAGGAATCTACCGGTGGAATCTTCCAAAGATGCCTTCCGTAGATTCCCTCCCGAACAGTATAAAAGGGGACTCACGAGAGCAGAGTACCACTTACTCTCTCTTTGGTCCCCAGGTAAGATTTACTGTTCTGCTGCCATTACTGCGTCTCTTGCTATGATCTTTGGTGCTCCAGAAAGCTGAGTCTCGCGCGCATCTGTTCGCGCGCATCTGACCGAGCGAATCTGTTCGCGCGCACCTGACTGCGCGCATTTGTTCAAAGCTAGTTGTTTAGCTTTGTTTGCAGCTCTCTCTTTCTCTCTGCTTTGATACTTTGACACTTAGTCCTAATTGCTTTGCTTAGATATTGAAGGCTCTTCGCCTGCTTCTTGTACATTGCCTGTTCCCACTTGTCAGTTCTAAGGCATTCGCCTCTCTTTGTAGTTGTTTTATTTCTGATGTAATTACCACTTACTCTCTCTTTGGTCCCCAGCCTATTTATTTTACACTATAACCCTCTCCTTCCTAGGCCACGCTCCACCCAAGGGCCAAGGGCTGCAAGGGTTCCCCCTCCTCCTCCTCAACATTCCAGAAGCTTGTGATGAGCTCAAGAACATCATCGCTTCACAATCCCTCCTCCTAAACCTCTTACCCGATTCAGACATCGTCACAAAATGGGACAACATGAAGGAAGTTATTCGCACCAGCAGTTGGGCCATTTACAAGAAGCATCGCCGTGCCCGCCAGCGTGCCGCCCGCTTAGCAGAGGACGACGCCCGGCAGGAATTCTCACAGGTGCATTTCTCCCCCGATGCAATTTCTTTCCTGGCACGCCTCAACATAGCCAACGCTAAGGCATTAGCAGCAACACTCGCTTGGCAGCAACTCCTTGCTCCAATGCTCAAAGCTCTACCTATCCTTGAGCACACTTTTGGGGATTCATCTTCCTTCTACTTCCACCACCTTTCCCGTTCCCCTCACCCCCAAGTCCACATCAAGCTTATCCAGCCTCCAGGGCCACCCCAGCATCACCCCCTTTCTGTGGCTGACCTCTCTTCAATGATAGGAGTCAACATAGGACTGGAGTATGCCCGGGACTTTTATAGTGCTGATTCCTCCTTTGGACTGTATCGTCCAAACCCTCACATCAACCAGGCTAACCAGGATATTCTGCTCACATCCCTCCCTCGTCCCCTCCCCCCTAGTTATGCAGCCCTTGCAGAAGGTGTCAATGGCGATGGCCTAATCACATCAGAGGAGATGGACCTTGCCATCCGCTCTGCTTCTCGAGGCTCCAGCCCAGGTTATGACGGACTTCCCTTTGAAGTCTACAATGCGTTCCATGAAGAACTGTCCCCGATCCTTCAACGGGTTTTCAACTCTGCCTTCCAAGATCAAATTAACTCGGCCCCCCTAGCACCCCTCCTTCAAGGAACCATCTGCCTTCTCCACAAGACTGGTCAGCCCCAAGACTCCCTCGCAGGTTACTGTTAGAATATCAGTTAGCACTTGCCTTGTGATATTTGATGTCGGACTAGACTTCATGTCATGCTAATTAGGTAAAGGAAAAGGCTGCCCCCAGGGAGAATCGAACCCTTGTCGAATCTCCGTATAGCTCATGGCGTTTCACCACCGAGCCAGTAGTACTATGCTGTGCTGTGTTTTGTGAGTACGAGATAGCACTCCTGGCCAACCGGTTGTTACCGCCCATGGCCAATAAATAGGTTGGGGACCAGAGAGAGAGAGTAAGTGGTGATTACATCAGAAATAAAACAACTACAAAGAGAAGCGAATGCCTTAGAACTGACAAGTGGGAACAAGCAATGTACAAGAAGCAGGCGAAGAGCCTTCAATATCTAAGCAAAGCAATTAGGACTAAGTGTCAGAGTATCAAAGCAGAGAGAAAGAGAGAGCTGCAAACAAAGCTAAACAACTAGCTTTGAAAAAATGCGCGCAGTCAGGTGCGCGCGAACAGATTCGCTCGGTCAGATGCGCGCGAACAGATGCTCATAGCAAGAGACGCAGTAATGGCAACAGAACTTCAGTAGCTACCGCGAGGCATCCCTAAACCGGCCATCGGGCGGTAACAACCGGTTGGCCACCAGCGCTATCACCTACTCACTAAACACAGCACAGCATAGTACTACTGGCTCAGTGGTGAAACGCCATGAGCTATATGGAGCTAATCGACAAGGGTTCGATTCTCCCTGGGGGCAGCCTTTTGCCTTAACCTAATTAGCATGACATGAAGTCTAGTCCGACATCAAATATCATAAGGCAAGTGCTAACTGATATTCTAACAGTAACCTGCGAGGGAGTCTTGGGGCTGACCAGTCTTGTGGAGAAGGCAGATGGTTCCCTGAAGGAGGGGAGCTAGGGGGGCCGAGTTAACTTGATCTTGGAAGGCAGAGTTGAAAACCCGTTGAAGGATCGGGGACAGTTCTTCATGGAACGCATTGTAGACTTCAAAGGGAAGTCCGTCATAACCTGGGCTGGAGCCTCGAGAAGCAGAGCGGATGGCAAGGTCCATCTCCTCTGATGTGATTAGGCCATCGCCATTGACACCTTCCGCAAGGGCTGCATAACTAGGGGGGAGGGGACGAGGGAGGGATGTGAGCAGAATATCCTGGTTAGCCTGGTTGATGTGAGGGTTTGGACGATACAGTCCAAAGGAGGAATCAGCACTATAAAAGTCCCGGGCATACTCCAGTCCTATGTTGACTCCTATCATTGAAGAGAGGTCAGCCACAGAAAGGGGGTGATGCTGGGGTGGCCCTGGAGGCTGGATAAGCTTGATGTGGACTTGGGGGTGAGGGGAACGGGAAAGGTGGTGGAAGTAGAAGGAAGATGAATCCCCAAAAGTGTGCTCAAGGATAGGTAGAGCTTTGAGCATTGGAGCAAGGAGTTGCTGCCAAGCGAGTGTTGCTGCTAATGCCTTAGCGTTGGCTATGTTGAGGCGTGCCAGGAAAGAAATTGCATCGGGGGAGAAATGCACCTGTGAGAATTCCTGCCGGGCGTCGTCCTCTGCTAAGCGGGCGGCACGCTGGCGGGCACGGCGATGCTTCTTGTAAATGGCCCAACTGCTGGTGCGAATAACTTCCTTCATGTTGTCCCATTTTGTGACGATGTCTGAATCGGGTAAGAGGTTTAGGAGGAGGGATTGTGAAGCGATGATGTTCTTGAGCTCATCACAAGCTTCTGGAATGTTGAGGAGGAGGAGGGGGAACCCTTGCAGCCCTTGGCCCTTGGAGCGTGGCCTAGGAAGGAGAGGGTTATAGTGTAAAATAAATAGGCTGGGGACCAAAGAGAGAGTAAGTGGTAATTACATCAGAAATAAAACAACTACAAAGAGAGGCGAATGCCTTAGAACTGACAAGTGGGAACAGGCAATGTACAAGAAGCAGGCGAAGAGCCTTCAATATCTAAGCAAAGCAATTAGGACTAAGTGTCAAAGTATCAAAGCAGAGAGAAAGAGAGAGCTGCAAACAAAGCTAAACAACTAGCTTTGAACAAATGCGCGCAGTCAGGTGCGCGCGAACAGATTCGCCCGGTCAGATGCGCGCGAACAGATGCGCGCGAGTCTCAGCTTTCTGGAGCACCAAAGATCATAGCAAGGGACGCAGTAATGGCAGCAGAACAGTAAATCTTACCTGGGGACCAAAGAGAGAGTAAGTGGTACTCTGCTCTCGTGAGTCCCCTTTTATACTGTTCGGGAGGGAATCTACGGAAGGCATCTTTGGAAGATTCCACCGGTAGATTCCTTCAGTAGCTACCGCGAAGCATCCCTAAACCGGCCGTCGGGCGGTAACAACCGGTTGGGCACCATCACTATCTCGTACTCACAAAACACAGCACAGCATAGTACTACTGGCTCAGTGGTGTAACGCCATGAGATATACGGAGATTCGACAAGGGTTCGATTCCCCCTGGGGGCAGCGTTTTGCCTTTACCTAATTAGCATGACATGAAGTCTAGTCCGACATCAAATATCACAAGGCAAGTGCTAACTGATATTCTAACACTCCCACTCGTGACTGACTGTTCCTACTTCTTGGTAACTCCCAACCCGAGCCTGCACAGCTCAAACTTGCACCTAGGCAGGATTTTAGTCAGTACATCTGCCACCATTTCCTCAGTGGAGATGTAGGTGAAGGTCACCTCTGACCTTGCCACTCGCTCACGCGCAAAGTGGTGCACAACATCAATATGCTTCGTGCGCACGCAGGAGATGGGGTTCTTCAGCAGCTTAATGGCTGCTTGGTTGTCACCGTAGATAGGTACTGCTCCTAGCACCATTCCAAACTCAGGTAGAAGCTTTCTGAACCAGAGTGCTTCCTTGACAGCTGCACCAGCAGCCATGTACTCAGCCTCTGTGGTGGAGTGCGCCACCGTGGGCTGCAGCCGGCTCTGCCAGGAGACCACAGCTCCATTCATCCTGAAAGCGTAGCCAGTCGTCGACCTCCGTGTGTCAGTGTCTCCAGCGAAGTCTGAGTCAGCGAAGCCCTGAAGCTCCAGCAGATCACTGCCTCCAAAGAACAACCCATAGTCCAGAGTGCCAGAAATGTACGCCAACACATGCTTTGCAGCAGCCAGGTGGTCCTCAGTGGGGTTTGCCATGAATCTGGCCAAAGCTCCCACTGACTGTGAGAGGTCAAGCCTGGTGCACACTGCAAGATACATCAGAGACCCAATGATCTCGCTGTAGCTCACAACAGTCTGGTCCATAGGCTCTCCTGCCTTGGTCAGCTTGGTGGCTGGGGATAGTGGCACCTTCTTTGACTTGGCATTTTTTTTTTTTTTTTACAAAGGGGGGATCCTGGAAAGGGGCGCAACTTAAAAAACCTAGCCCTTTGTGACCAAGGAGAAAAGACCAAAGTAAAAGACAAGAACGGCTAAGGGACAGCTAAGGGACGGACACCACCTGGGCGACGTAAGGGACAAAGGAGGACGGGAACAGAAGACAAACAAACCAGAGAGGCAAGGAAGAAGCCAAAAACAGGAAGCCCAAGAGAAGGGGCTAGGACTACTAAGAAAATAGACCTATGAAGGGGGGGGCCATAACATTGCAACCTCTAACCGTCACCGGATCAGAGGACTGAAAGAGGAGATGCAAAACTAAGGAGGACTAAAAGAATACTATGCGAGAAACTAAGAGAAATAAGGGGGGATAAGGGTGGGGGGGGGGGGGGGGGGACTAAGGAGGCAACTAAGGGGGAAACTAAGGAGGCAACTAAGGGTGTAAACTGAACTAGGGGAAGCAATACTAAGGGAGAAACTGCAAACAACAAGCCAAAGCAGGGGAGGCAACCAGAAAAGAAGAAGACAACTGGAAGCAAAGCGAAAACCTAAAAGGACTGGTCTGGGCATGTACAACAGGAATGAAGACAGAGGACAGTATCAAGATCTAGATCTTGATCTGGATCTTATCGCAGATCTGGACCTTGATCTTGGTCCAGATCTAGCCCTAGATTGGAACGTTGTCGTTGTGCTGTGTCCAAATCTGGAACCTGATCCTGATCTGGGGCAGGGTCTTGATCTTGGGCTTGGGCTCGATCTAGGTCAGGGTCAAGATCGGGGCCTAGTGCTGGGGCTTGGGCTGGACCTAAGTCAGGGTCTAGATCAGGGTCTAGAGCTCGGGAATGGGCGGGGTCTGGGTCAGGGTCTAGAGCAAGGTCTAGATCCGGGTAATGGGCTGGATCTGGGTCAGGGTCTAGATCAGGGTCTAGAACTAGGGCTTGGGCTGGGTCTGGGGTTGGGTCTGGGATTGTAGGGAGCGCTGGGGCCATGGGGATGTGAGGCAAACTTGTCCATGAGGTCAGCCACATACCTTTTCTGAGTCAAGAGGAGTGTCTTCATCCCTCTGTCCCTGATGATGTCCATACCAAGGTAGAAGGAGGATTCCCCCATGTCCTTGATTTTGAAGACTTCAGCCAGCTTGGTTTTCACCAGTGTGACTCCTTCCGCTAAACCGGCAATCAGGATGTCGTCGACATGGATCAGCACATAGGTCCAGTCACCAGAGCCAGCCATCATGATGAACAATCCAGGGTCGGCCACAGAGGCATTTAAAGCCAATGGCCTCCAGCTGGGAGCGCAAGTTTGCATACCAAGCACGGGGGCTCTGATTCAGGACCATAGAGAGTCTTGCGCAAATGGCATGCGCGGTCGCTTCCCCCAACTGCCAAAACCTGGAGGTTGCTGCATCCACAGATCCTCTTCCAGTTCCCCCACTGAGGGAACGCGTTGGCAACGTCCAGCTGATGCAGTTCAAGATCGCGGTGAGCTGTGACAGCCAAGGGGTGTTGCAGAGTTGCGTGCTTCCCACAAGGTTGAATATAGTCTCTTGTAGAGAGACCCCCGCTGCCTGATCCAACAAACTTACAAGGCGAGGGCTTGTAGAGCCGATGTTACCCAGCGCTCGCTTCCTCTTGAAGATCCACGGACCGGGAGTACATTGGTCTCCAAGGGGGTCGTCCTAACCGCCCAAGTCTGTTGTGGAGCAGAGCTGCATAAACTTTTTTTTTTGATCCACTGCCTATCTCACGATGCATTAACTAATACTGCGGCTCGCCGCGCGACTCCCCCATCAGACTCAGGCCACCGGCACTTCAGCGCCTGGTGCGGCCACCTCAGCTGCGGTGCTTGAACTTCAGCCGAGCCAGGCCCTGTTTGTGAAGTCTTTTTTAAACTCTCGCACCTCCGGGTCCCGAAGCTCAGAAGTGGAAGATTGCCATGGATGACA